>JASAUF010000285.1:0-55019 GCA_030180095.1 Magnolia changhungtana
TAAAGGGTTGTAGACTACATTTATTTCAATCATCAATTAATTTACGAATTTTCATGAATATTAATTTTATTTTCTTGTTTTTTCCTCGTGGATTCGAGAAGTCTCTTTGAGGAGTCCAGAGAAGTTCTGTGGACTCGTAGTAGTTATCCCTGAGGAAGATGGTGATCGACCCATCCCTGGGTCAATGAGCTACCATGTAAAATCACAACTATTGGATGGTCCATCTATGAATATCATGCTGTACCTTGGGATGGTTTCAATGCTGGGCATTTCCATCCCAACTGTCTTATGTAGTGTGGTAAACTTGAGTTTTCAATCTGCTTAATGTTCCTAAACTGGGGAAACTGATGAATGGGGAAGATTTCTTATGAACATCTCAATGGGCCCCATATAGCTTCCAACCATAGAAACTTCCCTTGGGCAGGGCATAGGAAACTTGTGTTCCAAGCATTAGGCCATCCTACTTGTGAACTGGGCAATAGACCATTGACTATCCATTACCTACCATGAATTAGTGAAGCTCTATTATGAATTACAGTGTAGCTGTTTATTCAAATATGGACCATTAATTAGGTAGGCCCAAGAATTAGACACGTCTGCTCATCTTGGAGGATAATGGTATGAGAAAATAAGAGGCTGAGTCCAAGGAAGTTTCCTGTTTGGTACCTGCAGTGTATATGTGGGTCCATGGTTGGTTTATCCAATACATTGATCTGAAAGTCCCATCATAAATGAACCATGTGAAAAAAAAAAAAAAAATCTATTCATTTGGTTAATTCTAGTCTTTCCATTATTTTTATATAAATGTTGATTGGTGTCTTAAATCTATAAATCTACATGTTTGTCGATGATAGCTCGATGCCATCGAGCAGACTTCGATGCCATTGTAGGCTGCTCGATACCATTGGAAAAATCTGAAAAATACATGTTTAGTCGTTGGAATGTTTTGATGTTTAGTTCGATGCCATCAAAGTGATATTAAAATGTCATCGAACGATTATGCAGAGTTACGTAGAGTTGCATAAGTGTGAATTTATTTCTTATTCAGATTGTGATTCTGATAAAGGCTATATGTATGTGTACATGTAATTGGGATTTGGAAAGAATATAGAGAAGTTATAGGTTTTTTAATTCATTCCAAAGGGGTTCAAGGGCTTGTAAGGGAGATTCGAGGCTTATTTAAATCAAGTAATCTCTCTCTTATAATTTCTTCTTTCATAGTGCATTATTGTTGCTTCGAGCGGTAGTTTTTTCCCGAAAGAGTTTTTCCACATTAAAATCAGATTGTTTGTGTTTGAACTTGAATATGCGATCAGAATACTTTGCTTGATTTATCTTTGTGTGCTTCCGTAGTCGCCCAACAATAAATACATGAAGAAATGCACTGGCAGTCCAAATTGAATGGAGAAAAGGAGATGGTATGGATAAATCAACCATCAGATCTATGGCTTAGATAAATGAACAATGCATTGGCCCCGAGTGAAAAGATTAGGTGCCAAACAAGAAAGTTCCAAGTTCCCAGCAAACAGGAAACTCAGCCTCAGTATAAAAGTAAAAAAATCAAAAGCATACCTAATATGTTGATCACCGGCCTAAATTGGAATCTAATACGCTCAGGCATCAGGCCATGGCTGATGAATGGATCTGATCTTGTACACGTGTACCATAAAGCCACGGGACATCTCGTTCGATGCTGTGCACCTGCCATCACTCTTAAATAGTATGGTCTATCCTCTCCTAGTCAATAAAGACTTTGTTCATATACTTGCACGGAATTGCTGCAGCAGCTGTTCTGGTGCATTTTCTCCTTCCTCCGAACAGCGCAAAGCTAGACAAAAATCGGAGGTAATCACTTATTATTATTATTATTATTATTATTATTATTTTATTCTATGGTTTTATATAGGATGGTGCTAGCTAGCTTCACCTCCATAATCATATAGAAGTTGTTTCTTGTGCTAATTAAGCGTTAAGTAGGATAGATATCTATCTATCTGGATCTGTGTCGTCCATCAGCTGAAACATCAAATTTCACCATAGATCCTAAAAATCAGTTAAATCAAAGACTTAGGTAGGCCATACCATAGGGAATGGTGTAAAACCATTCCAAAAACCTCTAAAATCACATGGTTTGGCCACATTAATTTTGAAATGTTCTAATTTTCAGAAAATCCAATTATCCTGATATTGTATCCACAATCGCTGCATCATCATCCTTTGGATTGCATCTCTATCCTCTTTTTTTTTTTTTTTTTTAGAGCTGTTGAACACGAGTATCCAACTCTAATGTCTGATGGTGACGAGCATGACCTTCTCGTCATCTGCCCATTGTTAGCCAATCTATAAATCCTTAGATTTCAAGCCTCCTTGGAATTCAGGTATCTCCTCTTCATTTTGGCCATAGAAGTTGCTCAGAAAAAGCCAAATTAAGATGAACTATTTAAATAACTCATAGAAACATGCACATATTCTTCACACATCAGACCTTCATACTATGCCAATCCTCATCTTGTTGTCTGATGCACACAAGTTTGACCCTCGACTACATGATTATGTTCTCGGCACCATAAACATCTGTATAGAACCAATGAGAGGGAAACGAGAAGAAATGGGTTATTCTCTGTCCTATAGTATGGACTAACCCAACCACTATTCTCTTCTCTTTCTTCATGGAGGCCGGATCAATACAAATGATTATAGGATATCATTAACAAAAACGTACAATTTATTTATTTAATTTTTATTTAATTTTTATTTTTTTTTGGGGGGGGGGCGATGGGGTATTGAATTTTTCAAAACCCATTACAATAAACGTGTTTTAAAAATTGTAGATTTTAATTAATCTAAGGATTACATTTTATGATGCGGCTGATTTTTTGGGCCTTGGGTCTAACATAGGGTGACACTCTTAGTGGTGGGGGTGGATTTCACATAAATATCATGGTGGAACCCACCCAACGCGTGAACCCTTCACTCACATGGCTAAGCCAACTTCCTGTTAAGAAATTTAATGGCAGGTAATGTAATGATAATTACTTAAATTAATGAGGTAGCTAATTATAAACCTTTTAACTAGGAGGCACTCCAGTGATAATTACTTAAAAATGTACGGGAAAGTAAGTTCTATAATAAGTACCTAATTTTTATTAAATTATATTCTTTTTAAGATATAGAAAGGAAGGCCATAAACCAGGAAAGACTAGTATTTCTATTGGTGGGACCAAACCATTTAAATGCCCACACCAAAACTTTAGCGGATCATTCATAGCCAGGTCAAGCTTGTACATTGAATGTCGACAACTGTTGAGGGTCGAATATTGCATATCAGACCCCAGTTACTGCCTGGATTTATGAACATGATATTGTTTAACAACCTATTTTAATCGTGTTTGTGATGCAAGGTACATTTGCGAACTTGGACCAAAACAGGGTGTTAAAAGCTGAAATTGATACTCAGAATTTACTAAGGCATGAGACAGACCTCAGGAGACCAAGATCAATGCCAGAAATCTAAGGAAACTGAAACTTAAGTGGCTTGAAAGTAGTTTAGAACGCAAGATCACAGGGTTCCCACCATCTGTTCGCTCGAAACTTTATACATGGCCTGAGGACCATAAATTAATCGTAAAAATTAAAATTCAACCGTTGGATCCTTATGAAAGTATCCCAACGGACAGATTAGCCTCTTAAATTCTTAAGTTGGCCACATGATCTTTGGATATGCTTCAATTCAAGTCTCAACCCATTAAATGAGCTGAAAAAGTGGATGGACAGATCAGATTTCTCTTGACATCACGGTGAGACCCGTTTACATGTGTTGAGTGTGCATTGTACACATGCACTGGAGATGCACTGAATGCAGAGTCGGGTCAAACCGACTTTGACCCACGCTTGTCCGACTTTCCTAAATAGAGAAGGAAAGCCTCTGTTTGTGTTAGGGTCGTCCGCTGATACATCAATGGCCCACCATCATCGCGCAAATCGATGATCGGATCCGTTCATCATGTCTAGAGGGGGGCTGTGACGGTCACCTAGGTGGACATTTTTCAAGAAGTAGCAGGTATCATATTTCAACTGTTCATACGCAGGACGAACGGTCGGGTGAGAATTTTATGGGCCACGCCGAAACAGATCTAAAATTACCCATATCCGACCGGTTTTTCAAGGAAAATCCAGTGGACGGACTTGATTTTCCATATGGTGGTAATCAGGAGCCCACCGACTTCAACAGCGTAAGTATTACGCCTTACATGCGTCTGAAGATGCAGTAGATCCGGGCCGTTTTACGGTCTTGGCTAAGATCGGTCCGACCATCTGGACCGTCCAAAATTCTCTCAAGGTGGGACCGACGATAACTAAGCCGACTGAACGTCTCTGATCTCGCATGTGCGGCCGCAATGTGTATTCCAAAACAAAAGTTTGTGCGGCATCATCTATTGTTGCGTATCACTCTGGGGAAGTCTCCACCGACCCATGTTCAGCTATAAAGAGGAAGAGGAAGGCAGCCGTGGGGATGCACGGCTGGGACGTCGGGAGGAGAGAGAGAGTAATTTAGTTCTTATTTATTAATTTTTCTATTTTTAGTATACTTTTGAGAGATTTAGCCTAATCATGTCCGGCTAAACCTCTTAGCTAGGGCTAAGAGGTGAAGCTTACAAGGTGATGGGAGAATTATTTGCTTGTGCCCTTTGATTTTAATTTGTGAACTGATGTTGATTTTTGGTTTTAATTAATGGAATGTTTTTAGTTTTTAATGGTCTGTTGTGACTAAAATTACAATAGGTCTGCGATAGCTTTGAGCATGTTCCTTCCCTTTTTATGATTATGACGTCAGGAAGCCCTGTTGTTCACCATCATCTCCTAGGCATGGTTGGATGTCGGTACCCTTCCTAACCTTCATATATCTATTGATTGATTGGTAATTAATTTAATTTTGTTGTTTACTTTGTCTCCTGGGCATGGTTTGGTGATGGAATCCATTCTAATTCATATACCTTTCATCTCTTGAAAACTATATCAAAGGAAGTTCAGTTTGATGGTTACACCCTTCAACTGAATGAAGATAGGACTCTAAGTCCAGTTGAATTCTTGAAACAGGCATAAGATCTCCCTGATCTCTACAAGTGGATCCTCTGAATCCCTAGTGTCCTTTCCCTGAATTCTTTAAATTTTAGATAATTATTTCATCATTATTCCTCAATTTACACTTGATTTAGATTTCATTTTAGTCTAATTCTAGTTCTACTTAGTTTCAGATAACGTACAAGTATCAGTCCCTTGGGATTCGACCTCGGTCTCACCGAGTTTATTATTACATCACAACCCTATACTTGGGGAGTGAACAAGTTTTTAAGGCTGGAGTTCTTGACTCCATTGTGACTATGATTTTCTGAAATTAATTAGTTTTGTGATTAGTTTAAGATTAGGATTTTTTTCCTCTCTAACCTTAGATTTTAGGTTTAGGTTTTCCTGATTTTTAGAAACTAACCTGTTTTTCCTGTTTTGTAGGATTCTGGCATATACTTTCTAAATTGGTAATCTCTTTCCGATTTTCTAGTTTTTCTAACTCTCTAGATTAGATTTTGTTTTAGGAATTTTCCTAAGTTATTTCATCTTTCTTTTCTTTTAGAGACTTTCTTCTTTTACTTTTAGAAACTAGGTTAGTAATTTCCCGTTTCAGAAACTCTTTCTAATTTAGAAACTAACTCATCTTCATTTTATTTTTATTTTTTTTGAAACTTTTTAATTCTAGATTTTCTTTTAGAAATTTTTTACTCTCCACTTTAGGTATAGAGCTTTCCTAATTTATTTTTAGAAAATTTTCCCTCCGTAGAATATAGTTTACTTTCTAACTTTAGACTTTCTTAGAAATTAATTTGTTTTGGTTTGTTTTGTAGGTTTTTAACTTAGGGACTCCGATCTGGTAACTTCTTTCCAAATCTTCTTGTTCTTTTTAGGTTTTATTTCATTTATCTCTTTTAGGTATAAGTCCGGAATCTGAATTAAGGTTATGGCTGCAAATCAACCTCAAGCACCCCTGCCTCGTACTTTACGAGATTATTTACAACCGGCGTGGGTGAGCACGCCCTCATGCATGATTTTTCCAGAAAATACGGGACACATGAATATCAAGCCAGGGGTGATCTAACTCCTTCCTAAATTTCATGGGCTTGAATCTGAAGAACCGTATCTACATTTGAAAGAGTTTGATGAGATTATAACCACTTTATATTTTCCAAACGTGTCTGAGGACACAGTCAGGCTGAAACTCTTCCCCTTTTCTTTGAAAGAAAAAGCTAAGACGTGGTTGCATTCACTACGTCCATGATCTATTGGCACATGAAATGATATACAAAGAGAGTTCATAAAGAAATTTTTTCCATATCATAAAATGAACACTCTTAGAAAATCAATCATGAACTTCGCCCAAAGGGAGGATGAAACATTCTTCCAATGTTGGGAGCGGTTCAAGGATCTTGTCAGCTCTTGCCCACAACACGGTTTTGAAACGTGGCGCATTACGCACTTTTTTTATGATGGGCTGACATCTTCCATGCGCCAATTAGTCAAGACAATGTGCAATGGAGAATTTATGAATAAAAATGTTGATGATGTGTGGGATTACTTGGATAGACTTACTGAAAACGTACAATCATGGGACACATACCCAAAATCGAGTACCACTTCTAGGCCTACTCAATCAAAGGAAAGGAGCGAAGTATACCTGCTAAAAGAGGATGATGATATCAATGTTAAAGTGGCTAATCTCATAAAGAAATTCGAGTCCATGGAATCGAGGAAGGATAAGGGTAAGGAAGTTGTTTGCGGTATTTGTGGTTGTAGCAGTCACACAAATAAAAATTGTCCAACCATATCTGCCTTTCAAGAGGTTCTGACTGAGCAATCCAATACCGTAAATAATTACCAAAGACCTTTCAATGGACCCACCTCTAATACGTACAATCCTAGTTGGAGAAATCATCCAAACTTCAGTTGGAGGAATGGACAAACTACTACCTCTCAAGGTTTCTTCAATCAAATTCCAATTCAAGGGAAACCTCAAGAGGATCCAGTTCTAAAACACATTCAAGACCAATAGTTATTCATCCAAGATATCAGATCAGCAATAGGATCACTTACATCATCCCTTCAAAGGATAGAGTCACACTTAATGATTGGGGGAAAAGGGATGATTCCTGCTCAACCTCTCCCCAATCCCAAACCATAATATGAGATAAGTGATCCAAGCTCTTTAGATCAGATGGAGCAGGCTAAATCTATCACCACTCTTAGGAGTGGGAAGACCATTGACAAAACTATTCCGGTTAGGGCTGAAAAACCTAAGGACCCGAAAGAGGATAACAATGATAGACCTAGCATTGCTCCACAAGAATTAGAACTATAACTTCAAAAGAAGCCAGTTGCTCCATTTCCTCAACGGTTAGTTGTACCAAAACCTCTCTCTAACGCTCAGGATATACTAGAGGTGTTGAAACAAGTGAAAGTCAACATTCCTCTACTTGATGCCATAAAATAAATACCATCATATGCCAAATTCCTGAAAGACTTATGCACGACCAAAAGACGGCAAAGTATTCAAAAGAAGATCTTTTTGACTGAGAAAGTGAGTGCCATCCTGAAGCAAGACGTGTAGCAGAAATTCAAAGATCCTGGTAGCCCAACCATATCATGTGTAATCGGGGATTATTGAATTGATCACGCACTTCTTGACTTAGGAGTGAGCGTCAATCTGATTCCCTACTCGGTATACAAACAGTTAGGTTTGGGTGAATTAAAACCCACCCTAACCACACTACAACTTGCTGATCGCTCTGTTCGTGTACCAAGAGGGATAATTGAAGATGTGTTGGTACAGGTTAATAGATTTTACTACCCTATAGACTTTATCATCCTATACACCGAACCCATCAATAACACGAGCACTCAGATGCCCGTGATTCTTGGTCTTTCATTCCTTGCCACTTCAAACGCAATTATCAATTGCAAGAATGGTGTCATGACTATATCTTTTGGGAACATGACATTGGAGTCAAACATCTTTTTCAATAACGGCAGAAACTCAGAGGATGATGATGATTTCCACGACATTAACATGATTGATTCTTTCATGGAAGATAAAATGCCTCTGACCTTATCCTCTGACCCTCTAGAGATATGCCTGGCACACTCACATGACTTGGATGATGACATGATTAGGAAGAGGTGTGCCTTGCTTAATACTGCACCGGTATTTGAAGTTAACTAGTGGAGGCCACAATTTGAAGAATTGCCCCAAACTGATGTCGTGCCTCTATCGTCTAACCTCAAGCCACCAAAGCTTGACCTAAAACCTGTACCCTCTGATTCTGAACATGCCCATTTAGGTCAAAAAGAGACATACCCAGTGGTGATTTCATCTCACCTTGAGAACAAACAAGAGAGTATGCTCATTTCTACCCTCGAAGAAGATAACGGAGTTTTTAGACATATCATCACAGATCTCGATAGGATGAATGAACTCTTTTCAACTGAATGTTTCGATTCTTTGGATGATAGCTTAACACACTTTGCAGATTCAAATGATCTCATGATACAAGAAATAGTGGATGCCTCGCAAGACAATGCCTCAGTAGTTGTTACGGATCGAGAGAACCCTTATTTTGAAGTACCTCCTTCCCCAGATCCTGAATGTTTACCATTAAAGGAGGAGCTGAAAATTGAACTAAAGAGTGCAACTTTGGCGTGTGTTGAGACTACACCACCTACTACAAATTTTTCTGAATTTCATCTACTTGTAGTCTCTGATTCATCATGGTGTACTAACTTCGAAATTTTATCTGTCACAGGTGAATCGTATATTCTTTGGACACTTCAGACGATTAAAAGAAAACTTTATGCTGAAGTCCCTCAATTTATCTGGACATTCACGCTCCAGGACATCCAAGCTTACTACAAAACGGGCTTTTGGATGATCTTGTTGAAAAATCTTCTGAGAAATTTACCAAGATACTGGCCGACGAAAGAACCTGGATGCATGATTGAGTAGATTTTTGGTGCTTCCACAGTTGAGGATTAGAATTTAATGCTTTCACAGGACTAGGGTAGTTTGTTTTATGTTGTTCTAGGTTAGTCGGTTTTATGCCATTAGGTTAGTTTGCTTTACACATTGTTTTAGGACAGTTTGCTTTTGTTGGTCTCTCTCTTGTGCTGACCCGCCCTTATGCTGATATCTTTGGAAAAAGCTTCTGATTCCTTCGTCCAGGTACTATCTTTCCATCACTTCTCCCTTATTTTCGTTGACTCATGTGCATTGCATGCATACATATTTTACATTGAGGACAATGTAGATTTTTGGTTAGGGGTGGGAGATTAGGTTACCTAATTAGTGTTTTCTTGGTCTTGAGCAAAAATTGTGACAAGTTTTAAATTTTTTCTAGACTTTCTTGTGAATTTGAAGTGATTTTGACGACCATTTTGGAGTTAGAATTCTAAGATATGGAGTATTGGGGATTGATATTCCTTGGACTTAGTTACCTGATAGATTTCACAGTTGAGTTCAAATTATCAATTCATGATTAAAAGTTTTAAAACATTGATGGAGTCATGATTTCACATATCACATCTCGCTTATGCATTGAGGTTTCTGTTCAATATTGAAGGATTGACTTGGTAATCAGTAAGCATGAAAGGAACCAACCTGAGAAATTTATCCACCCTGTTCAATAAGAAGAATGAAAGAAAAAGAAAATACCCAGCTACAAGATAGCTGCCTGCAGAAAGGGTTGGGCGAACGAACTTCACCATGGGTTGCTCCCCATAGGTGTAGAGTCGATTCCCCATGGTTGACATTTATAAAAAAAAATAAAAATAAAAAATAAATAAAAAAAAAGGCGATTGATCTTCACCATAGATTTGCTCCCTATAGGTGAGGATTTGATTCCTTTCATTAGCATTACTTTTGATGGAGAACTCAAGGGTTGGGATGTTGATCTATGAGGCAGGTTTTGGTTTGGGCTGTGGTTGACCTGAATGCTCTTGTGGAGTGCCAAGGATATCACGAAATAGAGAAATAAACCAGGATGATAAGACAAGATCATGGTACTGAATGTTAGAATTTTTCTAATTGATGGATTAATGCTTAGAACTGGATTATGAAGTTTTCCGTGTGCTTGAGTCCAGAAGAAAATAATTTCCAACATTCATGAATCTTAGAATTATAGTATCTGGATTGTTCTTCAAAAATCACTCGAGTTTAGAGATATCATTCTGTACTCTCAACTTATTTTTCGCGTACTTTGCTCGGGACTAGCAAGATACTGGTTGGGGGTTGTGTTGAGGGTTGAATATTGCATATTAGACCCCAGTTACTACCTAGATTTATGAACATGATATTGTTTAACAACCTATTTTAATTGTGTTTGTGATGCAAGGTACATTTGTGAGCTTGGACCAAAACAGGGTGTTAAAAGCTAAAATTGATGCTCAGAATTTACTAAGGCATGAGACAGACCTCAGGAGACCAAGATCAATGCCAGAAATCCAAGGAAACCAAAACTTAAGTGGCTTGAAAGTAGTTTAGAACGCAAGATCACAGAGTTCCCACCATCTGTTCGGCTCGAAACTTTATACATGGCCTGAGGACCATAAATTAACCGTAAAAATTGAAATTCAACTGTTGGATCCTTATGAAACTATCCCAATGGACAGATCAGCCTCTTAAATCCTTAAGTGGGGCCCACATGATCTTTGGATATGCTTCAATTCAAGTCTCAACCCATTAAATGAGCTGAAAAAGTGGATGGACGGATCAGATTTCTCTTAACATCACGGTGGGACCCGTTTACATGTGTTGAGTGTGCATTGTACACGTGCACTGGAGGTGCGCTGAATGCAGAGTCGGGTCAAACCGACTTTGACCCGCGCCCGTCCGACTTTCCTAAACAGAGAAGGAAAGCCTCTGTTTGTGTCAGATCCGTTCATCATGTCTGGAGGGGGGGGGGGGTGTGACAGTCACTTAGGTGGACATTTTCCAAGAAGTAGCAGGTATCATATTTCAACCATTCATATGAAGGACAAACGGTCGGGTGAGAATTTTATAGGCCATGCCGAAACAGATATAAAATTACCCATATTCGACCGGTTTTTCAAGGAAAATCCAGTGGACGGACTGGATTTTCCATATGGTGGTAATCAGGAGCCCACCGACTTCAACAACCTAAGTATTACGCCTTACATGAGTCTGAAGAAGTAGCAGATCCGGGCCGTTTTACGGTCTTGGCTAAGATCGATCTGACCATCTGGACCTTCCAAAATTCTCTCAAGGTGGGACCGACGATAACTAAGCCGACTGAACGTCTCTGATCTCGCATGTGCGGCCGCGATGTGTATTCCAAAACAAAAGTTTGTGCGGCGTCATCTATTGTTGCGTATCACTCTGGGGAAGCCTCCACCAACCCATGTTCAGCTATAAAGAGAAAGAGGAAGGCAGCCGTGGGGATGCTAGGCTAGGACGTCAGGAGCAGAGAGAGAGAGAGTAATTTAGTTCTTATTTATTAATTTTTCTATTTTTAGTATACTTTTGAGAGATTTAGCCTAATCATGTCCGGCTAAACCTCTTAGCTAGGGCTAAGAGGTGAAGCTTGCAGGGTGATGGGAGAATTATTTTGTTGTGCCCTTTGATTTTAATTTGTGAACTGATGTTGATTTTTTGTTTTAATTAAGGGAATGTTTTTAGTTTTTAATGGTCTGTTATGACTAAAATTACAATAGGTCTGCGATAGCTTTGAACATGTTCCTTCCCTTTTTATGATTATGACGTTAGGAAGCCCTGTTGCTCACCATCGTCTCCTAGGCATGGTTGGATGTCGGTACCCTTCCTAACCTTCATATATCTATTGATTTATTGGTAATTAATTTAATTCTGTTGTTTACTTTGTCTCCTGGGCATGGTTTGGTGATGGAATCCATTCTATTTCATATACCTTTCATCTCTTGAAAACTATATCAAAGGAAGTTCAGTTTGATGGTTACACGCTTCAACTGGAAGAAGATAGGACTCTAAGTCCAGTTGAATTCTTGAAATAGGCATAAGATCTTCCTGATCTCTACAAGTGGATCCTCTGAATCCCTATTGTCCTTTCCCTGAATTCTTTAAGTTTTAGATAATTATTTCATCATTATTCCTCAATTTACACTTGATTTAGATTTCATTTTAGTCTAATTCTAGTTCTACTTAGTTTCAGATAACGTACAGGTATCAGTCCCTTGGGATTCGACCTCGGTCTCACCGAGTTTATTACTACATCACAACCCTATACTTGGGGAGTGAACAACAACTTGTAACATTTTTTGAAACATCCATTAACGTAAAACATGCATAGCTCACCACATGAATGGCCAGTCCTAATTATATATACATCACAATATATTGAATGAGAATATACATAGAGAAATTAAAAATTCTATATTTCCTAATACTAGTAGATAACCCTACCTCTTAATTAGTTGTCAGGATGGTCAAATTAACCTAATCACAAGGCTACAAAGGGTAGGCAGGACCTATAAATCGGACATGAGGTCGATGTATGTTGGACGTGTGAGATGGATGTGAGATCGAGGTGCATTTCCTCACTCTCTCGGGTATCAATTTGCTCTTCATTCTCTAAAGCAGCTTGTGTCATCATTATACTTTGCCTGAGTCAACATCATACACAGATAGTGATGCAGGGGAGGACGTGTTGAGGTTGAGCACCATCCTCCTCGAAGGGATAACTGTTCCGATTCCGTGGAACTTCTTTAGACTCCTCAAAAAGATACCTCAAATCTACAAAGAAAAGAAGAAAATAAAAAATATTTTCTAAAAAATCATAAATTGATTGATGATTGGAATAAATGAGTTTACAACCCTTTAAATAGGTTATATTAAGCCTTGGAATAAGTTTCGGAATTAAACTATAACTAAAACTCCTAGAAATGGATAAAAAGTAAACTTACTATTTATAGACCGTCCTGATTTCTACCAGTGCACATGGTTTTTTGGCCAAAAAAACTAAGTATCCTATTTAGCCGAATCATGGTATTCCCTTAATTTTTCTAACTACTTTTTGTGTTGGGCATGACTCCTAAATCCCAAAGTACAAAGAGTTATAATTAGGTTAAAACTTGCTAAAAATAGCAAAAATGAAAATAAATAGGGAATTTAACTGTCAGTATGATGGAATCTCACAAATTCGGTGGTCAATAACTCATTCTGATTGGCAGCATACGTCTGTTTTAAGTTCTGATGGTCCGAATTACCTCTGCATCGGATCAGACCTTTTCAAGACCATCTTGGCAATGAAATTATCCGCGAACCACTCTACATCGAATAACCTCACCACTCCGTTATCCTATGCCCTTCCGTGCTCTTGGTTGTGTGGTTGTAATTGCAGCGCGCTATTTTTTAGAACGCAGGAAGCTGACAAACATCTTATTCAAGAAAGGGACCCTTTATCTTCGTCGTATGGTTAAGATTGCATTGCACTAACTACATGAAATAACTTTGAAGTACATGCCAACTGGTTGAAAGCGAGCAGAAAGAAAGGACGCGGATTGCGTCTTACCCCGCCCATCTCCAGGTGGCAGGAGTTTTGAGTGACTACCATAATGTGTGGGTCTTATCCACACGGTCCATCTATTTTTTCGTATCATTTTAATAATAATCTCAAAAAAAGGTAAATCCAAGGCTTAAGTGGACCACACCACATGAAGCAGTGGTAATAATGATTCTCATTGTTAAAACTTTTCGAGGGCTTACCATGATGTTTATTTTCGATCCAACCTATTCCTAAAGTTACCAAAATCTGATGAAGAGAAAACACAAATATCATCTCCATTCAAAACTTCTGTGGCCCCAAGAAGTCTTCAACGGTAAAAGATTAATCCCCATTGTATAGTCCATGTATCTCTTGGATTTACCTCAATTTTAAGATTGTATCGTATTATTTATACGAAAAACTGGATAAACGTTAACGGTGTGGATAAGACCCATACATGACGGTTGCCACTCAAAAAACCTGCCCGTTCCCAGCTGTAGATGGCGGGTAGGAAGCAATCCGCGTACAGAAAGAAAAGGTTCCTGTCTTTAATAATTAAAGGTGACGCTGCTGGGATTGGGTAGACCCAGGATCACCCAATACAGGCTGTCATTAAATACCGGCCCACCTTGATGTATGTATTCTGTATCCACGCCGTCGTCTGTTTTTCCATGTGATTTTAGGGCTTCATCACAAAAATGAAATAGATTCAATTATCTAGTGGACCATACCATGAGAAACTGTGGTGATTGAGCGCCCTACAAATAATGTTTTGGTAGCATTTGTTTGCCATCCAACCTGTTCACGAGGTCACATAGACCTAGATGAAGGAAAAGCACACATCAGCCTGATCAAAGACTTCTATAGCCTCTCATTGTTTTTCGTAGTGTAGTCCACCTGAGGTTTGGATCTGCCTCATTTTCAGGATCAAGCTCTAAAATGATAGGGTAAAATGGATGGACGGTGTGGATATAAAACACACATCATTAATCGGGACCACAGAACTAATCCACGTTACCATAAAGCCACCTAAATTGTGGTCTAAGACGCTCAGGCATCAGGCCATTGCTGATGTATGGATCTAATCTTGTACACGTGTACCATAAAGCCACGTACAGGACATCTCGTTCGATGCTGTGCACCTGCCATCACTCTTAAATAGTATAGTCTATCCTCCCCCAGTCAACAAAGACTTTGTTCATATAGAATTGCACGGAATTGCTGCAGCAGCTGCAAATTTCTGGTGCATTTTCTCCTTCCTCTGAACAGCGCAAAGCTGGACAAAAATCAGAGGTAATCACTTATTATTATTATCTTTTTATTCTATGGTTTTATATAGGATGGTGCTAGATAGCTTCACCTCCATGGTCCTACAGAAATTGTTTTTTGTGCTAATTAAGCACTAAGTAGGATAGATATCTATCAGATCTGTGTCGTCCATCAGCTGAAACATCAATTTTCATCATAGATCCTAAAAATCAGTTAAATCAACCATAGGTAGGCCATACCATAGGGAATGGTGTAAAATCATTCCTAAAACCAATAAAATCATATGGTTTAGCCACATTAATTTTTAAATGTTCTGATTTTCAGAAAATCCATTTATCCTGATATTTTGTCCACGACCGCTGCATCATCATCCTTTGGATTGCATTTCTGTCTTCTTCTTCTTCTTTTTTTTCTTTTTCTTTTTTCTTTTTTTTTTTAGTGCTGTTGAACTTCTCGTCTGATGGTGACGAGCATGACCTTCTCGTCATCTGCCAATTGTTAGCCAATCTATGAATCCTTGGATTTCAAGCCTCCTTTGAATTCAGGTATCTCACTACGCCAAAACAGCGAAAAAAGGACGGTTGAAAACCGTCTCAAAAGCCCAAAAAGGACGGTCCTGGACCGTCGCAACGGCCGTCAAATTTTGACGTGTCGTATTTTTTAAAGGACGGCCATAAACCGTCTCTCAAAAGGGACGGTCATGAACCGTCTCTAAAAAAGGACGGCCATACACCGTCTTTAATGGTAGCCCACATTTATCACATCTGAGCCTGAAAAGGACTGTCTTTGACCGTCCGTAAAAAGGACGGCCCAGGACCGTCAATAACAAGGACCGTTATAGACCGTCCCTTATAACCCAGAAAAGGACGGTCGTGAACCGTCTCTTATGAGCCTGTAAAGGACGGTTATAGACCGTCTCTTATGAACTGGAAAGGACGGTCGTGAGCCGTCCTTTAAAAGGACGGTCATAGGCCGTCTCATATTTGTATATACACCTGTTTATATAATATTCTTCCTGATATACACCTGTTACAACATCATATTCTTCCTGATATACACCTGTTATATAATATATTTCATCATATTCACATTCACATCCATCTAAACCCAAACTATGTATAAATTTATCCAAACAAAAACTACATTCATCCAAACATAAACTACATCTATCCAAACACAAACAATATACACCTGGTACAATATCATGTTCTTCCTAATATACACCTGTTACAACATCGTACTCTTCCTGATATACACCTGTTATATAATATATTTCATCACATTCACATCCATCTAAACCCAAACTACAGAAATCCAACCAAACATAAACTACATTCATCCAAACATAAACAATCTTATCCACATTACATTCATCCATGCATAAATACGCTCACACCAACCTGCAAAAGATCATATAAAAACAAAGGAAAAAGACTTATCGGATCATCCCTTTGTTCATAGAACCTCTCGAGGATCCCTGCACAACTTGAAAAAGATCTCTTATCAGCTCCTGCCGATGCGGCTGTGCCTGAGAACAACTTTAAAAGAGACAAAAGAAAAAACACATCAGACATTCAAAGTTCAACTACTTCAAAGAATCACAAACCTTGACATAAAGTTTTAAGGCAACATTTTCGAGATACTATTTATTGACTCTGGATGCCTGTCTCGATTGGCAACACTGCGACACTATGCCTAACTCCGTTTCGAGATTATAAGCTATAGGTTTAGGGAATTGAGAATAGGTAAAGGTTTAGGTTTAGGAAATCGGGTTCGGGATCGGGTTTAGGTATGGGTTTTTAAGTTAGGGCTTAGGTTTAGGTTAGGGAGTTAAGATTAGAATTAGGTGTAGGTGTAGGTGTAGGTTTAGGGATTTGAGAATAGGTTAAGGTTTAGGTTTAGGGAATTGAGTATAGGTTAAGGTTTAGGTTTAGAAAATCGTGTTCGGGTTCGAGATCGGGTTTATGTTTGGGTTTTAGGTCTAGGGTTTTGGTTTAGGTTAAGGTTATAGGTTTAGGTTTGGGTTTAGGTTAAGGTTTTGGTTAAGGTTGAGGTTATAAGCTACTGGTTTAGGGAATTGAGAATAGGTAAAGGTTTAGGTTTAGGAAATCGGGTTCGAGTTCTGGATCGGGTTTCGGTTTGCATTTTCGATTTAGGTCTATGTTTAGGTTAGGGAGTTGAGATTAGGCTTAGATGTAGGTTTAGGTTTGGGGATTTGATAATACATTTAGGTTTTAGGTTTAGGTTTAGGTTATAGGTTTAGGTTTAGGTTTAGGTTTAGGGGTGAGAATAGGTTAAGGTTTAGGTTTAAAAATCGGGTTTGGGTTCTGGATCGGGTTTATGTTTGGGTTTTAGGTCATAGGTTTTGGTTTAGGTTACGGTTATAGGTTTAGGTTTGGGTTTAGGTTAAGGTTTTGGTTAGGTTTAGGAATTGAGAACAGGTAAAGGTTTAGGTTTAGAAATCGGGTTTGGGTTGGATCGGGTTTATGTTTGGGTTTTAAGTTTAGGTTTAGGTTTAGGTTAGGGAGTTGAAATTAGGATTAGGTGTAGGTTTAGGTTTGGGGATTTGAGAATACATTTAGGTTTTAGGTTTCAAAGTTATAGTTAAGGTTTGGTTAAGGTTTAGGTTTAGGAATGGAGAATAGGTTAAGGTTTAGGTTTAGAAATTGGGTTTGGGTTTGGGATCGGGTTTATGTTTGGGTTTTAGGTCATAGGTTTTGGTTTAGGTTAAGGTTATAGGTTTAGGTTTGGGTTTAGTTAAGGTTTTGGTTAAGGTTTAGGTTATAAGCTATAGGTTTTGGGAGGTGAGAATAGGTAAAGGTTCGGGTTTAGAAATCGGGTTCGGGTTCGTGGATCGGGTTTATGTTTGGGTTTTAGGTCATAGGTTTTGGTTTAGGTTAAGGTTATAGGTTTAGGTTTGGGTTTAGGTTAAAGTTTTGGTTAAGGTTTAGGTTATAAGCTATAGGTTTAGGGAATTGAGAATAGGTAAAGGTTTAGGTTTAGAAATCGGGTTCGGGTTCGGGATTAGGTTTTTGTTTGGGTTTTAGGTCATAGGTTTTGGTTTAGGTTAAGGTTATAGGTTTAGGTATGGGTTTAGGTTAAGGTTTTGGTTAAGGCTTAGGGTTTAGGGTTTAGCTTTAAGGAAATGAGAATAGGTAAATGTTCAAGTTTAGAAATCAAGTTCGGGTTCGGGATAAGGTTTAGGTTTGGGTTTTCAAGTTAGGGTTTAGGTTTAGGTTAGGGAGTTGAGATTAGGATTAGATGTAGGTTTAGGTTTGGGGATTTGAGAATAGGTTAAGGTTTAGGTTTAGGTTTAGGTTTAAGGTTTAGGAATTGAGTATAGGTTGAGGTTTAGGTTTAGGAAATGGGTTCGGGTTCGGGATCGGGTTTATGTTTGGGTTTTAGGACGTAGGTTTTGGTTTAGGTTAAGGTTATAGGTTTGGGTTTGGGTTTAGGTACATGTGTTTTGGTTAAAGTTTTGGTTATAAGCTACGGTGTTAAGGGAATTGAGAATAGGTAAAGGTTTAGGTTTAGAAATCGGGTTCGGATTCTGGATCGGTTTCGGTTTGCATTTTCAAGTTTGGGTTTATGTTTAGGTTAGGGAGTTGAGATTAGGATTAGATGTAGGTTTAGGTTTGGGATTTGAGAATAGGTTAAGGTTTAGGTTTAGGTTTAGGTTTAAGTTTAGGGAATTGAGTATAGGTTAAGGTTTAGGTTTAGGAAATCGGGTTCGGGTTCTGGATCGGGTTTATGTTTGGGTTTTAGGACGTAGGTTTTGGTTTAGGTTAAGGTTATAGGTTTAGGTTTGGGTTTAGGTACGAGGTTTTGGTTAAGGTTTTGGTTATAAGCTACAAGTTAAGGGTGAGAATAGGTAGAGGTTTAGGTTTAGGAAATCGGGTTCGGGTTCTGGATCGGGTTTCGGTTTGCATTTTCAAGTTTGGGTTTATGATTAGGTTAGGGAGTTGAGATTAGGATTAGATGTAGGTTTAGGTTTGGGGATTTGAGAATAGGTTAGGTTTAGGTTTAGGTCTAGGTTTAGGGAATTGAGTATAGGTTAAGGTTTAGGTTTAGGAAATCGGGTTCGGGTTCGGGATCGGGTTTATGTTTGGGTTTTAGGTCATAGGTTTTGGTTTAGGTTAAGGTTATAGGTTTAGGTTTGGGTTTAGGTATGAGGTTTTGGTTAAGGTTTTGGTTATAAGCTAGGAGTTAAGGGAATTGAGAATAGGTAGAGGTTTAGGTTTAGGAAATCGGGTTCGGGTTCGGGATCGGGTTTCGGTTTGCATTTTCAAGTATGGGTTTATGTTTAGGTTAGGGAGTTGAGATTAGGATTAGATGTAGGTTTAGGTTTGGGGATTTGAGAATAGGTTAAGGTTTAGGTTTAGGTTTAGGGAGTGAGTATAGGTTAAGGTTTAGGTTTAGGAAATCGGGTTCGGGTTCGGGATCGGGTTTATGTTTGGGTTTTAGACGTAGGTTTTGGTTTAGGTTAAGGTTATAGGTTTAGGTTTAGGTTTAGGTACGAGGTTTTGGTTAAGGTTTTGGTTATAAGCTTTGAGTTAAGGGGAATTGAGAATAGGTAGAGGTTTAGGTTTAGGAAATCGGGTTCGGGTTCGGGATCGGGTTTCGGTTTGCATTTTCAAGTTTGGGTTTATGTTTAGGTTAGGGAGTTGAGATTAGATTAGATGTAGGTTTAGGTTTGGGGATTTGAGAATAGGTTAGTTAGGTTTAGGTTTAGGTTTAGGGAAGTGAGTATAGGTTAAGGTTTAGGTTTAGGAAATCGGGTTCGGGTTCGGGATCGGGTTTATGTTTGGGTTTTAGGACGTAGGTTTTGGTTTAGGTTAAGGTTATAGGTTTAGGTTTGGGTTTAGGTACTGAGTTTTGGTTAAGGTTTGGTTATAAGCTGAGTTAGGGAATTGAGAATAGGTAGAGGTTTAGGTTTAGGAAATCGGGTTCGGGTTCGGGATCGGGTTTCGGTTTGCATTTTCAAGTTTGGGTTTATGTTTAGGTTAGGAAGTTGAGATTAGGATTAGATGTAGGTTTAGGTTTGGGATTTGAGAATAGGTTAAGGTTTAGGTCTAGGTTTAGGGAATTGAGTATAGGTTAAGGTTTAGGTTTAGGAAATCGGGTTCGGGTTCGGGATCGGGTTTATGTTTGGGTTTTAGGTCGTAGGTTTTGGTTTAGGTTAAGGTTATAGGTTTAGGTTTGGGTTTAGGTACGAGTTTTGGTTAAGGTTTTGGTTATAAGCTACGGTGTTAAGGGAATTGAGAATAGGTAGAGGTTTAGGTTTAGGAAATCGGGTTCGGGTTCGGGATCGGGTTTCGGTTTGCATTTTCAAGTTTGGGTTTATGTTTAGGTTAGGGAGTTGAGATTAGGATTAGATGTAGGTTTAGGTTTGGGGATTTGAGAATAGGTTAAGGTTTAGGTTTAGGTTTAGGGAATTGAGTATAGGTTAAGGTTTAGGTTTAGGAAATCGGGTTCGGGTTCGGGATCGGGTTTATGTTTGGGTTTTAGGACGTAGGTTTTGGTTTAGGTTAAGGTTATAGGTTTAGGTTTAGGTTTTTGGGTAGGTTAAGTGTTTTGGTTAAGGTTTGGTTATAAGCTACGAGTGTTAAGGGAATTGAGAATAGGTAGAGGTTTAGGTTTAGGAAATCGGGTTCGGGTTCGGGATCGGGTTTCGGTTTGCATTTTCAAGTTTGGGTTTATGTTTAGGTTAGGGAGTGAGATTAGTTAGATTAGATGTAGGTTTAGGTTTGGGGATTTGAGAATAGGTTAAGGTTTAGGTTTAGGTTTAGGGTGAGTATAGGTTAAGGTTTAGGTTTAGGAAATCGGGTTCGGGTTCTGGATCGGGTTTATGTTTGGGTTTTAGGTCATAGGTTTTGGTTTAGGTTAAGGTTATAGGTTTAGGTTTGGGTTTAGGTTAAGTTTTGGTTAAGGTTTTGGTTATAAGCTACGGAGTTAAGGAATTGAGAATAGGTAGAGGTTTAGGTTTAGGAAATCGGGTTCGGGTTCGGGATCGGGTTTCGGTTTGCATTTTCAAGTTTGGGTTTATGTTTAGGTTAGGGAGTTGAGATTAGGATTAGATGTAGGTTTAGGTTTGGGGATTTGAGAATAGGTTAAGGTTTAGGTTTAGGTTTAGGGAATTGAGTATAGGTTAAGGTTTAGGTTTAGAAATCGGGTTCGGGTTCGGGATCGGGTTTATGTTTGGGTTTTAGGTCGTAGGTTTTGGTTTAGGTTAAGGTTATAGGTTTAGGTTTGGGTTTAGGTACATGTTTTGGTTAAGGTTTAGGTTATAAGCTACAGGTTAAGGGAATTGAGAATAGGTAAAGGTTTAGGTTTAGGAAATCGGGTTCGGGTTCGGGATCGGGTTTCGGTTTGCATTTTCAAGTTTGGGTTTATGATTAGGTTAGGGAGTTGAGATTAGGATTAGATGTAGGTTTAGGTTTGGGATTTGAGAATAGGTTAAGGTTTTAGGTTTAGGTTTAGGTTTAGGCTTAGGGAATTGAGTATAGGTTAAGGTTTAGGTTAAGGTTAAGGTTATAGGTTTAGGTTTGGGTTTAGGTACGGGTTTTGGTTAAGGTTTTGGTTATAAGCTACGAGGATAAGGGAATTGAAAATAGGTAGAGGTTTAGGTTTAGAAATCGGGTTCGGGTTCGGGATCGGGTTTCGGTTTGCATTTTCAAGTTTAGGTCTATGTTTAGTTTAGGGAGTTGAGATTAGGATTTAGGTAGGTGTAGGTTTAGGGATTTGAGAATAGGTTAGGTTAAGGTTTAGGTTTAGGTTTAGGAATTGAGTATAGGTTAAGGTTTAGGTTTAGGAAATCGGGTTCGGGTTAGGATCGGGTTTATGTTTGGGTTTTAGGTCATAGGTTTTGGTTTAGGTTAAGGTTATATGTTTAGGTTTGGGTTTAGGTAGGTTTTGGTTAAGGTTTAGGGTCATAAGCTCTTGGTTAAGGGAATTGAGAATAGGTAAAGGTTTAGGTTTAGGAAATCGAGTTCGGGTTCGGGATCGGGTTTCGGTTTGCATTCTCAAGTTTAGGTTTATGTTTAGGTTAGGGAGTTGAGATTAGGAATAGGTGTAGGTATAGGTTTAGGGATTTGAGAATAGGTTAGGTTGTAGGTTAAAGTTTAGGGAATTGAGTTTAGGTTATAGGTTAAGGTTTAGGTTGTAGTTATAGGTTTTGGGATGTGAGAATAGGTTTAGGTTATAGGTTAAGGGTGTGGTCCCAATACAGATATAAACACGCAAATACTGAGATATAAACACGGCTTTGTCCAAATGGTAGTGCCCTTCCAATGTTTGTCCATAGGAAATGGATGACTTCATCATGGGTCGGGTTCCCACCTTCCAGAGACCCCGCTCATCCGGATAGCTCGACGCACATCCGGGCTTGCTCCATTATTTTCGAGCAAATACATAAATACGGCTGTCCAAATGGCTGAGCCCTTCCAATCTTGTCCATAGGAAATGGACTGACTTCATCATGGTCGGCGGTTCCCACCTTCCAGGGACCCAGCTCATCAGGATAGCTCGACGCACATCCAGGGCTTGCTCTATTATTTTCGAGCAAATACATTAACACGGCCTGTCCAAATGGCCAGGCCCTTCCAATGCTATCCATAGGAAATGGACAGCTTCATCATGGTCAGCGGTTCCCACCTTCCAGGGACCCCCGCTCATCCGGATAGCTCCGACGCACATCCGGGCTTGCTCCATTATTTTCGAGCAAATACATTTAAAAACAACATAAATATATCTAAAAGCATCTGGATACCTGAGGAAGGCCTCCCATATTTGTATTATTGGTTACTCATCCTTTTATTTGCAAGCCACAATTGACCAACAACTTCTATCGCTACCTGTACTTTGAAACCAACAGAAATATAATTGGACCTGTACTCTGAAACCAACACAAATATAACTGAGAAACAATATAAGGAATAAGAAAAAATGAATTTACCTGCACACATCATTAAATGCTTCCCTATAAGGAGGTGATATTATATCTTTGATAGCCACAACCTGTATGACAGAGAAAAATGCAACTGATACAGTGTTAGAATTCAAAGGAGAAAAAAGATTTGTGGCTGCACCGATATTTTAGTACATTATGAACGGCTGCCTACGTACCCAAAAAGTCAGATTGGGATCAAGCCACTACGTAGTTCTTTTTAATTAACCAAGTTACTAAAGGTCATAAATTTCATATTTAACAAAGTATCATTAAACAAGTCGTCTCAAATCGTTTCTGGTTGGTGCATTTAAAAAAAAAGAACTAATGCACAATCAATGTATATTCTTGTTACATCTCGTACTGCAACAAGAGACAATGTTCTGTCAATACTTCAGTTACATTTGAAATTGAAATCCTTTAGTAACTTGGTTAATAAAAAACAAATGACAACAAGCCATAATTAATCAAAAGGATGCTGAAGATTAAATAAATAAAAAGGCAACTTGATCAAAAAAGGATTTCAGTGAATAATCAAGTTTTCGTCATACAAAATGTCCTATAGTTCAAAAAGTTGAACGAAACTACTAAATATTCAAATTCTCATCAGGAATTTGGGCCAAACAACAATTTCACCCAATTGAATATCTTCAAATGTCCTGTCATCATTAAACAATCACAACATGCGAACATTGATATCATCTATTACAACTCGATGCATTCGGAGGGATGCCTGTAGTATCTGACACCATCCGCCCACTAGCAACTGTCCGACCACGGATATCTCTCAATTGGTAAATTTGTTCCATCGATGGAGTTGTTGCAGAGTCTTCTCGAATACTTGAGGGTTCACCAGATCGACGGTGGGCCTATAAATAAAATAATGGTTCCATGTAAATAATAATGCTACTTTTATCTTTAAAAATAATAATTATATCATTTGATCGTGGCAAATGCAGTACATGAGATGCAGCTGTATCAGGAGAGCGATGAAGTTGTTGGCTTTGATGAGCAATTTGTTGCCTAAGTTCAGCAAATTGTTGCTCAACAATCGTACGAAATTCTTGCATTTGAGTCATTGATGCTTCAAATTTAGCCTCAATGGACATACGTGCATTCCTCTCCGACCGAGCTTCTATGATGTAGGGGTGGCAACCTTCATAGTAGTCTTAGAAATACCCAAACCCATGCCCCTAACCCGACCCTCTCGCTATCACGACCACAAACCTAAACAATAATTTTTAAGTTTAGTAATGTGTGTATATTATTATTTAAAAAAAAAAAAAACAAAAAACAAAACACCAACGACAATGTATGTAAAGTGAGTAGAAATGATGGAAAACCTGTGAAACTGGGTCATGGTCTAAATCCTTGTGCTTACTGGTAGGATCACTTTGACTATCGATAATATTCTTTCCTATTAGAAGATAATTGCTACAATAAATCCTTCATTGTACTTAAATAAAAAAATGATTAAAAACTGAAAAATTATTCTCACCGCTATTTCAAGATGTGTTTGTGTTGGATAAGACCCATCAGGCCTGCTATGAGTGGCAACAAACAAGTCGGTCCTGGTGATGATAGTATTTGGATTTTCTTTTCGCTGTAATTATATAAGCAAATTAGTTAACAAGAATTTATATTCATCAATTAAATTGTCAAAAAATATAGTACAAATTACCATTTTCTCTAATGTCCTAGCAGCACCTCGTCTTCCAGTTGTGTGAGGGCATTTCAATTGCTCTGGAAGTCTTTCCTTCTTACGAAGATTGATTAATAATTGTGGATTGTAGATTAATGAAAATGTCCCAATCCTCTTGCTTCACACCAATGGGACAATTTCTTCTTCTTTCTACATCATTATCAAATTTATCATATTCCTTTCGCAGATTGTATTTCCATACCTTCCAAGCTTTGCATACTTTCGAAAATGCATATTCTTTTAACTCATCATCGATGTCGTACGTGGCCTATTTCATTAAATTAATAATCAAACAATCTTATTGAGTAAGAATTAGAAATAAAATCAAGAACAAACATGCTCACCAAAACCATAGACCAGATATTATCTTTAATTGCACCAGGCACTTTGCGCCAATCAGCAAATGAAATTGGACAGTGTGTCCTGCCAAGTTGCCCTAAAAATGTGTTAAAAGGAGCTGATGTTTCTCCTACTGGTTGTTTATATTCATTTAATTCAACTCTCTTCCTTGTATTGCTTCCTTGGGCTGAAGCTGATGAACCACCAAAATCTGACATAATTCCTGCAATTTTATAAAACAAAACAATATCTCATTATTATGTAATTGGCATTCTATTAATATTTTGATAGCTAAAAAATTGTAACAATCATAACTAAATAGAATTCAACTCACTTTCAAACTGATTTGAATCTTATTAGTTTCTTTTCCGTTTCTTATGACGTGAGGTACTCGGCTCACTCTCTACCCATGATTTTTCTTGTACATCTTCTTCTTCATTTAAATCATCGATTAATGAAAGTCTTTCAAGAACCTACATTCCTTCTGGCCTCAAACTCAAGTGGATCTTCAAATGCATATGCATCTTTCGTCAATCTCTTAGGAGCGTCCAATACAACATGCCAGTCATCTCTAGTTGGATCCTTACAGTAGAAGACCTGAGCTGCCTGAGATGCAAGAATAAACGGCTCATCGTCTTCCTTTAAGTTCCGTCTAAACCTTCCTAGATTGACAAATATCAAATTTGTTTCGGGATCTATGAAACATCCATTCAATTTATCTTCAATATGCACCCAATCACAAAGAGAAGAGTGCTACTCAAGTCGAAGTAGTTCAATTCAAGAATTTGTCTAATGATGCCATAATAAGTGACTTCTTCTTCTATAGGATTCTTATCCCTGGCGCTTGCCCTGAAGCTAGTTAGCGCTTTCATTGAGACTCCTTGTTTTGTGTTGTTTTGTTCATTTCAGAATTCGCATTGCTAAAAACATATCCATTTATTGAGTACGTATTATATGATATGCATTTGAAGTCAGGACCTTGGCAATTCTCTTAAATTGAGACATTTCTTGATTATGTAGTTGATGTCTTAACCAAGGAATGTACTCCATTGGTTTTCCTGCTGACAGATTACCCTTTCGATTTTGTCCCGTACGTGTTTGGCCCTGAATGTATGTTTGGTACTTCCTATAAATTCCAAATCATAGCAATTATTTTTATATATATAACAATGTTTATTACCAAAAGCTATTTAAAAATATAAAAAAGAATAATATACTTCATTAACTTACTCCTTCCATTGATGATTTTCAACGTGATGTTGCAAAACCCATCTGCGTGCTTGTTGATATTGCATTGTAGTAAGATTATAAACTTTTCCTTTCTTATCATTCGGGAATCACCAAGCATTTTCATCATCATTGAATATTTTTAGTCCTTGCTTATGACCTCCTATTGTATTATTAGGATAGTATTCCATGCAGTACATCATAGATTCCTCTATAATGTAGCGTTCCGCAATACAGCCCTCTGGGTAAGCTTGATTCATCACATACTTCTTATATGTTCTCATCATCCTGTTAAATATTAAAATCAGGTATTAATGAAAATATATAAGCTATTTTATAAAAGTTAATAAATTAAAACAGTTAAAGTTACCTCTCAAAAGGATACATCCATCGATATCTGACAGGTCCGCAAACTTGTGCCTCCTCCGCCAAGTGCACAACAAGGTGTGTCATAGAAACGAAAAACGATGGTGGAAAATACTTTTCAAAAACACATAATGTTTCCACTATTTTATTTTTCATTTCTTGAAGCTCCATACGATGAATTTCTTTAGAACATATGACGTTAAAGAATCTTGACAATTGTATAATGGCGTACGCAATGACTTTTTCTTTCTTGAATGAATGCATCAATAATACGGGTAGTAACTGCTGCATTAGAATGTGATAATCATGTGACTTAAGGCCCTTGAGGTGATAGTCATCCATACTGATATGATGTTTCCAGTTTGCACTATACCCTCTCGGAACTTTCAAATCACTCAAGGTTCGACAAATCAGTTCTCTTTCAGATCTGGATAATGTGAAAGGAGCCTTAGGCAATAACAACTTACCATTTTTTTCCTCTGGCCAATATTTCGATCTTATCTTCATAGCCATAAGATCCTGACGGGCTTGTAAACCATCCTTAGACTTGTCCTTCATGTCCATGATTGTTGCAATAAGGTTCTCAGTAACATTTTTCTCGACATGCATCACATCCAAATTATGACGAATGGGCATATGCTCCCAATACGGCAATGTAAAGAAGATTGATCTCTTCGACCAAGCAGTAAGGTTAGACTCCTCATCCGTAGTCTTCTTCCTCTTATTTCCTGTATGCTTTCCGAACTTGGTTTGTATATTATTCATTTTAACCAATACCTGTTCTCCAGACAAACGCTTTGGAGCTTGTCGATTTTCATCATTCCCATTGAATCGAGATCTTTGGCTCCTAAAGATATGAGCTCTTGGGAGGAATCTCCTGTGCCCCATATAAGAAAACTTCTTTCCATGTTTTAGCCAAACAGAGTCAGTCTCCTCACTACAAACAGGACATGCATACTTTCCTCCTGTCCTACACCCAGAAAGATGTCCATAAGCTGGAAAATCATGTATTGCCCATAATAAAATCGCCTTCATTGTAAACTTGTTCTTCCCGAATGAGTCATATGTTATTGACCCTTTCCACAATTCATTTAATTCTTCAATTAATGGTTGTAAATATACGTCGATGTCATGCCCTGGACCATTTTTTCCGGGAATTAAAAGTGTTAACATAATAAATTCCTTCCGCATGCATAAATGAGGTGGAAGATTGTATGGAACAATCATAACAGGCCAGCAACTATATGAGATGCTCATATGCCCAAAGGGATTGAATCCATCTGTTGCAAGTCCCAACCGAACGTTACGTGGATCCGCAGCAAAATCACTAAATTTTCTATCTACAAACTTCCACATAGAAGAATCCACAGGATGACGCATGTACGAGTCATTTTTAGCCCCCTTTGAATGCCACAACATATTCTCTGCAATCCATGATACGCTATAAAGTCTTTGTAACCTTGGTGTTAATGGGAAGTATCTTAGCACCTTCCATGGTACATGTGAGACTCTTGATCTTACAACACTATTCACTTTCCATCTGCTTGCTTTACATGTAGGACAACTTTCCTTATTAGCATGCTCCTTCCAGTACAGAATACAATCATTACGGCATGCATGTATCACCTCATAGTTCATACCCAACGAACTGATCAATCTCTTTGCATTATAGGTACTCTCCGGCAAAGAGTTCTCGCTTGGCAAAATCTTCTTGAGCAATTGCAACAAAGTCGTAAAGCTATTATCTGACCACTGATATTTAGCCTTCATGCTCATCAACTCAACTGTCACTGACAACTTTGTATACTCACGTTTACACGATGGATATAGGGGTTGTACCGCATCCTCCCTTAATTTATTGTACTGAGTATCATTATCTATGTCATCTTGAGGCTGACTACCATGTTCTTCATTGACCTCATTCATACATGCATCTAAGTCATCAGGTTGAACACGACCAAAAGCATCATTAACCAAATCAACCATTCTGGGCAACAACTCTTCATTACAATCAAGTGGCGGATGTACTAGGAGCCTTGGCATTGACACCCATATTGGGAAGTTGTTCTCCATGAAAAAACCAAGTTGTGTATGTCCGATCTATACCATTCATAATCAAATGCTCGAAGCGTACTTAGTATTTTCTTCCCCACGCACATTACGACATCTAGCACAAGGACAACTATACCAATCAATACCTCCTAATTCCTTTTAGCAAATATAATAAATGATTCAACGCCTTTAATGTATTCATCACTCAATATATCTTTTGTCATCCAATTCTTGCTCGGGGTGTCAAATCCATATCTGATATCACGTGCATGCAACATATAAAAAGTGAGATACAATAAAAAATAGGCTTTTCATAAACTGTCAAAACATGCCACACGTGGTCACCAATCACAAAAAAATAAAGATCTATATATATCCGCAAATATATGCACATGCAGGTTTTAGGTTATAGATTTTAGGTTATAGGTTTTAGGTTATAGGCTACATCAAGTTATGAGTTTTTAAGTATTGACTCGCATATGTAGACTGAAATATGAAAAGCAGTCTTACCATTCTTGCACTAAATGAAAATATGAAGTTTCAATCCATAAAAAGAAAGAGGTAATAATTCAGAAGTTATTTAGGAAACAAGAAGCGAGGAAAATGCAATAAACAATATGTTGTGGTCCACAACATAGAAAAAAAAAAAAGTGGATATTGAAATATAAGCAAAAATATTGTTAGCATAATTGCCTTTTGTTGTTGTCCTTTTTTTCTTGTATATGTGATCCCGACCTTCGATTTGGTTGGCCAAGGCATGATGGGTTGTGCCTAAAAATTGTGGCAATTGGACAATCCTATTCACTGAATGTGGTTTCTTTTGTTTTCTAGTTTTGTTGTTTGGGGAATATAATTATGTGAGTCGAATCTGTTGGCTTGTGGCTGGTGATGAGGAAGAAAGTGGTCCTTAGAATTTATTGACATCATTAAAGACCATGTGGTGGGCTGGTTTTATAGATTAATAAGTGAGAGCAGCCAGTTTTGAGATTCATGAGTTCTTGCAGTAATGGGTCTTTATTAGTGTTTAGCATTAGGCTTTTACATTTTTATACAAAGCTAGATATAGAAGGGATGCTTTAGAATTTAAATGATTAAAAAATAACTCGACTAAAATAGAGTATATGAAGTGCATATTTAGTAACAATAGGAGTGAAAATGATAAATTAGTTAAGATTGCTGACATGTGCAACGAAGGCCTAGAATTGTACAAGTTAGAAGGAGTGAGTTGGTGCAAGACAAAGGCTCTTTAAGCGCAATGGAAGGTTCAAAAGCATGTAGGTGAAGATTGTAAGAAATGAGTTGATGACCTCTGGTCTAACTTGATTACGTTTGAGATATATGTCTAAAATGACACCGATCAAGTGGAGCTTATGGTGGTGATTTTTTAGGGAATTCTAGGTTATGGGCTATACTATGTAGACAAGAATGATTTAGTAAACTTGGAGCTTTTTTCAAGAAACAAGGCAATTTTCAAGCTAAGAGTGCGAATCTCCAGCAAGGCTTTAATAAGCATGTCAGGAACAAGGAACACTTCAAGACTGATACAGGAAAAGGCATAGACTAATCACATTGAAAGCTACAGAATCATGAAACAAGGAAAAGCAAACAGAACACATGCATAACACATGGAATCATTGTAAAAAAGATTAGCAAACAAATTATGTAAGGGCCCGTTTGGCCGGTCGGATTGGAAGGGATTGGATGGTAATGGAAGGGATTGGAAGTTAAATCCCGAGAATGGCCGGGCCTGCCAAACACGATCGGTGATATGATCCCAATTCCGTGGACCTTCCAACAATCCACTGACAACACCATTGTTACCCTTAAATCCCATCCAATCCACCCTAATCCGTTGAAATTTGCCTGGGACGTGTTTGGTTGGTGGGATTGGAAGGGATGGGAAGGTTGAATCCCCGGATTGGCCGGGCGTGCCAAACGGACTGGGTTTAGCAATACAGGGATATATCCAATCCCATGGATCTCAAGACAATCCACTGACAACACCATCATTACCTAGAAATCCACGCCATCCACCTTAATACCATTCAATCCCTTCCAATCCATCCAGCCAAACGGGCCCTAAGTAGCACAGAGCAGTTGTAATTTCAACTTAATGGCCATGATAGTTAACCAGTATGGAGAATGATAGAACTTCATTTTCAAGGGATGCATAGTTAACTAACTCAGAGCCATCTCCACCAATCAGAGCAGTTGCATTTTCAGGTAAATTAGCAATGGCAGTCAACCAATATGGAGAATAAACTATGGTTGAGAATTTTTATTTTTATTTTTTTGAAATCTCACACCTTATTATCAACAGCAATCAGAGCATTAAAAAAAAAGGGGATCCACCGAAAAGGGGAAACAGGCCCACCGAAAACAAGAAAGGGGAAACAGGGCCACCGAAAACAAAAAAAAAAATTAAAAAATCAACCAGTTAGGAGATCCAGTTAGGAGATCCAGCTTATTTTAAGTAATTTATTTAGTGTACAGGAATCAACCAGTTAGGAGATCCAGCTATTGTGTGTTTTTGTTTTTGTTTTTCATGAACCATCTAAACAGGGACTCACGTAAATAGGGAAATGTACCTGGCCGGTGAAGAGACGAAGAGCAGGGGCTGCTGGCCGCACCAGATTTCGGGCAGGGCTGCTAGCCGCACCAGATGAAAGGATGAAAGGCGGCCGGCCGCACTGTATTTTCGGGCGGGGCGCTAGCCGCACCAAATGAAAGCAAGGTTCTTTTGCCGTCACTGACCGCACCCGGAAGAGAGAGAGAGAGAGAGAGAGAGAGAGAGAGAGAGAGTCGGGGTGGGAAGAAGCTCGGTCGGGTGGGTGTCTCAGGACCTGGGACACGGGAGCGAGAGAGAGAGAGAGAGAGAGAGAGAGAGAGAGAGAGAGAGAGAGAGAGGAGAGGATGGAGCGAGGGAGAGGGAGAGATAGAGAGAGGGAGAGGGAGGGGCGCGGAGGCGAGGGCAGAGGGAGGGCGTGCGGCGAGGGGATGAGGAAGAGAGAGAGAGGGCAGAGGCGATTTGGGGAGGGAGGGCCCGATTTGGGGATTTTGGGAGGGAGGGAGGGCCGATTTGGGGAGGGAGAACGGGCGCGGCTTCTTTTGAGCGCGCGCCCAAATTTGGCATTCGTTTGGTTGATGCTCCGTGGGTCCCACCATGATGTACATGCTTCATCCATTCCGTTCATACATTTTTAAAGATCATTTTAGTGCTTGACCCAAAAATTGATAGCAATATAAATCCTAGGTGGGCCACACCACAGGACAAAAATATTTAATGGATATTCACAATTAAAATTCTCCTAAGGCCCACTGTACTATTTATTTGACATCCAATCTGTTGATTTGGTCATAAAGACCCAGATGAAGGGAAAAAATAAATATCAGCTTGATCCAAAACTTTTATGGCCCCCAAAACGTTTTTAATGGTCAAAATTCATTCAACATTATTTCCTATAATGTGGTCCACTTGAGATTGAGATATAATTCATTTTTTTTATCATATCATAAAATGATATATAAAAATAGATGGACGACATGGATGATACACATACATCATGGTGGGCCCCACAGAGCACCGACCACCAGCCAACGGCTGGATGTCAAGGGGGGTAGCCAATCCGTTCCCATGATTTATTCATTCCTTCCATCTACTTTTATATAATGTGGTCCAATCAGTTGATCTCAAATCATCTATTAAGTTCAGAACACATTTTCTGGGCTACCTTGAAAAATATTTAAATTGAACGAGTGATATAATCTATGCTTAATTTGGACTTTTTCTCTGACCATCTTTTTTCCAAGACATGAATAGGATGCTTTCGATTGGCTAACAAAAGTGATTCTTTAGACTCATAAGCAATCCATGATGGTCCTAAAAATTTGATGAATCAAATTGTTGATTGGACCTACTTTTTTGTAAATGATCTTGATTTGTCCATTTTCAGACCATTGATCAAATCTTTTTTTTTTTTAGTTAGATCAATATGATTTATTCATGGTAGCCTATGAAATATGAGTTGGACCTAGTAAACCGTCTAGATCAGTGGATTGTACTCTAAAATTTCCTAATACAACTAGGAGAACTGTAGAACACTGTGGGCCCCACCATAATGTATGTGTTTCATCCATTCCGTTCATCCATTTTTACAGATCATTTTATTGCTTGATCCAAAAGTGAGAGGGATACAAATCTCATGTGGATCACACCACATGAAAATAATAGTTATTGGATATCAATCATTAAAATCCTCCTATGGCCCACTATACTGTTTATTTGACATCCAATCTGTTGATTAGGTTATATATATATACAAACTTAGATGAAGAGAAAAAACAAATATCAGCTTCATCTAAAACTTTTATGGCCCCCAAAATGTTTTTAATGGTCGACCCTCATTCAACATAGTTTCCTATAATGTGGTCCACTTGAGATTTGGATATACCTAATTCTTGGACTTATATAGTAAAATGATCTGTAAAAACATATGAATGGCATGGATGAAACCGTCGACGATGCTCAATGGGGCCCTACTATGATGTACGTGTTTCATCCATTTCGTTCATCCATTTTTAAAGATCATTTTAGAGCTTTTTAGAAAAAATTAGAGGGATATAAATCTCATGTGGTCCACACCACATGAGAACAATAATGATTGGATATCCACTATTAAAATCCTCCTAAGGCCCACTGTACTGTTTATTTGATATCAAATCTGTTGATTTGGTCATATAAGACCAGATGAAGGGAAAAAAACAAAAATCAGCTTGATCCAATAGATTTAGGCTACCAAAATTTTTTAATGGTCGACGCTCATTCAACATCTTTCCTGTAATGTGGTCCACTTGAGATTTGGATATACCTCATTCTTTGACTTATACCGTAAATTGATCTAAAAAACAGATGGATGGCATGGATGAAACCGTCGACGATGCTCTGTGGGCCCTACCATGGTGTACGTGTTTCATCCATTCCGTTCATCCATTTTTAAAGATCATTTTAGAGCTTTTTGCAAAAAATTAGAGGGATATAAATGTCAGGTGGTCCACACCACACGAGAACAATAGTGATTGGATATCCACTATTAAAATCTTCCTAAGGTCCACTGATCTTGTTTTTTAACATAAAATCTATTGATTTGGTCATACAGACCAAATGAAGGGAAAAAACAAAAATCAGCTTGATTATAGAATATTTAGGCTACCAAAATGTTTTTAATGGTCGACGCTCATTTAACACTGTTTCCTGTAATGTGGTCCACTTGAGTTTTGGATATACCTCATTCTTTGGCTCATGCCATAAAATGATATGTAAAAACATGGCATGGATGAAACCGTCGATGATGCTCTGTGGGCCCTACCATGATGTATGTGTTTCATCCATTCCGTTCATCCATTTTTAAAGATCATTTTAGAGCTTTTTGCAAAAAATTAGAGGGATATAAATCTCAGGTGGTCCACACCACATAAGAACAATAGTGCTACTTTACTCCCAACCACCCATTTGTCAGCCATTAATTGAATGGTTACAATTGATTGATCAGTGCTATTTTAGAGATACAATCCATCTGTAATGGAACTCACAATTTGGATGATCTAGATAGCTGAACATCAGTGCCACAATGAAAAGGATAAGTCACTATCATTTTTTCAAATGGTGGAAAACTAACATAGAAGTCATTTTCCCCTCATTCATTTATAGCAAGTTGATGGACAGAAAGTCAAAGAAAAGAATACATATATAGTGTTTGTTTTACTACAACAGGTAAGACATTACTCTCACTATCTTCAAAATTATAGCCCTAGGATTCCTGTGTCAGGATGCAAATGGAACTGATCACCTATTGCAGAGTACCACATATCACGATGGGCGTCCATTCACTCAATTTTACTGATCATTACCCTCAATTTGACTAAATACTAGCCTCGATCATACTACATATGACAAAGATATTGGGCAAACAAGATTGATCAACAATTTGAGTGAATTTTGATTTAAACATCTAAAGTTATTTACTCTTCATGTTTGGACTGATCAGATTGTCCAAAAATAGTTAAAGGTTGTTCATAATATCAAAAATATATAAATGAATAGAAAACACAAACATCAGCTTGATCCAAAACTTTTAAGGCCTCCAAGAAATTTTAAATGGTAGAGGTGTGGTCCACTTGAGCTTTGGATATGCTTCCTTTTTGTTATTTAGACCTCAAATCATCTGTTAACATGCATGGATGAATGGAGTGGATAAAATAAATAAATAACGGTGAACCTCACAGAGTTTACTCTGGTAAAGGTAACAAGAGTTACTTAAATGTAGTGGATAAATGTTTTCTTAAAATATTCATAATCATATATTGGGCGTGCCTAAATGTGATTCACATATCTAACCCACTCATTACGTGTGTCCCACTTGGACGAGGGGTCAGACCAAGTTTCAACCGCATCCAAAACTCATGTGGGCTCCACCAAGTGCTTTTATATTTTTTAGGATGTTTTCACATAGTTTTAAATGGTATGGCCCACTCGAGTTTCGTTTACCAATGATTTTTGAGATATCTCATAACCTAAAGGGGATACATCAAATCCACGGTGTTGATGTTCGACACACATCATGATGAGGCTAACATCAATTCTTAGGTTCTCACGAGGCTAGTAATTAGTTGGGTCACAATTTTAACAAAAATATTTGGCCCATTTTACATGTCTAGTCCATTCACTCTATTTTACTATCAATACTCTCAATTTGACTAGTTATTCGCCTCAATCACGCTACATATGAGAAAGATATATATTGGGCATACAATTAATCAACAATTTAGTGAAATTTGATTTAAACATCTGAAGTTATTTACGCTTCAATTTGAACTGATTAGATCGTCCTAAAATAATTAAAGGTTCAATTAGTAGATGTGCCTAATAATTTAGTAATTTTATTTTTCACAAATAAATTTAACATTTTTTTTTCAAAATGTATATTTTTTTACTCTTTTAATTAAATATCATTTTTATTATAAATAAAGTTAACATTTTTTTTACAAAATTTTGTTTTCTTTTTAAAAAAATATATTTTTTACAATTTGTCAATTTTTTTCACAATTTTGTTTAATTTTTAAAATTTTCCTTTTCAAAATATTATTTTTTATCAAATTTTTTTCTTCAAAATTATCAACATTATTCAACGTTCTTAATATTTTTTTCAAAATCTAGATTTTTAAAAAATTACAGGTTTTTTTTTCAAAATTTAAAATTTTCTTAAACATTATTAATTATTTTTCTAAGCTTCTCGACTATTTTTTTGCCAAAATTCATAAATTTTTTGAGCTCCTTAATTCTCCAACTGACAGCTTAGGATAGAGACAGTCTTTCATAGGGATTTAAGACGGGGGAGGGCCGTCTCTATTAGAGACAGTCCTTGACAGTCTCTAACAGAGACTGTTAAAGACCGTCTCTATTAGAGACGGTCCTAAACCGTCTCTAATATAGACGGTTAAAGACAGTCTCAGTTAGAGACGGTCTTTGGCAGGGCTATAAGACGGCTATAGACCGTCTCTAATAGAGACGGTCTTTGACAGTCCCAAATTAGAAGTACAAGACGGCCACTGACCGTCTCTAAGTTAGACGGCCAATGACCGTCTCAAATGGCCGCATATAAGACGGTCACCAACCGTCCTAAACGATTTGTGGACATTAAAATTTTTGAGACAATATTAAGGACGGCTAAGGACCGTCTAAAATTTTAGAGACGGTTTATGGCCGTCTCTAAAGCGTCTTTAAACCAAGCAATTTTAGAGACGGTCCAGGACCGTCTCAAAATCCGTCATTTTTTTTCATTTTTCTCGTAGTGTCTCCTCTGCATTTTAGCCATAAAAGTTTGTAAGAAAAAGCCAAATTAAAATGAACTACTCAAATAACTCATAGACACATGCACATATTCTTCACACATCAGGCCTTCATGCTATGCCAATCCTCATCTTGTTGTTTGATGCACACAACATCCTCAGTTTGACCCTCGACTACATGATTATGTTCTCGGCACCATAGACACAGCCTCACCCATGTTAGGCATGGTGATAGTTGCACAAGTTGAATGACGGTGAAGGGCCGGTTGAGATTGTTGAGGTGCACCTGTAGAGCACCAATGAGAGGAAACGAGAAGATATGAGTTATTCTTTGTCCTGTAGTATGGAATAACCCAACCACTATTCTCTTCTCCTTTCTTCAGGGAGGCCGGATCCAATACAAATGATTATAGGATATCATTAACATAAACATGCAATTTTATTTGGTGCAATTAACCTAATCACAAGGCTACAGAGGGTAGGCAGGACCTATAGATTGGACACGAGGTAGATGTCTGATGGATGTTTGAGACCGAGGTGCATTTATGCCACTGGATCCTCACTCTCTCCCGTATCAATTTGCTCTTCATTCTCTGAAGCAGCTTGTGTCATCGTTATGCTCTACCTGAGTCAACATCATACTCGCATAGTGATGCAGGGGGAGGACATGTTGGGGTTGAGCACCGTCCTCCTCAAAGGGACAACTGTTCCCAATCTGCGGAACTTCTCTGGACTCCTCACAAAGATACCTCGAATCCATGATAAAAAGAAGAAAATATAAAATAATTTCTAGAAAATTTTAAATTGATTGACGAACGGAATAAACGAGTTTACATCTGTTTAAATAGGGCTACCAAGCCTTGGAAAAAGTTTCGGAATTAAACTACAACTAAAACTCCTAAAATCGTGAGTCACTATAAATAGTAAACTTACTATACTCACTATAAATAGTAAACTTACTATTTATAGACGGCTTGATTTCTACTAGTGCACATGGTTTTCGGCCAAAAATAGTAAGTATCTTAATTAATAGAAACATGATATTCCCATAATTTTTCTAGGCACTTTTTTTGTTCAACACAACTCTTAAATCCCAACATACAAAGAGTCATAATCAGGCTAAAACTTACTAAAAATAATAAAAATGAAAATAAGTTGAGAATTAGACTGTTAGTATAATGGAATCTCGCCAATTCGGACGTCAATAACTCATTCTGGTTTGCCATATATATTCGTTTTAAGTTCTGACGGTCCAGATCACCTCTGTATCCGATCGGACCTTTTCTTATCCATGTTGGCAATGAAATTATACGCCACCTGCTCTACATCGAATAGCCCCACCACTCGGTTGATCTCCATTATCCTATGCCCTTCCGTGCTCTGGTTGTGTGGTTGTAATTCCAGCGCACTATTTTTTAGAACACTGGAAGCCGACATACATCTCATCCGAGGAAAGGGACCCTTTATCTTCGTAGTATGGTTAAGATTGCATTGCACTAACTACAGGACATAACTTTGAAGTCCATGCCAGCTGGTGGAAAGCCAGTAGAAAGAAAGGACGCGGATTGCGTCCTACCCCCGCCCCTCTCCAGCTTGATGGAGTTTTGAGTGACTACCATGATGTATGGGTCTTATATATCCATACGGTCCATCTATTTTTTTGGTATCATTTTAATAAATTATTCCAAAAAATAGGCAGATCCAAAGCTCAAGTGGACCACACCACAAGAGCAACGGTAATAATGATTCTTACTGTTGAAACTTTTCTAAGGCCCACCGTGATGTTCATTTTCCATGCAACCTACCTGTAAAGTTACAAAAACCTGGATGAAGAAAAAACACAAATATCATCTCCATCCAAAACTTATGTGGCCCCAAGAAATTTTGAACGGAAAAGGATTAATCCCCATTGTATAGTCCACATATCTCTTGGATCTACCTCAATTTTGGGACTGTATCCTTAAATAATATGAAAAACTGGATAAACCGTGTGGATAGGACCCATACATCACAGTCGCCATTCAAAGCACCTGCCCATTCCTAGCAGACGGAGGGATAGGACGCAATCCGCATAAAGAAAGAAAAGGTTAGTGTCTTTAATAATTAAAGGTTAGTGCTCCATTTGTTAGTTGGATCTGCTTCATTTTTGTTTTGATGCCTTAAAATGATCTAAGAAAAGGGATAGACGGCTTGGATGTATAGATACATCATGGTAAGCCCGCCCACAGAACTGCCCGTTCGGAGCTAGGGACGGGCAGGGGTAGTACGCAATCCGCGTCCTTCCTGGACTCTCTGACTCTAGTATTTTCATTGGTCCACGTCACCTCACCGTAAGTGCCACATCACTAATTTTTTTAATATATTAAAAAATGTACATTTAATAAGAAGTATAATGGAGACGTTAAATGGAAGTGGTTTGCGTGCTCAGTAACTCAGTATGGTAAGCGTACTGAGTAAAGTCCGGGGAGCCCACCATCATTCATGCATTGTATCAACTCCATCCATCTCTTCTATCATCTAATTTTAGGGTTTTATAACAAAAATTAATCATATCCAAAGATCAAGTGGACCACACCACCTGAAACAGTGTGAATTGAATTCTACCATTGAAAAGTTTTCGGTGGCCCATAGAAGTTTTATAGCAAGATGATATTTGTTTTCTCTATTCATCCATGTCTTTGTGATCTTATGAACAGTTTGGATGAAAAATAAACATCATTTGGGGCTTAGAAATATTTCAATGGTGAAAATCAATACTTCCATTGTTTCCTTTGGTATGGTCTACTTGAGCTTTTGATATACTTCAGTTTTGGGCTCAACCCCTAAAATGATATGAAAAAACGGATGGACGGTGTGGATAAACCACATGAATTCACAGTGGGCCCAACATAGTTTACTCAGTATGCAATCTGATTTCGACGCGGATTTCTTGCCAAAGCCTTTTGCAGTAAGATCTTGCGCAAGGATTCCGGATGGGCCCACTACGACGTTCGTGATAAATCCAACCCGTTCATCCATTTTTAGATATCATTTTAGGACATTATACTAAAACTAAGGTGTATACAAAACTTAAATGGGCCACACGAGAGGAAACATTGAGGATTTAGTGTCCACCGTTGAAATATTTATATGGCCACAAAAGTTTTGCATCGGTCTAATATGTTGGTGTTTTCACTTCATCCTAGCAAAAATGATCTTATAAATAGTTTGGATGGCATGTAAACATCAAGACGCCTAGGAAGGTTTCAACGGTAGGAATTTCCTTCTCCACTGTTTCATCTTGTATGGCCCAGTTGAGTTTTTGATCATCCTAATTTTTGGTTACATGTCTTAAAATGAGCTCTAAAAATGGATGAATGGATTGGAATTCTTATAAATATCACGGTGGACGCCACCATACATCCCAACGCTGGAACTTCATGCAAAAGGCTTTTCCTAGTGAATCCGCGTCCACGGTTTCCATTGGAAACGGATTGGCTACTCCCCTGCCACTTGGTACTATGTGGGCCCACCATGATGTATGTGTTTCATCCATGCCGTCCATCTATTTTTCTAGATCATTTTATGGTCTGAGACCAAAAATGAGGTATAACCCAATCTCAAGTGGACCACATTACATGAAACAATGTTGAATGAACGTTGACCATTAAAACTTTTTAGGGCCCATAAAAGTTTTGGATCAAGCTGATCTTTGTTTTTTCCCTTCATCTGGGTCTTTATATCCAAACCAACAGATTGGATGTCAAATAAACAGTACGATGGGCCTTAGGAGGACTTTAATGATGGATATCCAATCACCATTGTTTTCCTGTGGTGTAGTCCATATGAGATTTATATCCCTCTCATTAAAATTATATGTAAAAATATATTAGCGGAATGGATGAAACACATACATCATGGTGGGGCCCACAGAGCACCAACCACCACCACCACCGGGCTGGTGGTAGGGAGAGTAGCCAATCCGCTTTCATTTCCATTTGGGATTTAGCACCACATTGAGTAGTGAGACTCGCTGCTGAAGTGATGTCACCTATTTATATGGGTCCCACTATGATGTATGTTTTGTATCCACACCGTCCATCCATTTGGAGAGATCATTTTAGGGCATGAGCCAAGAATGAATCAGATCTAAAACTCGAGTGGATCCCACCACAGAAAACAGTGGAGAGAGTCACGCCCACCATTTATTACGACTGAATCTAATCCAAACCTCGTCACTTTGTCTATTGAATCCCGTCACTTTATACTGCAACCCCGTCACTTTGTCTACTGAACCCCGTCACTTTGTACTGCAACCTTGTCACTTTGTCTAGTGAACCTCGTCACTTTGTACTGCAACCCCGTCACTTTGTCTACTGAACCCCGTCGCTTTGTACTGCAACCTCGTCACTTTGTCTACTGAACCCCGTCGCTTTGTACTGCAACCTCGTCACTTTGTCTACTGAACCCTGTCCCTTTGTACTGCAACCTCGTCACTTTGTCTACTATATCCCGTCACTTTGTGCTACAACCCCGTCACTTTATACTGCAACCTCGTTACTTTGTCTACTGTACCCCGTCATTTTGTGCTGCAACCCCGTCACTTTGTACTACCACTTTATCATTTTGTCAAATGAACTCGTCACTTTGTCTATTGAAACCTCGTAATTTTATTTAACAAGCCGCTACTTTATCTAGCGAAATCCTTTCACTTTACACAGTAGCATCGTTACTTTGTTTAATGGAACCAAGTCACTTTATTCAAAAACTCGTCATTTTATCTAGCAAAACCCTATCAATTTGTCTGGCAACCCCATCACTTTATCTAATGAAATATCGTCACTTTGTCTAATGGAACCCCGTTTCTTTGTCCAATAATCAAGTCACTTTGTCTAGTAGAACCTTGTTACTTTGTCTAGCACTTCTTTCACTTTATTTAGTGAAATCCCGTCACTTTGTCTAGCAACCCCGTCACTCTTTGTCTAGTAGAACTTCGTCACGTGATATAGTAGACCTTTGTCACTTTATCTTACTACATAGTCTCTTTGTCTAGTAAAACCCCATCACTTTGTCCAATAACCCAATCACTTTGTCTAGTGAACCTCGTCACTTCGTCCAACAGCCTCATCACTTTGTCCAGCAACCTCACAACTTTGTTTAGTAAAACATAATCACTTTGTCTTCTAGCCTCGTCACTTCGTTTAGTGGAACCGGGTCACTTTGTCTGGCAATGTCCATCACTTTTTCTGAGAATCTGTAACTTTATCTAATGGAACTTTATTTTATTTGTCTCGTTTAACTTTATTACTTTGTTTAGTGGAATCATGTTGCTTTGTCGAGGCAACCTCGTCACTTTGTTTAATATAACTCTGTCACTTCGTCTTATAACCTCGTCGCTTTGTCCAATGAATCCCGTCATTTTGTCGGTGGCCCCACATGATTTAAGGCCCACGTTGAATTGTGCCCTATATAATGTAGGTTAGAGGTGGGCATCGAGTCGATTCAAACTGAGTTAGGGCCAATCCAACTCGATTCAGTTTTGAAATAGGCCTAACCCGAACTCGACTTGACTCGGTACGGAGTCCAACATGCCTAACCCGATCCAAGTCTGGGTCTATCCTAAACTAATTCGGACTGAATCTGACCCGATCACAAGTATCGATTCAGGTCAGGTCTTAAAATAATATGAGAAAACGGATGAATGGAGTAGATATACAATGCATATATAGATCAAGGTGGGCCTACGGTGAGGATTCTATGGACATCGCTTATCCTGGGCCGCAGCTAATATTCCTTGCTAATCAAGCAGATTTTGTAAAAATATATATTTTTTATCTTATAAAATTATCGTGAGATGACATAACCTAATTAAATTTTAGAAGAAAGAAATTAGAGGTGGATTAGCTACCGACACGTTAAGTGGCTAGACTCGCCACTGAAGTGACACCACCAAGTTCTGTGGGGCCCACCATGATGTACATGTTGTATCCACATTGTACATCCATTTGGAGAGATCATTTTAGGGCATGATCAAAACAATGAGGTAGATCCAAAGCTGGAGTGAACCCCACCATAGAAAATAGTGAGGAGAGTGACGTCCACCGTAAGCCTTCGTAAGGTCCACCATGATTTTTATTTGAGATATAACCTATTCATAAGTTAACACAAATATTAAAGAAGCGGAAACACAAATATCAGCTTGATCTTAAACTTTTGTGGCCCTTAGAAGTTTTTAATGGTGAGTGTACTCTCTTCACTGTTTTTTGTGGTGGGGTCTACTCAAGTTTTGGATCTGATTCATTCTTTGGCTCATGCCTTAAAATGATATCTCCAAATGAATGGACAGTGTGGATACAAAACATACATCATGGTGGGACCAACATAACTATGTGACGTCACTTTAGTAGCGAGTCTCGCTACTCAACCTGTGCACTGAATCCCTAAATGAAAACTTAAATAAAAATCACAGTGGACCTTAAGTTAACATAGACATTGAAGAAGGGAAAACTTTTGTGACCCTTTGAAGTTTTTAATGGCGGGCATGACTCTCTCCACTGTTTCTGTGTTGGGGTCCACTTGAGTTTTGGATCCGATTCATTTTATGGTTCATGCCCTAAAATGATCTCTCTAAATGGATGGACAGTGTGGATACAAAACATACATCATGGTGGGTCCCACATAACTAGGTGACATCACTTTAGTAGCAGTCTCGCTACTTAACCCGTGTGCTGAATCCTCAAATAGAAGGTAGCTGATTGCGGGAACGGATTGGCTACTCCCCCTGCCACCGGCCCTGTGGCTGGTGGTCATCTATTTTTACATATAATTTTAGGGCTTTATCTAAAAAATTAGAGGTATATAAATCTTAGATGAACCACACCACAGGAAAACAATAGTGATTGGATATCCACCATTAAAATCCTCCTAAGGCCCACTGTATTGTTTATTTGATATCCAATCTTTTGATTAGGTCATACAGGCCTAGATGAAAGGAAAAAACAAAGATCAGCTTGATTCAAAACTTTTATGGCCCCAAAAAGGTTTTTAATGGTCGATGCTAATTCAACACTGTTTCCTATAATGTGGTCCACTTGAGATTGTGATATACCTCATTCTTTTTCTCAGACCATAAAATGATCTGGAAAAATAGAAGAACGGCATGGATGAAATACATATATCATGTTGGGGCCCACGGAGCACCGGTGGCAGGGGGAGTAGCCAATCCGTTTTCGTGGATTGCGTGGTAACTTACTATGTCAGCGTTGTGAGTAAACTCCATGGAGTCCACCATGATTTTATGTATTTTGTCCACTTTGTCCATAAATTTTAGCAGATAATTTTAGGGCTCGAAACTAAAAATAAAGCATATACAATGTTCAAGTGGACCACACCATAGGAAACAGTTGAATTGATCGATTGTTTACCATTGAAAATTTCTCGGGGCTACAAAATTTTTGGATCAAGCTTATATTTGTGTTTTCTCTTCATCCGTGCCTTTATGATCTTATGAACTGGTTGGATGACAAATAAACATCATTGTGGGGCCTAGCAAGGTTTCAACAGTGGAAATCATTATCCTCACTGTTTACAGCGGTATGATCCACTTGATATTTGGATATACTTTAATTTTGGGCTTAACCCCTTAAATAAGATGGAAAAACGGATGGATGGCTTGTATAGACAACATACATACAAGGTGGGCCCAACTACGGTTAGAGCAAGAGCTTGCGGTAATCGGTCTGCAATCCGATTTCCAAGCAAAACCGTTTTAATATATTTAACGGGTTTATACTTTTTCTGAAATATAATTTTTTTTAAAAATATATTTGAAAAATCTGATGACGTGGCACTTACAGTGAGGTTGACCAATGAAAACGCTGGCGTCCGGGAGTTCCTGACTCCAGGAAACAGAGGATCCGCACTCACTTTGTGATTTTAGGGCATCATCTCAAAAATGAAATAAATTCAATTATTTGGTGGACCATACCATATGAAGCTGTGGTGATTGAGCACCCGTGCACTTTAATGTTTTGGTAGCATTTGTTTGCCATCCAACCTGTTCACGAGGTCACATAGACCTAGATGAAGGAAAAGCACACATCAGCCTGATCAAAGACTTCTATGGCCCCTCATTGTTTTCCCGTAGTGTAGTCCACCTGAGGTTTGGATCTGCCTCATTTTCAAGATCAAGCTCTAAAATGGTAGGGTAAAATGGATGGACGGTGTGGATATAAAACACACATCATTAATTGGGACCACAACTAATCCACGTTAACAGACACCAGGCATTCTGCTTACACATGGCCTCTGATTCCATACATCGGTGTGCAAGCCATGGACGGATGGTCTCCACTTATCTAATTAAAACTTTTATAATATATAATGGAGGATCAGGATCGATGTAACGTAGATATACTGAATAATTTTATATGCTATACTAAATTTTGGGTTGCAATGAGTGGGGATGAAGTCCCGTCGATCTCTTTTTCTTTTGGTTTGTCATGCTTGGGCTTTGCATATGGTTGCATGCGTCCGGGGCTCTGGCCTTTTTAGTGGAACTTTGCCTAAATGCCTGTGTATCCTCTTTTCTTTCTTTAATAAATTCTTTGCCTTTTCCATTTTAAAAAAAAATAATAATAATTTAATGTTCTATTTAACCTTAAGCTCAGTGTAGCCCCTGTGATGCCATTATCATGTCATATATATCCACTTTCTCCATCAGTTTTTACAACTCGTTTTAAGATGTAAACCTAAACACTGAGAAAATCCAACTGTCTAGTGGGCCACACTACAGGAAAAGTGGGGATGTAAAAGTCCACCAGAGAAACCTTCCTGAGGCCCACCATGATATCTATTTGGCATCCAACTCTTTCACAAGGTGACTGAGTTGGGATGAAGGGAAAACACAAATTTCAGCCTGATTTAAAACTTATGTGGCCCTCAAGAACTTCTCAATGGTGGGTGTTTTCATTCCTAATTTTTTCTTGTGGTGCACCTCTGCTTGAGTTTCAATATGCTTCGTACTTAGGCTTATGTCCTAAAATGATTTGATAAAAGAGATGAATGGAGTTGATATAGCCTCAAGTTCCAAGCAAGTACATGAAGAGAAAAAGTAAAAGCATTTTCATCTTTCAATTCATCCACTCAACCAACTATTTTTTCATTCCTTTTCTTTTTTCTTCTCAGAATTTGAGTACTGTGAACTTGTCATTTGATGAGCTGAAAGTTGAGAATTCTCCTGCAAGAAATTTAAAAAAGAAAAAGAAAAATAAAAAAGCATGATATATTCCCTATTAGTGCCTGTTAGTAATTTTTTTTATGATTCTCTCCCTACTACATAATGAGTTCGATTCAACCGTGCACTATGGTTCACCACCATTTGCCTTCCCATGCCGCCCACAAGGGCAGGTACAACTATAGGATAGCATCCTACTTATATAAACACATTATTATGAATGAAATATAAATATAATATAGATATCCACCATGTTGCCTTGAAGTAAACAATGGTGATATTTTAGTGAAATTGAATTTGTCATTTTTTTTTAATTTTTAATTTTTAATTTAATTTAATTTATTTTTTAAATACTGAACGTCCATAACACCCATCCACCTTTTCAATGAATGGGCTGCATATAACACATATCTTCCATGCTAGCAGATATGGTAGCATGTGCATTAGCTACTCATATGACTTTATGCGGGTGTGCATATATATAAATGCATGTTTCACTAAAAAAGAAACAGTTGCTATTTTCCCAAACATCAACCCAATCAATGACTCAGGCTTGCGACACAAGCAGGAACATTGAGAGGAAATGCTCACTTTTGATTCTTGTAGAGGGCCCACTTTGATGTACATATACCATCTATACCATCTAGTCCATTTATAAAACATTTGCACTAGATGATAGAATACCTCAATAACTAGGTCATTCTGAAACTTGGATGGGAGCCGATGTAAATCAACAGAGCGTCTCCTTCAAATTATATGTGCTTGTGTTTGCCACCTGAGTAATGGTTGGCATGTAAGAATGCGTGGCGTCCTCTGGTCCTCGATGCCTATTTGTTCACGAGGTTTGGCAGATGGAAACGGATTGGCTACTCTGTCAGCCAATGGCTGGTGGTCGGTGCTATGTGGGCCCCATCATGATGTATGTGTTTCATCCATGCCGTCCATATTTTTTGACAGATCATTTTACATTATGAGTCCAAAAATTAGATATATCCAAATCTCAAGTGGACCACATTACAGAAAACAGTGTTGAATGAGGGTCGACCATTAAAAACATTTTGGGGGCCATAAAAGTTTTGGATCAAGCTGATCTTTGCTTTTTCTCTTCATCTGGGGCTGTATGACCTAATCAACAGATTGGATGTCCAATAAACAGTATAGTGGGCCTTAGGAGGATTTTAATGGTGAATATCCAATCACTATTGTTTTCATGTGGTGTGGTCCACCTGAGATATATATCCCTCTCATTTTTAGTACCAAGCCAAAAAATGATATGTAAAAAAGGATGAACGGAATGGATGAAACACATACATCATAGTGGGGCTCACAGAGCACCAACCACCAGCTACTGAGCTGGTGGCAAGGGGGAGTAGCCAATCCGTTTCCTTGGTCGTGGATTTCTTTTGATTATCCTCTTTATTTTCTTCGGAATAGCCCTGATGTTTGCTCATCAGATTCTTGTTGGTGTGTCTGTTCATATCCAGCGCCTGCTTTGAGTAGAAGAGGACTCATTGGCCTTGGATTTTTCCTGATATTAGTGGTAATCTTCCTCTGGCCGTTTAGTTCGCTGAGGTACGTGTTGTTTTATTTTGTTTTGTACGGTGTGATTGATGGTGAGAGGATCGTTGGTTTTTGTTGTCATCCAGCCTTAAGGGGAAAAAATAATTAAACAAAAAAAATTGGCATTTAAGGAGGTCGGAATGAATATCATGTGGGCCCACTGCAATGTGTAAGTGAATGTTCTTTGCAGGCCATGGCAGATTGTTCATGCCAGCAAAGTAGTGGGGCCCCACCGTGATATGTATGTGAAATCAACTTTGTCCATAGGGTGCATCAACCCAGGTAAGGCCTGGCAGAAAATCCGGTGAACCCGTGATTTATGTATGCTCTAAGGAAAATGGTTGAGAGAGGGATGCATGATACCCACTCAGCCCGTTAGATAGTACAATAACTTTAGTAAGTAAATAGTTAATGTGAGTATAATAATAAATGAGAGAATAAATTAAGGGAAGGATAAAGGGTCAACAGCTCACACCGGTCTCACCAGGGCGTTTACATGAAATGTGTACGCGATCCACAAGTACTCACCCCAAGTTATGTTGTATTTGGTTTTCTATATATATATATATATATATATATATATATATATATATATATATATATATATATATATATATATATATATATATATATATAATTAAGTACCCCACTCCTAGTAGGTGTTACCTTATCACATGGGGGCTCACTTCTATGAATTTTTTATATATCCATGCCAATCATCCATTTTTTCAACTCACTTTAGAAAGTTATACCAAAACTTAAGTACATCCAAATCTCTTATGTACCACAACACAGGAAAAGGTGACGAATGACCATTAAAAATTTTTAGGCTACGAAAGTATGGGATCAATCTGATATTTGTATTTTCCCTTCATCCAGGTGTGGTTGACCTTTATCAATAGGTGGATTGTAAATAAACATTATGGATATGCTTTCGGTGGGTCTTGGTAAGCTTTTAATGGTGGGTGTTTAATCACCACTTTTCCTGTGGTGTATTCTACCTGACATTTGGATCTATTTAAAATTCGGTACAACATTTTAAAATGGACTGAAAAAAAGATGGATAGTGTGGATATACAATATATAATCAAGGTGAGCCCCATGGTAAGGGTAACACGTGTAATCTGGTAACACGTAATAGGGTGCCCTACGAGCTCATGTGGATTACGTGTTGTGTGACAAAAAAAGTAGGTAGGGAAATGCTTACCGTTAAAACTATTCAAGTGTCCACCGAGATGCTTATATGTCATCCATACCATTCACAAGTTCAATCCTAATGGGAAGAACTGAAAACTCAAAAATATCAACCTCATCCAAAGCTTCTATAGCCTCGCGAAATGTTGTGCAGTGGAGGTCCAATCCTCACTTATTCTGTCATGCGGTCAATTTGATTTCCATTAATTAGACAACTAAGAATGTTGGGTCAGTGTTATTTTTGTATATGATAAATTAAAAATGAGACCCACAATTTGGTTGGTCTAGATAAATGTAAATCAGTGTAACATATGCAAAGAGGAAGACTGAACATTGAAAGCCTACACGGTGGGGAACTAATATTGAAAGTCTACAGAGTAGTACATGTGCAAACGACAACCTCATTGGAGTTCTTCAAGTGGGACCCACGTATTATTTATGTAAAATCCACCCCAACTATCAGGTGAATCACCTCAACTTAAGCCTCTCGCCTAAAAATCAACTTCATCTGTGATTCAGATGGACTACACGGTTGGAAAGTGTATATGACCATGCTTACCCTCTAAATTGTTTCTATGCCTGCAGCCCACCTGAATCATAGATGGACAAGAGTTTTGGAACTAGGCATAAGATTTATGTGGAATCTAATGGTTGGAGTAAATTTCATATAATTATTACGGTGGGCCCGTAAAAATCAAGCGTGGATGTTTATGCCAACATTTTTCTGTTTGTGTGACCCATTTGAATCAAAACACATCCTGATCATTTAGAAAAGGGCCTAACATGGGATTATGCATATAATGGTTAGATTATATCTCACACACCAAACTTCAAGAAAATATAATAAAAAATTATACATCGTAATTTTTGTAGCTTCTTCTTGGAAGCCGATTGTTACCAAGTTCTGTTAATCTACAATTGTACTGTATTTTTTAGTTTTCAATGCTAGGCAATCAATTCCCAGTGCTTTCTATTATTGAGTTTTAGAACTGCATCGTTCTTGTGCTCATAGCCTAGGAACTTAGATGCTGGCAAAGGTAAAGAGAATGATAGAGTCGTACACGACTCTTGTCAATTGGTTACAACCAGTTTTGCCGGTTTAGCAACTCGATTACACCGCGGGCATTTACACCATATATTTTCAAATAGGTTATCCGAAGGTTGACGAGGAGACACGACTCGACCTCACAATAGCCTTACATACGCTCGACAGTATAGTACCATTTCCTATATATATATATATATATATATATATATATATATATATATATATATATATATATATATATATATATATATATGGTACCATGCGGTCGAGCGCATGAAACCTTAATATAAGGTTAAGACATGTCTTATATTTCACCGTTCAGCCCTTTAGAAAAAGGCAAAATGTAAGATTCCGTAATCAAGTTCCGTGAGGTCCACCAAGATGTATGTGTTGTATCTATGTTGTCTATCTGTTGGAAAGATCATTTTAGGACATGAGCCAAAACCTTAGGTAGATCCACAACTTAAATGAACCACATCAGAGAAAGTAGTGGGACAATGATGCCCACTATTGAAACATTCTAACGACCCACAATGATGTTTTTTTTTTCCATCCAACCTGCTCATAATGTCACATGTATCTTTAAAAAGGGTTAAAACAAATATCAGCCTGATCCAAAACTTTTGTGGGCCCCAAAAAGTTTTCAATGATAAGCATTTAATCCCCACAGCTTTCTATGTTGTGGTCCACTTCAAATTTGATTCTATCTAATTTTAAGACTAATGCCTAAATGATCTCGCCAAATGAATGGAAGGTCTGGATTTAATGCTTACATCATGGTATGGCCCATGGAACTTGGTAACAGTAACACACTACCATGGTCGGTGGTTGTGGCACACTAGCCATTCAGCTTACAAAGCTGACGGAAGAAAATTTAGTGAGGCTCAACATGATCTTTGTATTCTATATCTATGCCGTCCATTTGTTTTAGAAGATCGTTTTAGTACATGAGCCCAAAAATGATGATGATCTAAAGCTCAGGTGGACCACATTATCGAAAACAGTGGTGATTGAATGCTTTACCATTAAAAACTTTCTAGGCCCACAATAATGTTTACGTAATGCTTATTTTTCATCCAAACTGTTAATAAGGTCATATAAAATTGGATGAAGTGAACAAAAAAATATTAGATTGATCAAAAACTTATGTGACTCATTAATTGTCAATCACTACAGTTTCCAATGATATGGACCACCTGAGAATTGGATTTACTTCAGTTTCGGATTCATATCCTAAAATGAAATATAAAAATGGATGGGCAATGTGGATATAAAATACATTCATCAAGGTGGGCCCATGGTAAAGCTACATGGACTTGGGTGGGGCGACACACTAATCAGCTTTGAGAGCTACTTGGAAAAGAGACACGGGTGTATGGGGATTTCCTACGAAAAGCTTTGAGAGCAATGCACTGGAAAGAAACGCCTACCGTTATGTTTTCTCTGTCTATCTTAGTGCTTGGGGTAATAAGCGTTTGGTTTGAACCGGGCTTTAATAGGCTCTAGCTACACGCTAGACACCACAAGCAAGTATAAATGACCGAATTTCATGTTAAATAAGAGCAGAAATCAAGTATACTGTGCAAAGATGGCTTGAAAGTTCAACAAGCCATCCTATCCATTCCTACTGATGGGGCCCCGGGCCCAGATGGCTTCTCGGGAAGTTTCTTCTCGTCTTGCTGGGACGTGGTGGGTCAAGACATTCACAAGGCGATCTCTTTCTTCTTCCAAGGTGGCAACCTTCCCAGGGCTCCTACCATTTTGACTATTTGCTTAATCCTAAAATCTGTAGCCCCCAGAAAGTTCTCAGACTTTCGCCCGATTAGTCTATGCAACTGCTTCTATAAGATCTTCTCAAAAATCATATCTAGCAGACTTAGCCTCATCCTTCCGTCACTTATCTCTCAGGAGTAGGGTGCCTTCATCCGTGGGCGATCAATCTCTGTGAACATCGCGCTATCCCAGGAACTTTTCAGAGACTTGAATAGAAAAGTCCGAGGAGGAAATCTGGTTATCAAGCTTGATTTGGAAAAAGCCTATGATAGGGAAGAATGGGACTTCCTCGACCAGGTTCTGAAACGTTTCGGCTTCACCCCCTGGTGGTTGGATATGGCGGAGAAGTGCTGGGCCAATTGCTGGTTCTTAGTCCTCATCAACAGAGAATTGATAGGCTTCTTTAAGTCGACTAGAGGGCTTTGACAGGGGGATCATATATATCTCCCCAAGCCTATTCATTTTGTATATGGAGGTGCTAAGCAGGGGCCTAAAGTAGCTGGCTATCTAGGGCTCTTGTAGACCATATTCTACGAGGAGGGGTTGCCTAACCATCTCACACCTCCTATTCGTAAACAATACTCTCCTATTTCTCAACTGTTTGAGGGCCTTCCTTCTCCAGACTAAGTGTTTCCTGGACTCCTTCCAGGCTTCCTCAGGCCAACGTTTCAACTTACGGAAGAGCTCCTTTCTGCTCGAACAAGCTCCAAGCGTCCAGAGTCGATCCATTGAGACTCTTCTGCGGATTGTCAATTCTCCTGCGACCTTTATCTACCTCGGTGTCCCAATGGCTGCACGCAGGCTGAGAATCAGCAATGTTAGTCCCTTAATCGGGAGAGTGGTAGGTCGTATCAAGGGGTGGCAATCTAAAATTCTCTCTCAAGCTGGAAGGGTGGTGTTGATTAAGCATATTCTTGGTAGTATTCCCATGCATTCTATGGCTGCTGTTCATCTGCCGACGCAAGTTCTGGAAGATCTGGAGAGGCATATGGCAAATTTCTTCTGGGGCTGGTTGGAGGGCAGGAGGAACATTCATTGGAAGAGCTGGAAGCATATAGTGCAGCCCAAAGAGGAAGGCGGCATCGGCATCAGGAAATTCTCAAATGTGATGAAGGCGTTCCGGTTGAAGATGGCCTGGTCGATCAAAACTATGGTAATGGACAGCCTCTGGAGCTCCTTTATGTCAGCCAAATACGGTGTGGATCAGAGTTCCCCTGCACCTTCCCATTCTTTTCGCCTTCGCCTTGCGTCCCCACTTTGGAAGCGGATTATGGGTCAGATTCCTACACTTAAAGCCCATGTTCAATGGCTAATTGGGGAGGGAAGATGCAGCCTCTGACGTGATAACTGGTCCGGCTTGGGACCTCTCTTGGAGCTCGCTGAGACAAATATTCCAGATGGTTTACAGAATCCGCAAGTCTGCGACTTCCTAAATCAAAATGGTCCCATCCCCTCATCGGCAGCGTTCCTCTACCTACCTCAGCATGTTATTAACTTCATCTTCCAAACTAGCTTTTGATTATCGGAAGGTCAGCATGTTCCTATCTGGCCTTTATCCCCCTAGGGCGGTTTTTCAATGAAATCTGCATCGAACGTCTCAGAGAAGCTGCCGTGGACATGACGGCCCATTGGGTCAGTGGGTCTGGCATGCAGCTTGATTGCCCCAAAAAAATATCCCTTTTCGTTTGGAAAGTGCAAGCATAAGGCGGTCCTATTCGACATTGCGCCATCCAATCCCGGGGTATCCATCTTGCTGGGCCAAATTCGGGCCATCATGAGTTCCCCACAAATCTCGAGCCCCACAAGCCTAATCCCTTTGAATCACCTATTCCTCGACGGTAGCTTGACACGTTCTATTTGGTTCTTCCCAAACAGGAGAGCGGTTGGTATAAATGTCATGGCGGCGTCATCCATTTGAAGCCGAGCTCACCCAATGGTGGGGTGCGGCCCTCCTTGTTCCCACGGCGACTTGTCGCCCCTGATGAGTGTGCCCTTGCTTGGTTCTTTGGGAAATATGGAAATCTCATGTATTGCGCATTTTTTAGGGTCAAGCGCGTTGTCAACTCCAAATGTCTTAGCAAGGATTCGATGGTGGATTGAGCTCATCAACCATTCGGCCAGCTCTTTCCCCTCTCAAGTTCAGACGACGGGCAGGAGGTCGGTTGGTGCTCCAATGATCGTCAGGTGGGGTGCCCCAATGGTTGGATGGGTTAAGGTTAATGTGGATGGCTTTGGTAGAGGAACCGGGAGCCTCGAGGCGGTGTGATCTGCAGGGGAGACAGGGGAGTTTTCCTTTTTGCCTTCTCTGATGGCTATGGTGAGGGATCGAATAATCACGTTGAATTGCGTGTCATTCATGACGGTATGTCCCTTTGCCTCCAAAAAGTTCTCCGCAGGGTGATTGTGGAATCAAATTCGCAGCTTCTGGTTAAAGTCCTGAATGGGGATTCTCGTACTAGCATGGAAATGGTGCTACTGGCTTTATAGGATCAATCGTCTCAGACTCCGAGGCGGTTTCTCTTTGTGCACACCTACGGGAAGGTAATTCACTGGTGATTTTTCACCCGCCAGGCGGCGACTCCCTGATCCGGCCTCGATGTTCGATTCCTTCCGCGACCCTTCCGTCTCGGGTCGGAGGGCTGATCTTCCTCGATAAGAGTCGGGCTCGGTGCGATTAGGAAGCCCCCATCGTTTTCACCTCCTTCCCCGATGTGCGGTTTTTTCTCCCCCTTTTCGTCTTTTGTTTTACATGATAGGTGGGGCCTTAGTTTTTTTTTTTTTGGGTCCACTAGAAGAATGTAAACCCCTTAGATTAATGGAAAAAACCAAAAAGGTTTATTTTAAAAAAAACGTATACGGTCTGATTAAAGCTTGGGGTTGAGAATCTCAGTCAAATTTATTATTTATTGTAAAAAAAAAAAAAAAACGGACATTCTCTTTCATTAGGTCTTGATCAGACATGGTTAGTCACATTACATGTGTGTAACAATGTGATCAACCGGTTCTCAAGTACACCTCATGTGGACTATTAAGCTACCATGCAACTTGAGCGTAAGGCCAACAATTGTCTCGGGTATATGACATCCAAATCATCAAAAGCTTGGACTCATGATGAAGATCGATTGTTGAAAGAATCAGACCTATCCAGGAATCAGGTATGCAACACAAAAATTAATGAATTGCCTTATGGCATCAATAATTGTAAATGATCATTGTGTCGCACCACTAACAAGTGAATCATACATTTTTAGTCATCTTCCAAGGTGGGGGAACCTTTCGTGGACAACTTAGGTGTTAAAAGCACATATGAAAATGCATAAACTGTGAGTACAAGATGGATGGTAACTTTAATTTACCATCCATTAAGGTGTAACTCATATATGAAATGGAAAGAATACTATTCATTCTTAAGAGCTACCAACGTCTAGTGAAGGTAGAATGTCGTGGGTCAAAAATAGGGTTTATGGTGTATATAGAATATGTTTATGTTGTTGATGTCTCAATTCTCTCAGCAACAACAAGGTCTATTAATTCCATCGAATGACCATTTGATGCCATCGAAAGTTGTTCGATGCCATAGGCAATTCTCGATGTCATCGAGAAAATCTAAAAATCCCATGTTTGTTGCTAGATACTTTGTAATTTTCTACTTAATGCCATCGAAGGGATTCGATGCCATCGATAGGTCGTTAATGTCATCGAAATCCTATTGAAGATCCCATCAGAAAAATATGAAAAATTCATATTTTATTGCTGGAACAATTTGGTGTTCTACTCGATAACATCGAGGGTGTTCAATGTCATCGACAGATCATTGATGCCATCGAGTGTCATCAAAGGTGTCATCGAAAGCACGAGGTGTAGTAATTGTGTAAATGTGGGATTTATTTTTATTTCGATTGTGATTCTCA
>JASAUF010000286.1:0-255046 GCA_030180095.1 Magnolia changhungtana
GCATGCCCTTTGGGCAATTTTTGCTCTTCATGTGTGGTATTCCCCGTTGCTTCATAATTCGATTGCAAGCAAATTGTGCCATTATTTGGGCGTAATCTTACGCAGCTCACTGGCTACAGACACATCATCGGTCAGATTCACTTGTTGCCCATCCTTATTCTATGAGAAATACGGCGTGCACCGAAACATGAAGCCATGTGCGATAATACCCCAATGAGCTTGAGCACTTGATGGCAGGTGTCGAGGTGGTGGGCAAAATTGGTCACAGAGGCGGAGACTTAGCTAAGGCTCAGGTCGGTTCGCGAACTATGAGGTGAATCTCGAGAATTCATCTATCCATCATAATCCTCATCATTTTCTTCTAGTGAAATGGAGGTAAGGCCCTCCTTTTAAAGGATGGGTTAAATTAAATATCGATGGCTCGGCCGATGGGTAATCCGAGTCCTTGAGTGGGGAGGCATATGTGAGAATGATAATCGGGGCTATTTTGTTCGGCTTCTCCATTGGATATGGGTTGGTTCTAATATATGGCAAGCTGCGTGCGATTCACGATGGGATGCTAATTTGCTTGGAAAAAGGCTTCATCGAGTGGTGGTGGAATCGAGATTTAAATTGGCAATTCTCGGCCCTCTCTAATAAGGCTAAGACCCCTTGGAAGTGGTATCCCACCGGCTGTCTTGTATTAATCACTTCTACGCACTGGGAAGTTTTGTTTTCATGCACATTCTTAGAAAGGCAACGAGCGTGACGGCTTGGCTCGGGAAGAAGTCTCGTCAACGGTCCTCGGTCAACCTACATTCCAGTGCCTTCCTTCCACCACCCGAGGTAGGATCTTTTGGATATGGTCAGGTTTAGGCGCTCTTAGATCAAAGGATTAACTCCTCCTGTTTTGTTTTGTTTCCCTTTTCGTGCGTTTTGTAAATTGCTCACCACCTTCACCTTCTCGTTTCGGGCCTTTGTTTTGTATGGGGTCCTGCATACGATGGTGGAGCGCTTTGTACCACCTTTTTCACAATGAAATGAAAAGTTCAGCTTTTGAAAAAAAAAAAAAAATCTTCTCAGAGCCTTTCTATGATCCAAGGATAAATATAGTCACAACAACATCACTGGGTCGCACTACAACAATTGGGATATTTACCGGCGCTTGAAAGCGCCGCTAAATGATTAAAAGCGCCGCTTAATATAATTGTGGTGCTAGTCAAGCGCCGCTTTAAAGTTTGTATGGCACTAAGCTTTTATTGGGTGCAACTTTGTGGAGCCGTAATACTCTAGGTATTTTAAGCGCGCTAAACTCAATGAAGGCGCCAGCTAAAAATGGTTTTCGACACTTTTTCTCATGAAAAAGCGACGTAAGATTTCTACACAAGCACCGATAAGCCTTTGTATGGATTTGAGAGGCCCTAGCCTGCCAGTAATTTTTTTTATTATATATAATTCAATCGAAACCTGTATTTTTTAAATATTTGAAACATAAAAATGATGCAATACAAATAAAACTGAATATGAAACAAAATTTATATTACTAGATAATAAAATTTTGTTATTCATTATAATAAATTGAAAATGGTCTTCAATATAAATAAATAAATAAATAAAAACAAATCCATCTATCAAACAAAGTTCTTGCCCTCTCCTGGACTTTCAAGCTCCTATTGCCAAGGAGATGACAGTTTCCACAATTCTGAAGTAGTTAAGCTCTCATCTAGAGGCAGCTTCTCAAGTGCTCCTAGCACTGCACTGATTAATTCTTCCATAGAACTGTCACTTGTGCACCACTGCACTTGGAGCCATTGGTTGAGAAACTTATACCCGTCTAACTGAAGAAAATGATTAAGGTGACCATTCTTCTCCGTTGCTGATAAGGTACTTGCAACAATTGACCATTGTCTGGATGCATTACCTACATTCTTCGTAATATTTTCTACATGTAGTGAACAACAAGCACTGATTATTTTAGAATTCATGTAGTGATTACCTGCTTTAGTTGGCCATTTCTACCCCCAATAGTTGTCACAATTATATGACCCGTCTCTGTGCCATTTCCATTGACCACAAGTTTCCATTTCTAGAAGAAAATTCACATTTCATAGAGAAGGCTAATATGCTATCAAGCAAGCAGAGATAAGATTATATTAAAACCTACCTTGTCATCCCTTATCTTCATATCATTCATTTCTTGAGGCAACCTATCCATGCTGATAGCATTTCCACTTGTGTTTCTCAATCTAGTGCAAGCACCACACTAGTGCGTGTCATTTGTTTGCAAATGAGGGAACCAACAGATCTAGTTCCAATACATTGCTTGCAGAATCACCTTTTTTTTTTTCTCAATAACACCCAATCCTTCACTTGCTTTAAAAATACAGAGGACCATTTCGATAAACAAAACAATTTGAAAAAAAGAAAACAATGGATTCTTCAAAGCTAATCCCTCCCAAGATTTAAAATATATATACAAGGAAAGAATTGAAGTCTTGCAGTCAAGTCCAATGCATGGACCACTTTCTGGCAAGTGTCAATGACCATAACTCGCAAACCAACGCAATGTAGTGTTTTGAGGAACCCGACCAACATTTTGTAGGGCTCGTTTGGCTAATGAATTGCAGTTTCCCTGTTTGCTAACTATCATCCAACCCACCAACTAAGAAATTCAGGCCCACTAATGCACCAGTCATTGACCTATGACCAATAGTTCCCACTACTATCAGTTCTAAAGTCAAACAAGTAGAAGGGAAAATATCAGCCCGCCACTTATCTAGTAAATATTGGATTCCCTGCAAGATATCAAGAAACCATTTGGTAAAACTCTAGTAAACATTTAATGTATGAAGGTTACTCGTAATGATTTTTTTTTTCAATGTTTCAATTCCATTTTGTCTAGTAGGCTAAAAATATTGGTAAGTGTTTTTCAGTTAATTACTAATTAAAAAGAAAAGGGAAGAAGTCGGAAGCAATTGAAGAAAATTGCCTTACTAAAAGAATTGCAATGACATGTAATGAGACATTGCTATAAACATTGACCAGAAATAGATTCAATTTCAATGCTCTAGCATTTAAATAGAATAAATCAATCTGTAAAGAAAGTGTAAAGAAACCAATGAAAGTAAACATTATTGCACTACAAATAAGCAAACATCTGCCTGAACATCAAAATGATCCGAACTTGTGCAAGGATGACAAATCTTCTAAAGTTTGAATGGGGACTATGTGGGGATTCCATACAATGAAATGTGGACCAACATCAAAACATCATTGCACTACAAACAAGCAAACATCTGCCATTTCTTTTTTCCTTTTTCTTTTATTTTTTAGAGATTGGAAATAGAAACATCTGCCATAATTTACCCAATATAATGCACAATCAAACATGCAAGAGAAATTACAAATTCCTCTTGGCAAATCACAACTAAAATTTATTAAAACAAAGGCATAGAGTGTGGGACAATTCATCAAGGCAATGGATTAGAGTCCTTGCACAAAGAAAAGATCTAAGAACACCTTCATTTGCGAGAGAATCCATGATTCAATTTGCTTATCTGGGAACCAAAACAAAACTAATGTTCATATCATGAATTCACATTTTTAAGGCATTCAAGATAAAACACAGTTTCCATGAGGACTTGCATTTCTTATGCATTTGTCTGAGCTTGAAGAAAAATCAATACAGTTGAACAATCCTTACCTCGATTTGTGGACTGAATTTTGTTGAACATTATATATTTTTTCACTGTGAACCGCCAAATATAAGTAGGCCAATCCAATGGTGACATAATTTAAAAAAATAATCAGTAATTCCTTTTTTTTTTTGACGTGTTCATACAAAAGACATGATTTTAAAAGTTTAATTGGACTTACGCATATGCCACGTATGCAACTACTAAGTGCTACCATCTAAATCACCGGTGTCAATAGTTATTAAAGGTTGTTAACATCCCAAGTTACGGTGAGCTTAACCGAGGTTTTTCTATTCCAAGCCCAAACCCAAAGCTTATACCATCACAAATAGAAATAGTGCCCAATTAAGCTTGACCCTAGAATTCAAGCCCACTCGTACAAGGTCCAACTTAAGCCTGAGCACAAGTCTGATATTTAGATCAAGGAGAGAGATTACCAATTAGATTTCTCCATCCCTTTTTGCTTCTTTTTATTTTTAAACTTCTTCTTCTACAATAGTCGACCACCCATTGCTGCTGCAATATGTATTTCTAAGCTAAAAGCTAAAAGAAATAATTAAATCATGTAAACATATTTAGTCTTCATTACATCAATAACAAATGGAAAATCAAGAGAAAAAAAAAATAGATGATTACATATAGAAAGAAAAAAAAACAATATATAGATCAGCCCAACGCAAAACCTCCTTCATTCTATCAACACCCCATGATTACAAAAAGAGAAAAAAAATGCACCTAGAATTGACACAAGGATGAACATGATGAGGATAAATACTCCAAATCCACGGAGCTTCTCTGGACTCCTCACAGAGACTTCTCAAATCCACGAGAAAAGAAAGCAAAAAATAGAAATAAATTCTAATAAATTCGAAACTGATTAATTCATGACTAAAAGTGAGTTCACAACCCTTTAAATAGGGGTACCAAGCAATGGGAAAGAAATCAGAATCAAACTACAACTAGAACTCCTAGAATGCGACTTATATAAATAGTAAACTTACTATTTATAGCGGTCGTGATGTCAACTAGTGCTTGAGGTTTTGCCAAAAATAGTAAAAGTGTCCTATTTGGGTTCTAAACCGTTCTCCTAATTATTCTAAGCTCTTTTCACGTTGGGCGCAACTCCTAAAGCCCGATGGATGAAGAGTTATAATCAAACTAAAACTTACTATTTATAGTAAAAACGAAATTAAAGCAGGGAAACGCCGTCGATCTAGGGGTTTTTTGTAATTTTGGGCATCGCAACCCTGCATAGCTAAGTTGGTTGGCTAAAGTAGCTCGTTCTACCCTAAAATCATATATTTTATGTCAGCTAACTCATTCCGGATTGTGAGATACGCCTGATTTAAGGTCCGAGCCAGTCAGGATCACTTCTATCGTCGAATGCCAAGAGATCCAACTTGTCGCGACCCACTCTACATCAGGAATATTGATGATAGTTTCTAAAGTTGAAGAACAAAAAGACATTCAAGTGCAAAACACAAGACAACAATCACTAGAAAAAAATCCTACCAGGAACTAAAAAAATAGAAAATGGAACAATAACTAAGAAACTTACCTAGTACCTATTGCTGAAAATTTCCATCAGGTTATGACCAAAAGTAAATCAATAACAAATAAAAACCCCAATCAGAATGAACCTGGAAGATTAAAGCTTGCTGCCATGGAAGATTATTCTAAAAGCTTATTCTAGTTCTGTGTTCATCTTCAAGATCATCAAATCTCCAGGCTAGGGTGTTATTACTCACAGTAGCATCCCACCAACAAATAGATATAAAGCTCCAAAGCCTGGAAGATTAAAGCTTGCTGCCATGAGTTGGAAGCCCAATCTACTTCCTGAATCGGTCAAAAAACATAATAGCAAAGGTTAAATTTGAAGTATATGACGTTGTTCGGATGGCAACAACTAATCACCAAAAATTTGAGAATTTTTTTTCTCCAACAAACAATTTTGGAAACATTTTACCTTTGAAAACATTAAATCTGTGCTAAAGCGCCAAGCGAGAACATGTCTCCAATATAATCATGTGCAATGCAATCAATAATCGATAGTCATGTGCCAATGCAAAAATGTACCGCGCCAAGTGCATGTCTTGTTTGGACAGTCACCTTGTATTAGAAACTAATTCCAAGATTATGGGAAATAAATGCAATCATTTGAACTTGGAAACATGTTAAAATTGTAGTCGACTAGAAATAACAATTGTAATTTATCTCCTATGTAGAAATTCACCAAATTTGCGCAATGGTTGGGACACATAAAGTCAAGATCAATTGCTTACAAGCCTCGAAACATTAGCAAGTATTCACGCCTAATCTGAGGAGGAAAAAACAGAATCAGTGTTCATAACCAACTATTTATGGGTTCCTGAATATCATTCATTGGTTTCATGGCTCAAAACATGCAACCAAGACAGATCATCATCCATTGCTTTTTCTGCATTTCAAGAAGTTAGAGAGAGAGAGAGAGAGTAAAACCAAACTAAAAGCATACCATTCTCCACAAAATCACATTTCTTTGAGGTTTTAACAAACAACTCCTATGCATTTTTTTCCAATACTAAGAGAGAGTTAAGACAAAAAAAAAAAAAAAAAAAAAACCATGAAAGCATGAAAACATAATAAAAAGGCTAGCAAATGAATAAAGAGAGTGTCAATCTTGATATGAAGGCTCCCATTTTACCAATTTATAATCTATTCCTTGTATATATGTCATAGAAAACAAAACAACAACACAAGCTCTCTGTCATGAAAGCGTTTTCAAAGAAATGTCTTGATTTAGGAACTCTACACCATTGCCAATGGATTTTGTGACAGAGTGGTGAGAAAAAGAAGAATGAAGTGAAGGGAAAAAAGTCCAACTCGAGCACAAAGTTATTATTGGAGTTGTGCATAAAAGAAAGCAACTTTATTAGAAAACCAAAAAAAAATGCCTACAAAAATCAAGAAAGAAAGAAAATATAGAAATAATAGAAACAGGAGCAATGAGAATTCTTCTTGCCTTATTACCATGATGCAAATCCCTACAACAGATACGAAGGAATCCACCATACATGGATAACGTTCCCAAGATTTCCAGATTAGATGATCCTATCCATCCCATCTATGGTCATTTGTTATTTGATTTATTAATGTGTTTTTCGCTAAGCTAACATTTGTTATTAAGTGCTTATCCAAGAGCTAGAATTGTCTATTTTGGAATAACTTTTAAGAACTACCATTTATTTTGGGTTCCTTCTAATCAACAACCTTAATTCCTGAGCTAAGGAAGGATCTTACACGTGCAAATTGACCCATCAAGGACACTTTCACATCTTGATCCATCGGGCCCAATGTGATTGGTTGACTGCCTAGCCTAGAAACCCTACTTTGAATCTTCTATTGCTTTTTGTACATTGTTGTGTGTTGAGATGTGTTCTGAGATGTATTGTGATATGCACCACAATATTCTACAGTATGACATGACATGAATTGCATTGGAATTTTCTTACAGAAGTATAACTACATCAAACTTTAACTATGCATGAGACAAGAGCCCCAACCACTGAACATTTCATAATCCATATTCTACTCACGGAAACATGGTCTGGGACTATATGTAGTTAAATTAGATTTTATTTGAAGTAAACAATATGTATCAACTTTCAGTCAACTAACTTCTAAATGGGTGATTGGCTATGGAACTCGCTGCGAAGAAGAAAGAAATTCTCTAGCTTCTATGCGCGTTTGCTGCAGTTATTATGTCTCCATGAAGGATATGGGGACCATGCGAACTTTTTAATGTTCGATCACCACTATTTCCTGTTGGAGTGTATGGTCGAGGCCAAACTGCATAAAATAAATAAATAAATAAATAACAAACTATCTTTCAAAAAGTTGGTAGTCACAGCCAATTCTTAATAAAATTATCTTTCAAAAAAAAAAAACTCCTACTTGCCTGCCCATAAACAACGAAGTAAATCAGAATATTCTTGCTTCTTAGCAAACTGAGAGGTGAATATTAAACTACAGATCTTCCTACCTGATAACACCAGTTGTGAGTGTATGGTCAAGGTCAACATTTATAATTATTTTATAAAAATTATCAAAAGTAAATAACTTGCAACACTCACGGGTAATGCGGCTCAAGTTCTATCAGGCCTATTATAATAATGTGCATTTTCTATCCATTCTTTTTATCTATGTTGCTGGCTTAGTTTAAGGTATGAGCTATGAAAAAAGCCAATCCAAAGCTTAATTGGATGCTCCACAATGGGGATAATGCTGCCGGCTGTCAAAATATTTATGGGGCTCACCATGATATTTATTTTCCACTCAATCTGTTGATAAGTTGACACACACTTGCATGAAGGGAAAACACAAATCTTAGCTTAACTCAAAACTTCTGTGGCTCCTAAAAAGTTTTCAATGGTGGTGGACATTCAATCCCCACTATTTCTTGTGGTGTAGTCTAATTGAGCTTTGGATTTACTTCATTTTTGGATTCATGCCTTAAAATAAGCTGAAAAAAAAAATGAATAAAACATATATATGTCATTGTGGCCCCACAGAGTTTGGAGATGAGTGCTGCAGGCAATCCACTTCTAAAACTACCAACCTATGGATGTTGTATTGACCTTAGTAATTGCTTAGAGAGCACTCTTGCCTACGCAGCGATGTTGGGCCCATTGGTCTTGGTGTGTAGATTCACAAGCAAACAAGTACATGTTGGAAAGTATGCATTTTAAAAAAAATACATTTTAAATAAACAAAAAGCATGAGTGGGGAAGGAGGTCCTCCCTTCTTCAATTGAAAAGGGAGAAATCTCCTGCCCCTCTACTTATACGAGAATTGCATAGATAAGAAGATAAAACAAGCTAACCCAATTATCCTTATAGGAAGGATTGAAGCTTTCGTTGGCATTGGGAGTTAAGATGAGAGAGAGAAAAAAATAAAAAACTTTTACAGTGTGGCAGGGTGGTGACAAACATGAGCTTGCATGGCTAGTAAAATCTTTTTTTTTTTTTTTTGGTAGCATACTACCAAAAGTATATTAAGAGAAACAGGGGATGTTCAAGCATTCGGGCGGGCCCCAACAAAAAGGATCTGAGCCTCACCTATCATATGCTAAACTCCTAAAACAGACATGAGGTTCATTTCTACAAATTGAAAACCCATAGCAACACATAGTAGGAACTTTGGAGTTGGGTTTATTATACAATCGTCCACACCAGATTCAAAAGAAGGAAATTCCAACCCATAATACGAGAAAATCTTCAAATATGGAAAACATGTAAAATCAGAGATAATGTACAGTCGTAATTAAATTGCCAAAAATCTGGTAAAATCATCTTCTCGTGATTGTGTAAATTGATAGTGTAACTCTATTTGTAATTCTCTCAGTAAAATGCAATTTAAAAATATTATCTTCAACATGGTATCAGAGCTACTGATTTGGGGCATCTGAATTGCTCATCTGTCCACATATATATATATATATAGCCTCAAATCCACCAGCACCACCCAACATCCACCACCATATATTGTTGCGCAGCATGCCAACAACGCAGGATGAAATACTTGGCATGGAGCTATGAAGCAAAGCGACAAGTAACACACGACAAACACATGACAAAAGCAACAGGTGTCCACATTTGCAATTTCCTATAAACAGGAAAAATTGCAAAATCATGTCATCATAAAAAGCCACCTAAAGAATCCATTAATAAACCCTCGACTTTGTTAGCATGAATGGGCGGAACATACAAAATTCAAATCAGAGTCAGTCAATTGCCATCGGCAACATAGGAAAGAAAATCAAGAGGAGAGATTGATCGTTTGGTCCCAACAAATGTAAGAAACAATCACATGAATTCAATTAACAAAATTTAGGGAAATCTCAATCAAATGAATAATTAAAAAAATAATTTTGAAATCCAAACCCTAGTTCTAGATCTAGTAAATCCCCACCATAACCAGTCAAAATACCTTGCAAAGTGCAGAAAATAGATCCAAAACCCTAGGAAACAACAGAATACCTGGCCGGGGAAGAGATGAAGGGCAGGGGCCGCTGGCCGCACCAGATCTAGAGATGATGCAAGTGAGAGAGAGAGAGAGAGGCGCATGATCTGGAGATGATGCAAGTGAGGGAGAGAGATCGAGAGAGGGAAAGAGATCGGGAGAGGGAGAAAGAGGCGCGGGGTCCGGGAGCTAAACGATTCGAGCTAGGTTTGTAGAGAGAGAGAGAGAGAGAGAGAGAGAGAGAGAGAGGTGGGAAATAGGAGAGAGTCGGCATCTGGGACGGTAGGTTTATATATATATATATATATATATATATATATATATATATATATATACGCGCTAAGATATCCGTCACATAGGTCTTACATAGTGCCGCTAAAAGAGAAACGCAAATGCCGTTTTTACCGGTTTTGTTGTAGTGGCGATAGCTCAAGGACATTTTCTTTGAATATATGAGACGCTATGCTCCTCATACTCAGCCTTGGAAAACCACATTTGCTAAAAGGAACCAAGGGATGCCAGTATGCTCCCTCCTATATATCCAAACACTAAATCGCCTTTCAATTGCATTACCACTTGCCAGGACCTTAACTCGTACAGCTTGCGAGACTCCTCTATCAAATCTTTCTCAAGCCGCTCCTTCAACTGTTGCATCGATGTTGTGACACCAGCAAGCAATATACTGCTAAATAGTTCTCTTTGGATGTCCACGTCACACTTATTTATGCTCTCAATAACCATTTGGGGAAGCCCGCGAACAAATTCTGTAAAACTCTCTACTCCAAGAATTGTCTGGACTAAGGACGGATTAAACAGAATATCAGGAATCTTGAATCTATCAGCACCAATCTCTATCGTCTGCCCATCTGGAAGCTCATACGGCGTCATTGGGATATTTGCATAGGCACTTTCATCAAATGCAGTATCTGGAGCCCGGCAAACTCATTCTTTGATATCACTGGCAATCACCCTTTGACAATAAAGCTTGTAACATTCCATTCTGTTTGGAAAATCAAGATCCACTGTTTGAAATTCACCCGGTTGCATTTCCCTCCTTTTAAAAGCATATCTAGGCTTTATTGTAATGCCTTTGCTTTCCAAGCTTTTCATCATGCACTCAGTTAGGAGCTCTCCTCCAACTGGAGATGTCGCCACAGCCTTTTGAAGAACATAACCATCATGCACAGCAGCAACTGTTGCAGATCCACCACCACTATCAACAACCAAAGAGGTAGCATGACCATATGCAAAACACATTAGAACAGCATTCTTGGCTAAAAATAATGCAGGGACGTTGTATTTTTCAAACATGAGTTCTGCTGTCCTTTCTCTTTGCTGTGGGGTATTGGAAGATGGTTCAGCAAGAAGCATAGGATGTTCTGTAGGATCAATTAACAAGCGCTCTCTGAAAGCATGGTCCCATATAGCTGTGGGGTATTGGAAGATGGTTCAGCAAGAAGCATAGGATGTTCTGTAGGATCAATTAACAAGCGCTCTCTGAAAGCACGGTCCCATATATTATCAACAATATCCCAATCTACGACAACTCCATCCTTCATTGGTGAAAGCACCTCCATGTGGTCCCGGAGATACCTTAGGGCTTGAGATCCCACATACAATTTGCGTTTTGCCTTAGGTTTATCTGAATCGAAAGGACCGACACCATTTTTGGAATCAGAAAGAGGGCCAGCGTCCCTCTCAGTCTTGACAGCATCAAGCACTCCCGTTTGAACTATTGATCCAACAACAGATGGAAACACTGCCTTGGGAGCATCTTCACTGGCATAACCAGCCTTGCACGTATGTGAACCCAAGTTAAGGACAATTGCTGATACTTTATCACCTCCATACATGATCTCAGGCTTAAAAGGTCCATGAAAGAAAAGAGTAACTGCAAATGTTGGCCATATGAAAACCCTACTCTGACCCAACGTCTCCTTCTCCCTCTCTCAACGTCTCCTTCCCTCTCTCCCTCTCAGCGTTTCCTTCCCTCTCCCTCTCTCAACGTCTCCTTCCCTCTCTGAGAGCTCATACCTCTCTCAAGACTTTATTTAATTTATAATCACTTGCAATTCTTGGATCTTGACCAGCAGAGGCTCATTATCTACTATTTGAATTTGAAGTACTTGACTCTTCATTCATTCTCTTTCAATCTTGTATTTGTATTCCAATGCATTTCAAATTTCTTTAACAGAGGTTGTTTGTGTATAGGTCATATAGACGATCAGACGAGATGTTCAAGATGTGACCATGATACAACAAGTCATCTTCTTGTTGTTTGATTCTTACAGTGATCAGTTCTGTAGAATTGTTGTCAGTTGGTTCTAAAAATGGTTGTAGGTTTGAGTACAGGATGTGAAAAAAATAATAATAAATTTAGAGTGGTAAGAAGGAACTTAAGATTATCTTGCCACTTGGTGAAGTTTTTACCATCGAATCCATCAAGCTTTATTAAATCCTGGTTCATCGGCTTTTTTTTTTTTTTTTTTTCAAGGAAATTAGAAAATTATTGGCTATAAGATAAACGGGAACCAAAAACAACATGCCCTTTTCTATTCTCTATCCTTCCAATATTGCGAATCCTGATTGATTGGATAGAGATTCGTGGTGGATGTAGAAGAGCCAGTCCATGGCCCATCCATCAATGAGCTCTGGCTCTGGCTGTCACTCTGGCTATGGATCTCATGCTGTTGTTTGCTCCTTATGGCCTTGAACATCATGTCATCTTCAGAGACATTTGGGTCCGAGATCAGGTCCTGCGCAATGGTTCAACCCTCAAGCATCCTAGTTCATCGGCTTGATTAATGCAATACTTTTGGTATCTATGTCAATCATGCTTTAAGAGTGTTCAAAAAAAATAAAACTACAATTTTGAAAAAGGAAAATAATTTTAATAGATTGGCTAGAACCGAGATTAAGCATGTATTAGAAACATTATCCTTAAAGCATTCGGGCCCTCTCCTTTAAGATTAGAGATCACTTGCAAGTTTTCTTTTTCTTTAAAAAGAAAAAAACAAACAAAAGCACTTCATTTATATATCAGAAAGGATTTGGATGTACATCCTACAACTCCAAGAGACTCATTCTGGTCGACCCTGCTACAAAAAAGGTCGGGGCGACCTATTGTAAGATGCCACTATACAAGAAAAACTAGCTATGAGTTATATGCAATGGTCCGCATTGATCCAAGGCCGACCTTATCTAGAAAAATCATGCCTTTAACCTGCATCGGAAGGGAAGCCAATTGAACATGCAAAGTTGTCGACTGCGTCCCGCTCCCTACCCGCGCCATTCCATCTGTCGGGCCATTGCCTTCGCGGAATATGTGATTGAAGGAAAAGGTTCCCGACTGCTTCAAGATTTTGATCCTTGCTACCCATGGTTTCCATCTCCATGGGCACAAAGCTTTGCCAACAAGAATGTCAGTTATCATCTTTGAATCTGATTCTACTATGACCTTGTTTATCCCTTTTTGTAAGCATAACACCATTTTGTCATGTATAGCGCATAATTCAGCATGGTTATTCGAACTAACACCATAACCTGCGGAGAAGGCGAAAATAAATGTATTATTATCCTTTCTACGTATGCTGCCTCCACCCGAGATACCGGGGTTGCCCCTTGCGGACCCATTGACATTTAGTTTAACCCAACCCGGAGTAGGTTGCTTCCACTTGATCACAATTGGGCAAAAAGCTGACAACTAACAGGGGAGTTGGAACTATTTCTTTGCCAAACAGAGGGGTGGATCAGTTCTTGAAAATTCTGAATTACCTGGGAGGCCCATCATTTAATTCGGGTAATGGATTCTCTGGCGTTCATCGCCGTATCCCTGAACAATGCTTCGTTTCTAGCCCTCCATGGTTCCCATAGAATTAGCAAGGGAAGAGAAAATCTAACATGGGGGATGCGGTACCCGGCGCCTCCGCTCTTCTCCATTGTAAGAGCCTGCTTACAACAAAAATATGAGAAGAAGAGAAGACGCTGCATTGAGCCTCAAAATGAGTCTAGATGAGGACCGCCTGCTGACCTTCAAGGAAAATGTGATTAATCGTCTCCATGACAGGACGGGGAGAACTACTTTGCTCGCAGCAATGACATTTTGATGCCAGTGTGATGCCCTTGGCTTGGATTCTGCTATCAATAAGGATAGCATATTGTAACAATCTCCACACGAACACCAACACCTTTGGGGGTAATGAACTCTGCCAGATCCAGTCCCCCACGTCACTGTATTTGAAGTACCTCTGATTAGTTTCTAAGGTGAATTAATCGTGAAAGAACCCGAGGGTCATATGGCCAGGCACATTCGGGCGCATCATGCCTTTTTCTGTTTCAAACCCTTTCTTCTTTTTTTATCTGGGTGTTTACTTCTTCATTTTTCTCTAGTTCAAGTATAAAGGCCTCTTCTGGATTAACACCAGTTCTTATAGATTCAGCTATCAATAAACCCCCTTTGAAAATCTCAATGATCTATTGCGGAAGGAACTCGAACACCCTAGATGGAAGTAACGGACCTGATCTTCCAAGAAGATCCTTCACCTGCAGTTCCCTTAGTTCCTGGGGAATTGGTCTGACTATGAACTGCTGTAATGGGCCTTTCTCGCACTAGTTGTATTTACAAATGTTTGCATCACTGCATTCGACAGTCCATTGAGTGTGCCCTTGAACTATTGGAAGAAACTCCCTGATTTTCTTCCAGATAGGGGATGAATTCTACTGCACCATTGCTGGAATGACGTCCTGCAAATCTCTTTCATGTTTGGCACACATCAGCTTGACCCATGGCCTCTAGTTGTTTTCGTATTTGATAGACCATGACAACTTCATACGTAGGGCGTTCAAGACCTCTCTAAGGTTCCTGATCCCCAGGCCTCCTTCCTCTTTTGGTCTGACAACTTTCTTCCAAGTAAGCCAATGAAACTTTTTCTTCCCTTCAGCCCATCCTTAGAAAAAATTAGCAAAATTACTTTCTAACCTTTGAATTACCTGCCCAGGTATGTGCAATGCAGTCATGATGTGAATGGGGTAGCTCCCTAAAACGTGGCGTATCAGAGTAGCTCTACCAGCTTGGGAGACGCATCTGGCCACCCAACCAGAGAGATCCTTTTACTGACCTTGTCCAGCAAGAACTGAAAACTAGCCGTTCTAATCCTTCCTCTCGCAAGAGGAGCCCTCACGTATTGCATACCATCCCTAGCTCTGCCGAATCCTAGCAACCTTTTCGTGTTTCTGTTTTTGGATGATGTCCATTTTGATGGACCAATATAGTTGCTTGGAAGATATGCAGGAAGTTCTTCATAGCTCTAAGAGAAGGACGGCTACCATTCAGGAATACTAACATGTCATCTGCATACAAGAGATGAGTGATGAGTGGGCAGCCCTGCGAGAATTTGAATGGTAGACAACTCCCTTCAGACATCAACTTTTGCAAATTGATAGAGAAAGCTTCCATAGCTATGATGAATAGATCTGGTGATAGAGGGTCGCCCTGACGGAGACCTCTAGACGATTTGAAGAACCCTGTATCTTCGTCATTGATAAGAATGGAAAACCAATTATTACCCCAACAAGCTTCTAAGATCCACACGCATCTGTCATTGAATCTGAATTTGAGCAAAGCTTGCTTGAGCAAGTCCCAATTCACCCTGTCATAAGCCTTTTCAAGATCAAGCTAGAGGATAAGATTTCCTCCCCTGGCTTTTCTGTCTATCTCGCGCATCGCTTCTTGGGCGAGAGTAATGTTCTTCGCAATGTACCTTCCTTAGACGAAAGCTCCTTGCTCCTATGAAATAAGCTTAGGCAAAAGAGAAATTTTTTTTTTTTTTTTTTGGAAAAGGGCCTTAGCCCTAAATTCATTAATTTGAAACTTTACAATCATTCAGGAGGCCCCAACAAAAAAGGAGGTAGCTACACCTATCATATACCTCAAGCTACACCGGGACCAAAGAAAAGAGAAAAAACCTGCATAAAGGGCTAGACAGAAGGAAGGAAGACAAAAACCTAAAGACCAAAATCTGACCATCATAAACCTCTGATGGAACCAATCCCTGAATTGTCAAGGACTAATGACCCTCTAACTGACCTTGGGAGATGCGAGCGAAGGAGGAAAGTCCTGTCGGGGGATCTGTTGCTAGCCAACCTTGCTAGTGCATCAGCCATGACATTCCCTTCTCTGTAAGTATGCTAGATCACGACATTTAACCTGCAGGACAAATCTCTAATCTTCCCCAAAATATACCAAATAATCCACAGATTGGAGGAGCCCGAGACCTTCAAGGATCATCAGCAATAACCTTGGAGTCAGTTTCTAAAATGATATTTTGCAGGCCCGTTTCAGCACAAATGTTGAGGCCATCAAGCATGGCCCTAGCTTCTGCTGAGAAGGGTAGTGGTGAATGCTCTTGGAAGAGGCGCCCCGGAAATCAGGGTGACCGCTGCTTTGTGAATATCCTCTCCAACAGTTTTCCAACTGGAAGCGAAAAAAGACGCCAAGAATCCGTCTGGGCCAGCGGCTCCGTCCGTGGGGATGGATTGGATAGCAGCGAACACTTTGTCCATTGAGGGAGGAATTAACAAAGCATTGTTATCTTTTTTATCTAGCCGTTGTAGTATGTTTCAAATAAATTCTGACATGGATGAGACTTCTTCCGCCTGGAATAATTCTTGGAAAAATGACATAGCCGTCGCCTTGATTTCCCCATGATTTATTATGATAGTTCTATCTTCTGGGATGATAGATTGAATAGAGGATCTCCTAATCTTTTCATTCGCCGACGTGTGGAAGAAACTAGTATTCTTATCACCATCTTCTAGCCATGAATTTCTTGACTTTTGCTTCCAAAAGACCTCTTCCATTAGCTCCAACTGATCTAACTTTTGCTTGATTTCCAGACTTTGTCGGATAAGGACGTCCGTACTTTCAACCTAAAACCTATTGTCAACAATTTCTAGCTCCTCTTCAGCCCTTTGAATGCGATGAAAAATATTACCAAACTGCTCTTTGTTCCAAACTTTTAGCAGTTGTTTCATTTTTTTGAGTTTGACTTAGATATTGATCATAGGATCAATAGCACATTCACCTTCCCATGCCTTTTTAATCACTTGGTGGAACGAGTCGTGGAGCGTCCATATTCTGAGAAACCTGAACGGCTTCACTATGTGCTAGATTTGGGAAGGGAAGGATAAGCGTAGCGGACCATGGTCGGACCTGATTCTAGGAAGGTGCTCAACTCTGAAATGAGGGAACCTGGTAGCCCATCTGCTGTTTATTAGAACTCTGTCGAGCCTAGCCCAAACCCAAGCATTCCCCTCTCAGTTGTTGCACTAGGTGAAATGGTTCCCCACATAACCTGCATGTAGAAGACCAGTACTTTGGATCGCATCAGCAAATTCCTTCATATTAGAGCTGTCAGGAACTCGAATTCCCCTCCTCTCTTCCATTTATACCACTGCATTGAAGTCCCCTACAATTACCCATGGACCTTGGATGTTTCTACTAAGCAAAGACAGATAGCACCGAAGACCCCTACGTTAGATCTTACAACAGCTATAATATACAACTGAGAGCACAATCGAATCACTAAGGGGAGTCAATGTCGCATTCAGACTGATCATTTGGTTGGAGGAAGCTAGCACCGAGATGTTTAACTGATTTTCATAATAAAAAAAATCCAGATTTTTCATCCTAAATCACTATTGGAGACAGAGGAATGGAAGCCAATTTTTAGCCCTGCAGCCACTCTTCTGTCTTCCTAAGCATCGGTTCGATGATTGCCACAAAACGAGGTTTAAACTTCTTCACAAGCTTCTTGAGCACTTGAATTGTGGGAGCATTTCTCACCCCACGCGCATTCCAGATAATGGCATTATCCATCTGTCACACAGCTTGTATTCACTACTCGTCTCTTCAACTTTCGGAGCTTGGTGTTCCATACACCTACAGCATGGTTTTCAGGTTTGAATCTGGTTGGTTTCTTCCTTGCTTTTTGATTTGTTGCCGATGGAGTCTGCTTCTGTTTCGAATGAGCAACTGATGGGTGAGGTTGCTGATTTGCAATTTCAGGGGCCTTGGGACAGTCTTTCGAGTTCTCTCTTTGAAACTCCTGACTAAAATAAGGAGATAGGTCGACTGGGATGTCTCCCATCTCCTCAGCTGAGTGCGTAGGCAGTGCTTTTCTCCAACACATGAGATCTTGTAAACCTGGCATCTCTACTAATGCCTGTTTATTTGTATGTCTAAATGTAGTTATCTGTTGTAGATACAGGGGAGAAGCTCCCTCTGTTCTCGTACGGACGTGATGGGGACCCGTCTTGGAGGAGGTGTGGATGTCAGCTTGCTCAGTTCGGGATTGATGAGGAGGAGTGGTTGCCTCAGGAATGAGGTCAGGATGGATCTGTTATGAGTCGAGAAGGGCGTGGAGATTTGTCGGGGCTGCAAGAGTGGAGGCTTCAGGACCCTCACCTATTGGGTTAGGTGGAACAGTTAGTGATATCCAATTAGGAGGGTGGGGTTTGGGGAAGCCTCTGTGGTTTAAATCTCATCAGATGGGGCCACAAGAGGATGGTGATATCCGAGGGTGTGAAGGGTGGGAAGCCTGAGGTGGAAGCGCGGCATATGGGGCCATAACGGTGGCCGAGGGGGTAAGCTTGGTTGAACCGGTTTTGGGTTAATGAGCTAGAAATCTTGAGTGGGATTTGGGTGGGGGGTTAACATGTTTAACAGGACAGGTGTGGGTGAGACACTTCCTCGAATAGCTGGCAAGGAAGGTTGGATAGGAGAGGTTTGAACCTTTTCTTGAACAGTTGATTGGGGGGGGGGGGGGGGGTGGGTCTGTCTCTGAGGCTGGAAGGTTTAAAGGACTCAGTCCTTACCAGTTGGTGGGGCTTAGGCTGAGGTGGAGCTATGCACCTAGCAGTGAATCTGTTGTCTTCATGGATTCCAAAAACAAGGTAGGCATTGCGTTCTACCATTAGATATCTCGTGTTGTTGATGTTGAGCTTTGGGGATAGCTTTATCCGGATTCTGGCGAAGCTCTGGAAGATAGCTTATGTCGACATGCTGTCTAGTTCTTGGACCTCTCCAAAGCTTTTGGCTAGATTTTCGATCACCATTGGGTGCCAAGCGTGCGGGGGAATGCCAATCAACCGAATCCAGACTCCTTGAATGAGACCAGCTGCTCTAAGAGACCAAATCCGAACATTTGACAATCTCATATGTTTGTGCAGGGTGAGATCTGATGCAAATACTATCATTTCCTCCCTCGATTGGAATATCAGCAGGTACTGATTTGGGGATATCCTTGTGAAGTCCACTTGCAATCTGGCAGGGGACGATTTTCGGAAGACATTAATAAGGTGGAGTATTGAAACTGACTCACTCTCAGCAGTAACAGTTAGGGCATCAGACAGGGATAGTCTAAGTTGTTTCACCATCCTGTCATCCATTTGAATCTTGAACAACTCTGGGTTCTGAGACTCCGATGAATCTCTAGCGTGAGAGCTCGACGAGGGGCCTTTTCCAACCGGCAGGTTTTGGAGGACTGCCTAGATATATGAACCTTTCTGGATGGGCTCTCTCTATCTGTTGGCATGAGATTTCTACTCCTGGGGAGGGTTTCGAGGATGGCTCTTTGCCCAGGTGACGTTAACCAATCGACCGTCAATGCGGCGGTCGTGTAAGCATTGAATCGTGTTGAACACCTCTTGCTCGTAGCAGAACTGGATGAAGGTAAAAGCCCTTAGAGCGATTCAGGTTCCGATTCCATGGGATGAATACATCCACGAGAGATCACTTGCAAGTTGGTGACGAATTTCTTCCAGGATAGGACAAGCCTTGTTTAGTCCTGCATGCAGAAATCATGAAGGAACCACCTTTGGAACTCAGCTAATGCAGTTAGTCTTCTCCGGTAGACTCATTGAGTATTTGAACTCAAAAACTCAATGAGTTTGAAAACTTAGTGTTATATAAAAGAAACAGAGCATTTTTCTATAGACAAGAACTGGATTGTGATGTTAATGGTCTGGACTTGGAGGTGTTCAATTTTTATAGATGGAGGGAGTGGACAATTTCTCCCGAGGCCATCAAAGTTTAGAACGTTGCAAAAGCGGAGATTGGATCGTTTAGATCACTGAATGACTAGTCATTTTAAATCATTGGCATTAACCCATTTTTAGTTCTACGCCACCAGGGCTGCTACAGCCACACTGCCTCATTGCCTGCTGTTCACTCCCTAAGTATAGGGTTGTGATGTAATAATAAACTCGGTAAGACCGAGGTCGAATCCACAAGGACTGAAACCTGTACGTAAACTGAAATAACCAGAACTAGAACTAGAATAAGATGAAATCTAAATCAAGTGAATATGAGGGTATAATGGTGAAGTATTAATCTAAAACTTAAGGAATTCAGAGGAAGGAAACTAAGGATTCAGAGGATCCACTTGTAGAAATCAGGGAGATCTTATGCCTGCTTTAAGAATTCAACTGGACTTAGAGTCCCATCTTCATCCAGTTAAAGAGTGTAATTATGGAAATTAAGACCAAACTTTCTTTGATATAGTTTTCAAGAGATGAAAGATATATGAATTAGAATAGATTCCATCACCAAACCATGCCCAGGAGACAAAGTAAACAACAAAATTAAACTAATTACCAACCAATCAATAATGCATGAAGGTTAGGAAGGGTACCGTCATCCGACCATGCCCAGGAGACAATGGTGAACAACAGGGCTTCTTGACGTCATAAACATAAAAAAGAAAAGGAACATGCTCAAAGCCATCGCAGACCCATTGTAATTTCAGTCACAACGGACCATTAAAAACTAAAAGCATTCCTTAAACAAACTAGAATCAAACAGAAGTTCAGTAATGAATCAAAACGCATAAAGTCTTCCCCTCACTCCACAAGTTTTAGCTCTTAGCCCTAGCTAAGAGGTTAGCTAACCACAGGCATGATTAACTAAGTTTCAAAAGAAAAGAAAAGAAACTAAAACAGGAAAAAAAAAAAAAAAAAACTCCCCGCTCCACGTCCAAGCTTCAAGCCAAGATGATCCTTCTCTCTGCTCTCCCTCCTCCTTTTATGGCTATCCCAGGTCGGTAGCTGAAGTCGGTGGAAATTTCCTAGCATTGACTCTGTTTCACGGTTGGTTGCGTAAGAATAGGCGTGCGAAACAAGTTACGCAGACCCTGTTTTACATAGCTCAAAACGCTTGCGTTTGGTGGATTTTTGGGATGGTTGTACAGCCTGTTTTTGGAATCTAGCTTCATGGATGGGGTTATGGCTGTCCTGGGCTCCACTTGGACGGTCCAAATCTTCAAAAAGATCGATGATCGTGGCCCACAACTCCCCCAAATCTCTGGATTTCCCGGACGCGCGTAAGGCTCTCGCAGATGTGCTGACGTGTTCAGTGGGCTCCATAGTAATGTTTTCTAGACAATCTACCCCGTTAATTGGATTTCTGAAGAAATTTTAGTGAATAAGGAGTGGTTTTTATCAGGTTTTGGTGTAGTTCACTGTATAAAATCAATTCACCATCCATCCTACATTTTTTGACGATCCACGTGTATGGGGGCCAAAAGGCTACATAGGTGAGGGTTAAACCTCTCCTCTGGATCGAATGGACGGTCCGGATCATTGATATGTATGAGTGGTAGGCCTTACTAGCCAAAAACGGCAATCGACGGTGAAGACGCTGTGGAACTTAAACATTTCTTTAAAGATATATCGGTCAGCGCATGCTGAGTGATTCCTTGAGGTATGGTACGCGTCAGCCATATACACACCACATACACGCGTCACATGTGTGGATCCCAAGGTGATGCATGTGTGAAATCTTCTCCGTTCATCCATTCTGTCACCATGTTTAAGGGGTTGAGACCGAATTTAAAGCATATCCAGATGTTAGGCGGGCCCCAAATTAGGATTTTAGGGGCTAATCTATCCGTTGGGCCACTTTAACAAAGATCCAATGGTTGAAATTTGACATGTACGGTTAATTTATAGTCCTCAGGCCATATATGAAGTTTCGAGTAAAAGGGATGGTGGAAACCCTATGATCTCGCATTCTGGACCAATTTCGGGCCATTTAAGCTTCAGTTTCTCGATTTTCTTGGGTCTCTGGCGTGTAAATCCATTGATCTTGGTCCCCTAGGGTCCGTCCCTTGCCTTGGTGATTCTGGAGTGATAAATCCATGCTTTTAATACCCTTTTCCATTCCAGGCTCTGAAATACACCTTGCACCAAAAATAAGATTAAAGGAGGGCATTAAACAGTATCATACTCATAAATCCAGGCAATAATTGAGGTCTGGTATGCAATATTTAACCCTCAACACCTGCGCACATGTGTGTGTTTTCTAGTGTTACATACAACCTAAGCTCTCTCTCTCTCTCTCTCTCTCTCTCTCTCTCTCTCCCTCTTTTCTCCAAGTAAGTTAACTATTCAAAAGATAGCTTATAACACTAAAATGGTTTCCATCTCTAAGTGATATGGGGTAAATGAAAATTTTATTTTTTTCACAATTTTTGAAAAGAATTTTGGAGGTAAAATAATTTGATTTTTGAATTTCAAAATTCAAATGCATTTTTAATTTAATCACCATGTGGAAATGAGAGAGTTTCTCAACTTAGGTATAATTTGAACTCAAATTGAGAGAAATGAAAGTTTAAAGTTTCTTCCTTCAGCAAGGCTTATATATATAAAGTACTTGATACTCAATTGCCAACCAAAATGTGGGCCACACCTTGAATATAGTGGATTTCTCAAAAGACATTATACAATGGTCAAGCTTTCTCACCCATCATATGGGCCACAATCATGAAAATAATGGAAATGCAACACACGTTACTCTCCAATGTAATTTGGCAGCTCCAAACTGCACCAAACCCTCGAGGCGGAAGAGTAACTTCGCCTACACCGGCCATGCATGACTCTTGACACAAGCGAGCAGATTAGGTGTTACCATGGTAACACTTTAGTGGCTGTTACCCTTACCTTGTGGGGCCATATTGATAAATGTGTTGTGTATATAGCCCATCTGTTTTTTCAGCTTATCCTAGGACATTATCTAAAAAATTACCCAGATCCAAATCTCGGGTGGACTGCACCATTAGTAAAAATAGTGAATAACCATTGAAAGCTTTTTTATAGGCAATAAAAGTTTTGGATCAAGCTATTCTTTTATTTTCCATTCATCCATGCCTTTTTAACCTTACCAATGAGTTGGATGGTAAATAAACATTCACAGTGGGTCTTAGAAAGTTTTTAATGGTTGGTGTTCAATCACGACTGTTCTGTGTGGCATGGTCTACCTAAGATTTGGATTTGCTTTATTATTATTTTTTTACCTATCCTCGAATGAAATAAAAAATTAATGGACAACTCGGACAAATTACAACACATCATTAAGGTGGGCCCCATGCTGAGCGTAAGATAACAACTAATAGGCTCCCTTGGTATGCAGGCACCTATAAACAGTACAGTCTTGGTGTAATAAAATTGAACTTATTAAATTGTAGGATTCAATTTCATTAATTTATATAAAAATCAGGTTAGTTGAACAACCCTGTCAAAAGTCAAGTTGGTTGAACAATGCTAACATCTTATTTGTGAACACTCATTCGTGATACATATAAGTTTTTTCCCATAATTTAAACTGTACGTTTATTTGAGTAATTTCTAACTGCTTGTGTATCATCTATTAAAATCTGCAACGTATCAATGTATTTCTCAGTTGGAAGAATCCTCAAAGCAATGACAGACACCTTCCCAAATTATCTTTAGTAACAGGGAGTTCATGGTAATTTAAATGCGTTGCTGGGACAAGCATTCTCGCATCAATGTATTTCTCAATTTGAAGACTCCTCAGAGTAATGACGGACACCTTCCTAAATTAATTATCTCTAGTGGAGTTCATATTAATTTAAATACATCACTTGGATAAGCATTGTCACATCAATGTATTTCTCAGTTTGAAAACTCCTCAAAGCAATGATGGATACCTTTCTAAATTATCTCTAGTAATAAAGAGTTCGTGGTTATGTAAATGGTTCCACCTAATGGCTTATAAATAGTAGACTCACAAGAGTTTCAACATGAATGTCATAGGTTCGAGAACCCATTGTAGTGTGAGTGTGCATAAGTGTGTACAGTGTATGAGCTTGATCCAAAACTCTTGTGCCAGTGAAAGAGTTTTCTATGATAAAAAACACCGTGTGTGGGATTGTGCCTTTTATTGTCAAAAAACACGGTGTGTGGGATTGTGTCTTTTATTTTATTGTCAAAAAACACGGTGTGTGGGATTGTGTCTTTTATTGTAATGGCCTACTGTGAATGTTTGTAGGTTAATCATGCTGTCCATTCATTTATATAGCTCATTTTAGTGGTTGAGCCCAAAATTAAAGTATTCCCAAAACTAGTAAACCACGTACGTCACAAGACAATGGGAATAATACCTTCTACAGTTGAAACCTTGCCCGGGCTTACATTAATGTTTATTCATAGTCCAACATGTTTATAAGATCACGTGGACATGGATGAACGGAAAGCATAAATAATAGCTTGATCCAAAACTTCGGTGGCCCAAAGGAATTTTCAACATTAAAATTTCAATTCACACTATTTAATTATGTGGTGAGGTCCACTTGAGATTTAGATATATTTCATTTTTGGGCTCAAGTCCTAAAATTATTTATTAAAATGGATGGATAGAGTGGATAAAATATGTAAATCATAGTGGACCCCACAAAGTTTACTCAATATGCTAAGCATATTGAGTTACTCTAGTACATAATCTGCTTCCTCAAACACCACTGTTTCATGTGGTGTGGTCCACCTAAAATTTGGATCTGCTTCATTTTTAGGATCATTACCTAAAATGAGTTGAAAAAACCAATGAATGGCATAGATATACACTACACACATCAAGGATGAAGTTCATTCTCTCCAGGATGTGTTTATTCTAAGTGAACTCATGAAATACTTGGAAACTTAGCCCACTGCAAAACTTTTAGATACGTGAATGTTTCAATGGCGGTCATCGGAACCCCGCTATTTTCTTTTCTTGTGGCGCACTTGAGTTTTGGATCCTTTATTTATTTATTTTGGTCGTATATCTTAAAATAAAGTAGCGGATTGGATTTCTCAAAAAACATTACCACCATCTAAACGGATTTCTCACGCACATTACCACCATCTCAGCGGTGGAACAACCTGTATCCGTCCATCCTTTTTAAAGATAGCTGTACGGTCTAAAAATAAAAATTAGGCGGATCAAACTCAAATTAGCACACATTACGAAAAACAGTCAGGATCGATCTCTCACCATTGAAACCTTATTTGGGCCACAGAAGTTTCAATGGTCGACGTTTCTGTGATGTGGCCTACTTAAGATTTTGATCTTAAAGTCATACGGAAAGAACGATGGACGGAGTAGATTTCACATGGATCTCTACATCACGGAGCTTTGGGTTACTTGGGCTCCGTGTAACGGGTGTTACACGCATCTCGCGTCCCTCAAAACCCGGTTACCGAACGGGTAGGGATTCGGTGGATCCCGGACTGTGGGGCCAGGCCACCATTAATATATCTTTTTTTATATCCCGAACGTTTTTTAAGCTCATTTTAGGGACTAGTCCAAAAACTAAACGGATCCAAATCTACGACATAGGAAACAACAGTGATTAAATGCCTACCATTAAAAGTTTATTAGGATCTGTTGGGAAGGTCACCTAGATATGGATGAGGATGATGAGAAAATATAAGTATTAGTTCTGTGGCCCCGAAAGAAGTTTACAGTGATCAATCACCACCGTTTCCTGCGGTGTGGTCCACTGAGATTTGAATCTGCCTTATTTTTTAAAACATCCTTTGAAATGAGATGGAAAAACGGATGGACGGCGTAGATATACAACAAACCTATCGAGGTGGGCCCCACAGTCAGTGATCCGAGTCACATCCTCACCAGGCTGCCGAGTACGGGATCTGTCCTCTTCTCGGCTCCCTTGGCATGAGATTCAAAAAAAGCTCGCTATCTGATCGACACGTGGCAGATACAACCACCATCTCATGCCGCGGAGCCGCCTTTTCTTCTTTCTTCTTCTCTGATTTCTTCTGTTTTCAATTTAATTTCTTTTCCCTCTCTTCATAACACTTCTCCTCTGTTTCCATTATTACCCCTTTTATTTCGCGCTATTTACATTTTAAAATTGAGTCTTTGATTTCCCTTTCTGCTCTCGGCATCTGATGGAGGTTCCTGTTGGGTTTCTGGCATCTCTATGGAGCTTTATGTTTTTTCTGCCCTTCTTCTTTCTGCTCTTGATTCTCGGCCTTCTCAAAGGTAAGTAAGCAAGCTCGTCTGAATTTGGTCCATCGCGCCTGATCAGGAAGTGACGTTCGTCGCCCAATGTTCGATGAGTAGCTGGTGCGGAGGCGGATCTGGACCGTCCGATAATAGGGTCGATCCGTTAGTTTCTCCTGTTGAGTCCATTTTCATCTCGACCGCCCATTTGAATCCGACCGTCGATATGGATCTGACCCTCCGATCTCTCTGATTTGGGTCATTCATGAGAAGGATCACCAAATGGACGGTCCAGATCCACTACTTCATATGCCAGTTGTCAGGTATGAAAAGTATCACCATTTCAAGCGTTTTAAATTAAAAGGACCAGTTTTGGGGCCCACCTTTTTTACTTGCAGTTGATGCATGGTGCCAGCCCAATCAAGCAAATGGCCCTGATTAAAGGCATGATCAATGAATGGGCCCAAACCCACCTCTCCAGAAACATGTAGCTTAAGGCCACATGCTGGCCCAGCAAATCAAACCATGCATTGGGTGGGGCCCGCTTGTAGATGAACTGGCCAAAATTTCAGGCAGGCCACTCGTGTATGTGGGCTTTTTTATTTTATTTTATTTTATTTTATTTATTTATTTATTTTAACACACGCACACACTCACGCCGTAGTGGGATTTCACCACACTCACGCCGTAGTGGGATTTCACCACCTATGGGTACTCGAACCCTCAAACAGGTGTTGAAACTCCCGTGTCAGTACATGCACGCCACGTTAGCCACCCCCGCTGGGGATCGATACCAAGACCTCAAGTGTTGAAACGAGGTATCTCCACTCAGTCTTGTATGTGGGCATTTGGCTTTTTGTTTTGAACTGTTACATGTAGCCCAAATGATGATTTGGTTAGACTGATTTTGGGCCAGCTCATCTACATGGAGGACCCCACCTAATGCATGGCTTTGATGTGTCCCACCCATGTGCTGGGCATTAGGCTAAGAAGTGTGTACGCGTAGCGAACCCTTTTGAGTGAGAAATGTGTCAAACACTGACCAACATAGGTAGAGATGTACACGAACCGAGTTAACTGAACTCGATTAACTCGCTTGACTCGACTCGGAAAAGCTCAACTCGACTCAGCTCGAAACTGGGCTCGAGCCGAGTTGAGCTGATTTTTTGAGCTCGAAAAAATCTCCGAGCCGAGTCCAAGCTAGACTCGACTCGGCTCGGAACGTGACTTAGTTCGAATCAATTTGACTCAGATTGGATTCACTTTTTGTAATATATTTATATATTTAAATAAATTATATTATATATTATATACTATATGTTATATATTTTATATATATTAAAAACCCTAAAACTTAAACTCCAACTCAGCTTGTAGACTCAAACTCAAACTCAACTCGAAAGATCAAGCTCAAGCTTGGCTCAATTTGGCTCGAGTTGCTAACCGATCCAAGCCGAGCTGGCCATTTAGGCTTGAGGACTGAGCCGAGTTCGAGCTGGGATAGCTTGTTGGCCAAGTTGGGCCAAGCTTGACTCGGTTCAGCTAGTGTACAACTCTAAACACAGGGCCCACACATGCCAGGTCAGCCCAATCATGGTTTCTACCATCCATAAATAGGCATGGACCTGTCCTGTGATGGACCTCCATAGAAATATTGGCCCTACCCATTTAATATGTGGGCCTATATCCATCTCACAGTGTAGAGATGAGGACAAGCCCGACCAATTGTTTGGTAGGCCCAGAAATCTAATGGGCCTTCGAAAATGGTTGTATGCTCCATCATTTCCTATACATGGTCACCTGTCCGGCGATCTGCATCATGCGTACATTGGGGCACACATGGTTTGAGCATTGAATATGCTCAATGACCAAACAATCTTATTCATAAACATGTTATGAAAAACCACATGTTAAAAGCATCAATCCCACTTAATGGGATATGGTCCATCTCTTGAGTGGTTAGGGTTGTCCAATCAATCTAATTTTCTTTTAGGAGGAATTTGGAACTTACAATAAGTTACTTATGCCTAAAGTAACTCAACTTGATGTTTACTTATTAAACTAAATGAATTAAGGAACTTTAAATAATAATAAAAATTACCTATAATTGATCATAAATCAAACTTAATTATCTCAAATAAGTTACTTATCTACTACCGGAAGTAGAAAAAGTAACTTATTTGGTGGATTCCAAACGGGCCCTTAGTGGCCATATATGATGAGGTCTACAAGATGGATGGTTTGGATCACTGTTCATATGGGCATGTGCACAAGGGAGGTGGAGCACATTGTCGCAGACCGGTCAGTAGCAAGGGGCTTTAACCATTTTTCACACTACGTAAGTAGTAGAGGTGATGCACATGGTGTGTAATGTTGTTGAAAGGATTCTAAAGATAGCTAGAGTCAAATAGAATTGTGAAATCTCTAGAAAGTTCTAGAGTTCTCTAGTTGATCTTTGAAAGGATAATAGTGTAGAATTATCCAAAAAGTTTCTATAGTATTCTTGGCTATGATATCATTGCCACATTGGGCATGACAAGAACTACAGTGATGGGACATGTCGGACCTTGTGATAGCCATGGCAGTGGCGTAGCGATTGATGGAGTTCACAAGGAGCGACTTATCAGAGCTATTATTTTCAACAGGTGACTAAGGCAAGGGTCAAATATAGCAAGGATAAATGAGACTTACCCAAGCCATGAGGTTAAATTCTTTCTCTGCAATTGGCCTCATTTGGCAAGGGATTTCCGAAAAGACAAGTTCTCAATACTATTGCAGTGAAGTCAATTAAAGAAGAGGATTGAGGAAATAAGATTTAGTCAATACAACTCCTCAATGCTATGGAAGGCAAGCTCCAAGAGCCAGGAGGAAAGTTGGAGTAGCTTCATTTGTGACGGCGATCAATGGGCAAAGTGCAACCAACATAACAAACCCTAGAACTCGGTCCAAGTCGAGGAGGAAGAAGAGGAACTGAGAATTAGGTTCTTAAATGTTTTGCAAGGACGATCGAAGAAAGCCAAGCCACTTGGATGGGAGTTAGTGTACTATACACATCAACTTGAAGCGTAGATACGAGGGCAAACATGACTACCAAGATGGTTGGGTTTGATGTTGGTGCAGGACTCAAGCAAGAGAAAGGTGGTCAATTCAAAATCCAATCCTGTTCAAGGCATGAGTGAGGACGTGGAGCTACGCATTGGAGTCTCTCTGCTATGCCACTAGATGATTTTAAGGTCATCTTGGGCATGGATTTCTTGAGCAAGGAAAAGGTAGTTCCAATGTCCTTCCTTGGGATAATATGCATCATGGAAGGGCATTTGTGCATGATACCAATGGTGGAAAAAAGGCAGCCCAAGGTTCAGATGATTTGTTGATCTTAGCCTTACAACTAATTAAGGGTGATGAGAAAGACAAAATAACACATTGTGATAGTTCAAGAAACCAACTCACGGGATCATCGTCAAGAGGTTGGTGAGGGCATTAAGGCAATAGGTAGGTGTGGTTTTCACAAATCGGTCATTCATAAGACGCTTTTCAAGGGAAAGCCATTTTCGGCACTAGCACACAAAAGCAACATGCATAGTGTTGTGTTGAGGATTATAAAGAAGGCTAGAGTCTTGTGAATTTGTGCTGAGGATTCTAGAGATGGCTAGAGTCATGTTGTATAGTTATGTAGAGATCTCTAGGATAACTCGAGATTTCTTTAGGGGGTCTTTGTAAGGAGATAGTTTAGAAACATTGGCCATTGGATGATCATCATATGGCATCATCCTAACCATGCATGAAAAGTAATTGAAGGCTCTTAGATCTATGTAAGGAACAATGGCCCTCACTTGTAACCTCAAAACCTCAGGATCCTCAAAAAGTGTAAGCTCTTGAGTTCTTAGCGAAGTAAAAAAATATTCTATTCAACTCTTGTTTTCATGGTTAAAAGAGGTGACTTTGAACAACTTGTCCCATCTTAAGTCGTATTCAGACTTGCTGAGTTATGGGTGACTCATCTTCTCAAACCGGATTGGGTCCGACCAATTCTGAATTGACTCAAATGAGTCATAGAAGACTTGTCTAGGTCTTAAAACCATGCTTGTGTCTCTGTTGCATACCTAGTGGGGTTTGCACTTTGGCAATAGGCTGTCTGTTGCATACCTAGTGGGGTTTGCACTTTGGCAATAGGCTGACTCGTCCACGACGGGACCGTGAGTTTGCATAGTCTACGCTTGAGGAAGCACTTGGGCCTTGGAAGAATGGATAGATGGTTTTCCACCTACACTTGGCAGAATGGATACAATGTTAGAACAAATTACAATGTGACAAAGCTCATCATGAAGCATAGAGCTGGCAATGGGTGGGCCTGGGTTGTCCAAAATGCCAAGCTTGAGTAGATCCAGCAGGTTGCGTCCAGCCCTGAGTAGTTCAAAAATATCAGGCCTGCCACCCCTACTAAAGCTACATTTTCTGACCTGTATTTAGTTCAAGGGTAGAGGGCACCCTCACGGGCCCGCCAGAAAATACCTCGTATGACCAACCTCCTTACTGCCAAATCCAGAAAGTGGTAGAAGATCTTAGCATACACAGAGCAATGGCCCCCTCTTCATAGTAAGATGCAACAGAGCAATGGCCTGAATTATAGAACTGTCAATGCAAATCGTCAGAAGTGAAAACCCTATGCCAGACACATATCTTATAATCTGAGTTAGAACATGGGCAGCCTATTAGCTAAGGACCGAATCCATGTCCATCCCATTCTTCCATCAAAGGAATTGGGCGTGGGTTAGCTCCTACAGAAACACTTCCACAAGTTAGGCTAGGCCAACAGGACCACCCTGATTACTTATCATCCCTAAGAAGTCAGATCACCCTTGACCTGTGGACCTCTACATTCAACCCAAGGCGGGCCAAATCTTATTTAATCCTTTTTATGCACCATTTATAATGCAAGGGCATTTTCACATTGGGCCCAGGTGGGATGCAGGGGCATACTCAGGGTAGACGACACATGTGAGGCGGGCCCAACCTGTATGAAGCGGAACTTATGTGAAGTGGGGCTCACAAGGGGGGTTCGGCCGATGTCCTAACCCATAGGATGTAGGACCTGAGCTATGAGATAAAGGGATTGATTCGCCGTGCTCTATCAGTTCGAGCTTTTTGAGCAAGTGGTTAATTGTCCTACATCAATTTAGTGGTAAATAATTAACCACCAGTCTTTCCTAAGCTATCGACAATCTCCAGATTAGTGAAAATTGTTGTCAGATTGTCATTTCAATGGGAGCAACTGCTATTCCATGACCAAATGAAGATTGAAGATTGTATTTGAACATGAATGGTGTGTTAATATGAACATTTAGATTGATTATTTACTGAAATTCCAGAATTTTATTGTTAGCAGTTGATGCACACATTCATGTGTGAGCCCATCTATGTAGTTATAGCTATGGACATATCTTTGCAAGCATGCATGGATGAAAGTATTTGTGGATGTATGTTGGTAGGTATCTACATATAGTAAATGCTCTGTTTCTAATATTTTTGTCTTTTGCAGCGGCGATTATCAGCCCATTTGCAATAGTTATCATTGTCGTCGGAAACTCTTCTGTAACATTGGGACTGTGGCCCGTCCACTTCATCTGGACTTATTACCGTGTAGCAAAGTATGCTGTTTTACTATGGAACAAATTAGTTTCTCATGGGGAAATTCCCAGTGCAGAACTTAGTTTCTAGAATTAAGCCCATGGTTCGTCCATCCAAGCCATTGATCTGACAGCCCACATGGACCTTTTCCAAACAATCCTGAATTAATCAAGTATAACCTTCCCATTAATGCCATGCAAATACATGATTAAAAAGGAATGCATGAAGAAGCCGCATTCAATGGAGGAAGACCAAAGATTTGATTACCAGGATATTCCGATTTGGGAGTTTTTTTTTTTTTTGGGGGGGGGGGGGGGATGGTCCTCCATGATGTGTTCCATAAGATCAATGGCTTCGATGGACTAACCATGGGCCCCACATCTACAAACCGAGTTTCCAAATGTGGAACTTCCCTATGCAAAACATTTCTGCATGCAAAATATTAGGGGGTGACTCCACCTGACCCCTTCCTTAATGGGCCCAAATTCGGACCGCGTAATGACCGTTAAAAAATAGGAAACTCAGCCTTAGCTTTACATTGAAGGAATGATTGAATGTTTTCTCTGCATGTCAATGATTCTGTATGAGATATGCCATCATATGCAATACTGGATCATGGACTCCACATAACATTGCTTGACTTGCTCGTAATCTTTTCTGTTCATGATGAGAGGAATTGTATGATGGTATGATGCAAGATCATGGCATGCCCATCTTTCAGCTAACTAAGTGATTGGTCTGATTGATCCCACAAGGTATTTGGTCATGCCCCAAATTTTCCCATCTCAACTGATCTTAGCCATCCAATTGAAATGGGTACCTAAGGATCCAATTTTAGTTGGGGCCAATTAGGCTGTTCAGGATCTCTCACAGGGAGATTTTGGGTGCATCTCCCATCCGAAATGGGGTCCACCCTATGGACAATTTGGACCACTAGAAAGTGAGCCCCACGTGTAGGGTTTGTTTTGGTTAAGCATTGTAGCATTAACTGCTATTCTGTTATTCTTATTTGATCCTTCCATGCCTAATGGCAGAACAGAGAGGCTTGGACTAGTATTGAAGACCTTGGTATTGCTATTCTTGCCCGTGCCATTACTTTTGTGGCCAGTTATCGGCATTGCCGGAAGCCTTCTAGTTGGAATAGGATATGGAATTTTTGCTCCATTGATTGCAACTTTCGTGGCGGTTGGCGAACATGTCATAGACAAGCTTTTCCATTGTTTTGTTGTGAGCTCTCTTCGAATCCATTTACAAAGACTACCCATCATTCACAGTTGTATGGTTTCTTTATAATCCGATCCCATTATTTCAACCTGGCAGTCTATAATTTCATGTGGATTTCAGGATGGTTGCTGGAGTACAATACTGGCAAGTTGTACGGTAGTGCATGATTTCACGGATTGTTGCTTCCACTCCTACTTCTCATATATGGATGAACTGAGTGAGAAAGTGGCTGCAGATGAGGCACCCTTTGGCATCAAGTAAGGAATGCGGTTAAAACATATTCATAAAATTTGTAGTTGTCCTAAGTCTGCTAGACTTGCTCAAACTTCAAGTCAAATCTCCATGCATAATTTGTTTGACCATTTTAACAGAAAAGTGTGGGATTATTTTTCCACTAATGTTTTTAACTGGAACTTTGCTAAGTCCACATGCACGTGCAATAAAGCTCATGTAAACGCCACAAATGTGCCAGCATGGCACAATAGGTCCGAGACCAATACATCCATCAGAATGGCACCACTATATTGATGCCATAGCCCAAGGATCAGGTTGATTTGGTCAGGTAGAAAACAGTTTGCAAAAACAAATGAATGGCTCCTGAAAATGTGGCTGAAGTTTTCTAACCAATTTACCTGTTTCCAGTATTGGGGCCCACATCTTTAGTGGACCAGATCTAGTACTATTGGGAAAGCATGTAGAAGATTGGACCAACCTGATGGATGGATTGGATCTCTCACCTATGCTCCATGCTGGCACGTGTGTGGCATGTACATGAGCTCTACTTCCCACACCTGTGGGCAAAGCAGAGCTCTTTCAATCAATAGCAGTGTAAGGTATTCTTCTGATTACTTTTGTACAGAGTACTTAATCATGCTTAGCATTCTCTCAGTTTTTCTATATTATTGATTTACTTCAGGATGTTATTTGAATATTTACTCGATCCAACTGAGTTTTCAATTTAACCTAACCCAGTAGGAAATTGAGTCAAATTGGGTATTCTAGGATTTTCAATATTGCTTAAAGAAATAAACAGTTATCTGGTTTCCCATCAATCATTGTAAATGCCAATTCACTGTATTGAGCTTCAGCAAATGACTTGCTACCACCAATGTATTGTTCAGGAAAATCTGTTGATTCCATGTGTGTGCTTCTTTGGAAGGTTATCAATGCTACCGAGTTGTTTCCTAGTCAGCCTACTTGCCGTGGCTGTAGATGTGCCAATGATCTCTGCCATAGCACTGTGGAAAAGCCCTTACATGCTTTTGAAAGGATGGCGACGGCTATTTCAAGACTTGATCAGAAGAGAAGGCCCTTTCTTGGTGACAGTTTGTGTACCGTTTGCAGGTCTTGCTATCATTTTATGGCCATTAGCAGTGATTTGAGGGGTGGTCTGTGCTTTCATATGCAGCTTCTTTCTAGCCTGTTATGGTGGAGTTGTCGTCCATCAGGTTTGTATGCGAATAACCTGCTTCGCAATCGACTTTGATAACCAAATACTTGTATACACTGGCCCAACTGAATGTCTGATGTCTTGAGGGACAGTAGGATTAGGGCACAACTTCTGCAGGTTGGGTCGCGTTGAGGGTCAACCGGAACCCAACCTGACCTCAAGAGGACCCGGCCGTTAACCTGACCCAAATTCCCTGAGATGCCCAACCCAAAATCCCCTACACTCGATGCAATCCAACCCACCCCACCCCACCCAAAATACCCGTGATTATTCCCAACCCCACCCAAATTTTCTCAACTCTAACCAAACCAGAATTCAAATTGGGTTGGTGTTTTTTAACCTGTACCCAACCCGAGGACTTCGATAACCCAACCCAACCTAACCTAACCTGAAATTGGGTTAGGTTAGTCAGGTCTGGATTGACTCCAACCAAGTTGCAGCCCTTGGGATGATTAGTCAATCACATTTCTCATCACTTTATATCAAATATGAAGTTGGGTATGTTATGCCATTCAGGAATGCTCATGTTTTCACCGAAATTCATTGTTTTCTGGCAAAACTCTCTTCGGATTGGACTCGCCTACATCATATCGATTATTTCAATCTTTGACAAATACACAAATGATTTGCTCTATTTGAGGGAAGGGTCCTGTTTTCTGAGGTATTATCTGAGGTTTTATCTTGTTTAATGTTGCTTCAATGCTCATGATCAGTTTCATTTCTATCATGGGCAAAAATCTTCCTCTTGCAGAGTTTCCCGACACTTGAAGATTAATAGTTTCTATTGCTACCTACTAGAGGGAGATCAGCTGTTTTATTGATGGGACTGTCATTGGCGTCTGTGGGCACACTTGCCAATGGGGGCACATGTGTACAAGATCCAGGCTGTTAGTCTAGGTGGACACCCTGGCCTAAAAATTCAAATATTGAACAATGGACCAGCTGATCGTTGGTGCTTGCTGACTTTTGGGCCGCTGCATCCACGGTGTGGAGTCCACCTGATGATCAGCCTCAATGTCACTCGTGTGCCCACAAGTTCCAATCTTACGTGTGCACCCAATTCACATTTTCTATACTTGTGCATGAAAAAGTATACAAGCCCTCTTTATTTCATCCAAGTGTTTGGATGCTGACTCATGATGCTTATGACAGCCAGGCCTGTATACCGTACAAGAACTGAAGCTTGTCACGGAACAGTTAAAACCCATACAAGTAAGAAACACATAAACGGAGTCTCTGTGTTGCTAATTTTCTTCATAGAGAAATGCTGCAATGGCATGTCACTACAACAAAATCGGGCAGTGATGGTGCTTGGGGCTAACCTTTGCCGGAACCCGCCACCGGCAAAGGGTCCCTATATAAACAAAACTATGAAGACCTAAATCTCATTTGCGACCCATGCCTCTGCCCGCCCCCGACTCTCTCTCTCTCTCTCTCTCTCTCTCTCTCTCTCTCTCTCTCTCGGCTGTACAGCGGCGACTCCGATCTCCTCTCCCACTTCGTCTCTGTCTGCGCCTCCCTCTGCAAAATGCCATATGCTTACCTCCTCTTCCTCCAAACCCAAAACCCGAATATCCTCCTCTTCAATTCCATGATCAAGGGATACTCTGTCTGTGGGCCGTCCAAAGAATCTGTCCATCTATATTCTCTCATGAAGAACCGTGGTATCTGGCCTGACCAATTTACCTTCGCTCCCTTGCTTAAATCCTGTTCAGATCTTTCTGACCTTGGTCTCAGCTGTGGGGTCCACATTGAGACCCTCACTTCTGGGTTTGAAATGCATAGCTTTGTTCAAATCAGACTCATTGAACTATACACAAGTTGTGGGAAGATGGATGATGCACAATGCTTGTTTGAAGAAATGCCGAGAAGAGAGGTGGTGGGAATCTCATGATTCGTGGGTTTTGCAAGACAGGGGGCGTTGAAAGTGGCATTCGTTTCTTTCAGGAAATGAGTGAACGGATTATTGTTTCTTGGAAGTCTATGATTGCAGGGTTTGCTCAAGCAGGCAGGGATGGTGATGCTCTGGAGCTTTTCCGGGAGATGTTGTATGCATGTTTGGAATTTTAAATTCTAATTATATTCTTTGAGAAATTTTACATTGTGGAATAGGAAGGAAGGTTAGGACAACTTGGGGAATGTTTGGAAACATTATCTTCAAGTTCAAACACCTCTAGAACTGCTGGAGACTCTAGTTCAATGCTGGAGGTTGCAGAGAAGATGATCCTGGAGGATATAGAGAAGGAGAAGAATATGCCAATCAGTTAGGAGCCCTTTCTTGTGCAAGAACTGCATGGCCGCAAACTTCAATGTGGGATGTGGCCTGGATCATTCTCTAGTGATTTTCTATAAATATTTACTGGTATATTGCTGTTTGATACTCACAACAGACTACTATTTTGTTTGATGATGTTAGAATATTGGTAAAGGCATTGATGTCAAAACCCAACCTGATTGATTTGCTCACCCTCCATTTTCCATTTTGGTTATTATAAAGAGTGCATTTGTGGTAATCTTTCAAGACCCAAAATTGAAAATATGGTGCAGCTAAATCAATTGGAGCAGGCATTAATAGTCACTCCCCTGGTTAATCCAATAAACTGCAATTGATCGCTTTCTTTCAACTCAAAAGGAATGCCATAAATTTATAGTAGCTGCATGAATCCCTACTTTTAAGGTGCTGGCCCACTTCAACCACACATGGTCCCACTACCTTTCGTTGCAATTCATGCTTTCTTTCATTTCTGGTAATTAAGTCACATATATTCAACTCCTAGAACTGTATGAGACTTGGCCCATTATGTCCATATGCCATACCATTGTAGCATAATGCCTATGTTACATTGCAACTTGGAATCAACCATGATTTTCCATGAAGTGTATGAATCATGTACGCATGACACTTGTTTACAGCGATCCAGATCATTGAGCTAGTCAGCTACTAAGTGGATGGTCCATGGCCCAAAGCTCCAAGGCAATGTCGATAATAGCCATTTGTCAGCGTCCTAAAAAGTTAAAACGTTAACTAAAAAAGAAGTCCTAAATTCAGCAGGCTACACAACAATCAGATGGTCAGAGTTGCACAGTTGCTGCAATTTTGGCAATGGCCCATCTATGCAGTACTGATCACCATACATGCTTTTCGTTAAGAACGCATGGTATTAGCATCTCTTCACCTAAAAAATGTAAGCTTGCTGAGTGTTAATCTATTGCCATTCAGATATGGGATTGGCTCTTTTGATCTTGTGAGATGAACGATCGGAAGCTACTCCGTGATGGTCTCATAAATGTGGCTGACATAGAGGATTGCATTATCAAGGGAAAATGCAAGGAACTAATCATCAAGCTTCCGGCCTATTGCATTCTTCAGTGTCTTCTTAGATCAGCACAATCTGAATCGCCTGGATTGCTCATCGGTATGTCTTTCTTCCAACTTGGGTTGTTTATTTCAGTTCATTATCTGAACCATGTAATGGAAGACACCACAATGTCAATGACCTGGCTGAAAAATCTGGCTGCCTGCTCATCAGGAGAGGCACACCCACATGTGCATACGAGCTGTTACTTCAGCCAAGGGAGGGACATTCCACCTCCCAAAAAAGGAAAAAAAAAAAAAAAGAAAAAAAAAAAGAAGAAGAAGAAGAAAGACCCGAGTCGTGTAGTAGTTCACCTGAGCCATGCATCAGGTGGGCACCATTACATAGATGACCTCACCAAAAAAAAAAAATCAATTCATAAAATGAGCCATGCATATATGTTGAACATGGACTGTCAGTGAACTTTCTAATGCGTTCATATTCTTCAGACATGCATGGCTCACCTAAGGAGTTGGCTACCCTGGTTTTCAAGCCATCTGGATGGCAGGGCTCACACCTGATGCTCAGCTTGAACACAAGGTATTCGATTACGGTAATGGCCACACATGTATGTTGAATGTGGGCTGTTGGTGAACTTTCTACATGTCAGTTATTAGCCCATAATGGCCATTACATGCCTGTTATAGGCCAGTTTTTCCAGGTCGGTCATTGCAGCCCTATATTGTGTAACGAGTCCAACTGTTACCATTACGCAACAGCCATTGCAATCTTCATATAACCATTTTTTAATACCTTGCTTGAATGTCCCGAACATGTGCTATGCCGACACATGCAGAGAAGCTCTTGCTTTTGTCTAACAATGGATCTAATTGAAATTTTCAGCTGATGATGTAGAGTTGACGAAATCTAACTGGCCCAAGGATAAAGTGTTTGAGTGGTTTCTCGGTCCGTTACTTATCATAAAGGAGCAGATCAAACGGCTCGAATTGGATGAGAGCGAAGAGGACTACTTGTGCAAGTTGATTATGAGTAGCAACAATGAGAAACCACAGGACTGAATGACAGTGGATTTCCATCTGATGACAGTATCAGGGGAGCTCATTTGCAGGCCATAATTCGAAGGTATGTTGAACAGTATGAAGTGTTTATTTTTGTTTTGGTCCCCCCCTTTCGTTTTGCTCCTCGCTTATTTTTGTTGCGAGGGGCCTGTTAGTTTTCTTTTCTTTTAGTGCAGAGCCTCGTAAAGCCTATACCATTTTCTGGAATGAAATGTTTATTTGTTGAAAAAAAAAAAGACTCAAAATAACAGAGTGAAAAAAAAAAAACACTATGAAGTGAAATTCAAGAGGATGGTAGTGCAAAGAAGTTCAGCTCCTAAATAAGATACAATGATCATTCTTCAACTCGCCGCTGACTAGAGAGTTGGGTAACACAACGCAGCTCCATTTCATCAGATGGGGCCCACTGTTTGTGCATTGACCAAAGAATGAGGCTGGTGTGGGCCACAAGTATTAGAAAGATGGACGGTCATAAAATGGTGAACGGTAACTGAATGCAACCTCACTTGGTGGTCATGGCACCACATAGGCCACAAATATGAGAAAATGAACAGTTATAAACGACCAACAGTATGCGTTGGCTGTGTTTGTGCAGCACTTCTTGATGACCAGACCCAGATCACTTGATGGAAACAGAACAAACAAGGTGGGCCATGCATGGATCTCATACACATGCGAAGATGCGATTGAGAGATATACTGCAAACTTGTTTGTTGGTTGATTTCCACAAACCAGAACCGCCCATATTTTCTCAAATGCATCTTTTCATTTTGATCCAATCTTCAAGAATGCGGCGATATTAAGAACATGGCATTTCAAGAACCTTGAAGTTTCAAAACCTGATACTCCTATAGAGAATGCTAGTGTATTGTATTGTGGGCTCTTTTTGTGTAAGTGCATGTGCATACTTCCCTATTCTCCTGTAGTGTATTATATGCTTTATCATAATAAAATAGTATGTGTTAGGGCAAGCAAGCCCAATACATCAACTCTCCCAAACTCTTCTTCTTCTTCTTCTTCTCTCTCAATATTCTCATCCCTTCTTCACATTATCCTCACCAAATCCTTCTCTACTTGGTATCAGAGAAAAGATCCAGGCATTCCGCATCCAACAGGTTGAGAGGCGACACGTCACCTTGCTGACGTCAGCAGCCATACGGCTGACGTTAACGTTGTACGGACGTATGGCCTCCGTTTGAGCTGAAAGTTTAGGGGTTTGATAGATCTTGATTTTAGAAGATTTGTCATGATTTTTTCAGAATTTATTAGACCTCTTTTCATGGTTTTTTGGGCGAAATAGAGAAATTCGAAAATTGGTTCCAGATTTTGTTTTTCTTTAATCTACATCAAATCGGTAAGCTTTTCTTTGGTTTCTTTGCTTGAGATGGACCGAAATCTTCCTCCTAAGTTATCCATGGTGGATTTTTTACTCAAGATCAATGTTTGAGAGGTTTTAAACCTCAAATGGGCGTCTTGGTGGTACATTTTCACTCGGACAGCCTCTTTTGATCAAGCGTTTCTTGGTTTTTGATGATTGATGTTTGTTTGAAGTTTATCTCTTGTTATATTGAAGGATTGAGGGAGATAGAGTTGTTTGAATCGGTCCTTCTTGGCATAGGGGTCTCTTGGCATAGTTTTCTTTCTCTTGGACTCTACTATGGCTGACAAAGGGCCCTCATCTCTTGGCATAGGGTCTCTTGAACCCAACCCCTTGTTGATTACCTCCATTAGGTTGAATGGTGACAACTATCTTCAATGGGCACAATCTGTAAAAGTATTTTTAGGAGCCCGTGACAAGTTGTCGTATATTTTGGATAATCCCCCAAGCTCTACAAATGTTACTTACAAGTCTTGGACAAAGGAGAATTATCAAGTTATTGCATGGTTGTTGAATAGCATGGATTCCTCGATTAGCCACTCAGTGATGTTTTTATCCTCAGCTAAAGGTATTTGGGATTCGCTTTATGATATGTTCTTGGAATCTCAAAATTTTTCACGGGTATTCCAGCTTATTCAAGAAATTGGTCGGTTTCAACAAAACTCTAGATCCTTAAAAGACTACTACTCGACGCTTCGCGGTATGTGGGACGAGTTGGATATGTATCTGCCTCTTCCTTCCAAATGTAAAGAGGATCATGACATTACTCATAAGCAACGGGATGATACTCGTATCATGCAGTTCCTCGCTGGGTTGAGTTCTGATTATCTGCACGTTCGCGATCAGGTTGTTATGCAGGATCCTCTTCCCCCATTGACGACAGTTTATGCCATGTGTCAGCGTGCTATGGCCTCTACTCTTCCTTCTCATTCATTTGTGCCACTCGAGCATTCGGCGCATCTTGCTGGCGATCAGTCCTCCCTTGGTCTACGGGTACCATCCTTAAGCTCAGGGCGCACTCCTGGTTTTGCTGGTCGTGGTAGAAGCCACGAGGGAGATCGCGGTCGTGGCGCCCATAGTCTTCGTGGTCGTGGTGGACGTAGACGTGGACGTGGACGTGATGGTTCCCGCATTTGTTCACATTGCGGTGGAACTAATCACACTGTTGATTATTATTGGCAGCTACATGGTCGTCCTACGTATGCCGCTGCTTCTGTTGCTTCCACTGTTACTTCTGAGATACAGTCTTCCATCCCGACAGCTGAGCAGACTACTTCAGGGGAGTCTCTTATCATTTCTCAGGCGGCATATGATGCCCTTATGCGGCTTCACATTCGGGATCTTCCCGAGCCTTCTCATGCAGCTTCGACCCAGTCAGTCACCGCCCTTCAAGGCGTCATCCTCTCCTACTTCCCGGGTCATTGACTCGGAGCTTCCTCCCATATGACCGGTAAGTTGCAATCCTTTTCTTCTTATTCTCCTTCATCTACCACTCAAGATGTCACATCGCGCAGATGAAACCCAATCTCCCATCTCTGGGATTGGTTCCATCCCTCTTTCTTCTTCCTTGTCTTTGTCCTCCGTATTACATGTGCCTCGTTTTCCATTAAACTTATTGTCTGTTAGCTCTCTTACTAAATCACTCAATTGTTCCATCACCTTCTTTCCTTCTTATTGTTTGTTTCAGGACCTACAGACGAAGATAGTGATTGGTGGGGGGCATGAGCAAGGAGGCGTTTATCTTCTCGATGATACACCTGTTGCCGCTTCTAGTACCCTTTCTCTAGATCGAGAGTCCATGACTCGGTGGCATTGCCGCTTAGGCCACCCATCCGTTGCTAGATTGAGACTTTTGTTTCCCTCCTTATCTGTCACTAAACCATTATGTTGTGATATTTGTGAATTGTCTAAACATCATCGTGCTACGCTTCCTCTTAGCTCTTCTGGGAGGAAATCTCAACCTTTTCTTTTGGTTCACTCGGATGTTTGGGGACCAGCTCCGGTTACCTCGACTTTTGGATTTAAATATTTTGTTACCTTTATTGATGATTATTCCCGCATGACTTGGATTTATCTTTTGAAATCTAAAAGTGAAGTGTTTAATGCGTTTAAAGTGTTTTATCATGAAGTGCGCACTCAATTTCATTGTTCCATCAAATCCCTCCATTCTGATAATGGGGGAGAATACATGTCTACTGCCTTTCTGTCCTTCTTACAGGAACGTGGTATTTTGTCTAGGACGTCATGTGCTCGCACTCCACAACAAAATGGTATTGCAGAACGAAAGAATCGTCATCTTCTTGAAGTTGCTCGCACTCTTCTGCCTGGTATGCATCTACCCAAACATTTTTGGGGTGATGCTCTTTTAACTGTTACTTTTCTTATTAATCGTATATCATCACGTATTCTATCTTACAAATCTTCATTTACTATATTGTATCCTCATGATAATCCATTTCCTCTACCACCTAAAGTTTTTGGTTGTACATGCTTTGTTCAAATTTTGGATGAGAGTAATGATAAACTTAGTCCACGGGCGATTAAATGTGTCTTTATAGGGTATACTCGGAGTCAGAAAGGGTATAAATGCTTTGACCCATTGACTCGCAAGAAATATGTCTCTGCTGATGTCACTTTCTTTGAGGATCTTTCTTTTTTTCCTCTCTAGCCGTTCCCTCTTCGATCCTCTTCATGAGTCGTGGGGAGTATGACTCTTATCCTCTTTCCACTAGTGATCATGGGAAAACTCCTCTCCCCTCTATTCAGCATCCTGTTGGTGATATGGGTGAGCTTAAGCCTCTGCGGGTGTATCATCGTCGAGATAAATCTTCACAAGCTCAGCTATCCACCGTTCCGCTCACTTTGGATGTTGGTTCAGGTGATTCTCCTAACTCGAGTTTAGACCTTCCCATTGCCTTGCGCAAAGGGTCACGATCTTGTACTCAACACCCCATTAGTAATTTCGTTTCATATGATCATCTTTCACCGTCTTTTCAGTTGTTTGCAGCTTCCCTTTCATCACAGACTATTCCTAGATCTCTCACATGCTCTTCAGAGTGCTGATTGGACAAAGGCGATGATGGAAGAAATGTCTGCTCTTGAGAAGAATCATACTTGAGATCTTGTGCCACTTCCTGTAGGCCATAAACCGGTTGGCTGTCGATGGGTTTATACAATCAAGTTTCTTCCAGATGGCTCAATTGATCGCTATAAAGCCCGTCTTGTTGCTAAAGGTTACACACAGACTCATGGTGTGGATTACTTCGAGACATTCTCTCCGGTGGCTAAGCTTAATTCCATTCGCGTTGTGCTCTCCTTGGCCGTTAATTTATCATGGCCCTTGTTTCAGCTTGATGTTAAGAATGCATTTCTCCATGGGGACCTTGCAGAGGAAGTTTACATGCATCAATCTCCTGGCTTTGTTGCTTCTCACAACCCTGCACTTGTATGTCGGTTGAAGAAGGCTCTTTATGGACTCAAACAATCTCCACGTGCATGGTTCGAAAAATTTAGTCAGGCTCTCTTGGAGTTTGGCTTTGTTCGTAGTCATGCCGATCATTCTCTCTTTATATGTCATCGATCGACGGGCATCATGGTTCTCATTGTCTATGTGGATGATATTGTTTTGTCTGGTAGTGATTCTATTGGAATGAGGGAGATCAAAGAATTTTTGAAGACCAAGTTTGAGATCAAGGATCTTGGTCATCTTCGCTACTTCCTCAGAATTGAAGTTGCTCGCTCATCCTCCAAGTTGGTCTTGTCACAACGGAAATATGCACTTGATCTGCTCATGGAGACCGGCATGTTAGGGTTCAAGCCTGCTACCACTCCCATGGATACTTCACAGAAGCTTTTCGACCAGATGATGGTTCTCTTCTTACTGATCCCGAGATGTATCGACGACTTGTAGGCCGACTTATTTACCTGACTATTATTCTCCCAGATCTCTCTTTTGCGGTGGGGGTTGTTAGCCAATTCATGCAAGCTCCCCGCACTTCTCATCTCACATGTGTCTACCGCATACTTCGGTATTTAAAATCGCCCCGGTCTTGGCCTCCGCTTTCGGTTGCATGGTCATCTTCATCTTTTCGGGTTATTCGATGCCGATTGTGCGGTGTAGTACTTTTGATCGCCGCTCTACATCCGGCTTCGTACCTTCCTAGGCGGTAATCTTATAACCTGGAAGAGCAAAAAAAGCGACAGTTGTTGCCGGTCCTCGGCTGAAGTAGAATATCGTGCTATGGCTCATGCGACGTGTGAACTCGTGTGGCTTCGCAATCTTCTTGAAGAACTTGGCTATCCTCCTTCGGATCCTATTCCTCTTCACTGTGACAATCAAGCGGCCATCCATATTGCTCGTAACCCAGTTTTCCACGAGCGAACCAAGCATATTGAAGTCGACTGTCACTTTATTCGGGAGAAAATCTCTTCTAAGGAAATTGTCACTCCTTTTGTTCGATCTGGGGATCAACTTGCTGATGTTCTTACAAAATCCTTGAGTCGAGATGCTCTTCATTGTGTTCGTGACAAGTTGGGCATGATCAACATCTATGCTCCAACTTGAGGGGGAGTATAAAGAATGCTAGTGTATTGTATTGTGGGCTCTTTTTGTCTAAGTGCATGTACACACTTCCCTATTTTCCTGTAGTGTATTATATGCTTTATTATAATAAAATAGTATGTGTTAGGGCAAGCAAGCCCAATACATCAACTCTCCCAAACTCTTCTTCTTCTTCTTCTTCTCTCTCAATATTCTCATCCCTTCTTCACATTATCCTCACCAAATCCTTCTCTACTTTCTCAAATGCATCTTTTTCATTTTGATCCAATCTTCAAGAATGCGGCGATATTAAGAACATGGCATTTCAAGAACCTTGAACTTTCAAAACTTGATACTTCCAAGAATCGTATTAAAGTTTCGGATGTTGGTATTCCCTAGTGTGCATGCTATCATCATTTAAGGATGCATGTGTTCATGTGCAAGATTTTCCTTTGTAGGTTACAGGGGATTGTCAGTTCCATGTCCTGAATGCCGACGTTTAGGTGGCAGTTCAGGAACCTGGTGAAGGTGTTGTATCTGGAGGCAATAGAAAGTGGGGCCTTAAGCTCTGATGGAGGGAGCTCTAAATACAAACGCAAGACAGGTGGATCAGTGGCCCATGGAAGTAAACATGACGTGGAGGCAGGCTCTAGGTCTGAAGGAAATACCATTCGATCGATCAACAGTCCAAATGGTCCAGACGAAGAGATGGCAGGAACTAACGGTGCGGATCGACTGGAACGACCATTCAATGGTGGTGACATTGTCTAAGACCTGATTGGTCTTGTCACAAGGGAGCTCCAATCATGCTACTTGGGCATTGCTCAATTCAACACAATGCTATCAATACTATATAAGATGGTGATGGGTATTCAATATCCAGGCATGAAAGAGTCACTAGCAGAACTGTAATGAGAGAATGGAGGAAACCGAGCGACCCTGGCAGACCATTGCCCCTCGTTCTTCTCCACCCCCAAATCTCTCGATTTTCGCAGGCAAACCTAACCTTCGATACCTCGGCGGAAGACCTTCACCGGATTTTTGGGAGGTACGGGGAGATCTCCGAAACTTTCATCCCTAGGGATAGGATTTCCAACCGATCCCGGGGTTTTGGCTTCGTCAGATTCCATTATGAGCAAGATGCCCTTAATGCGATTAGATGCCTTAATGGCGGGAGGGTAGATGGCCGGATTGTCTCCATTGCGTATGCTAAAATCCCAAGGAAAGGGGTTGCAACATCTCCAACCTCCAATCCCCCTCCAGTGGTGTAGACAGAGCTCACTCCCCCCTCATTGAGAACTTACCTGGAGACGGCTAATCCACGTCCTCAGCCCCCTGTTCTTAGCAATCCCCCTGTTCTTAGCAATGAGAATCTGCAGGTTAGAAGACAAGCTATGGTAGACCGATTTTCGGTGAGGGCTAATCCTAGAGAGATAGTGAGGCTTCGTGCTACCCTGTCCTTTGCCCTGGTGGCGACAGTTGCAGATGTATCGATTTCTATACTGCATCTCATCAATACTTTTCGCTCCTCCAAGCTCTCAGCGTCCCTGGCAGACTTCACCAAGATAGCAGTAGATAGATTCCTTATTAAATTTCAATCAAGGGAGGAAATGTCCACTTTCTAGGGAGAGTCTGATCTCCACCGCCAGATGAAACTATCAGGGGTTGATGTATGGAATCCGTCTGATACTGCTCTTTCTCAAGGTGTCTGGATTCGCCTAATGGGGATCCCGACCATTCTTGGTACCCTGATGCTATTAAACAATTAGCCAGGACATTTGGCGAGGTAGTGGAGATCGATATTGCTGCGACTAATGGTACGTTTCAAGGATTTGCTAGAGTTCGGGTCAGGCTCCACACCGGGTCGGACGTGTCTAATGCAAAAAATCTCACTGTTAATGGTAAATCCTTTCCTATCCTGGGTTTCATTGAGGATTGCAACGTTATGGCAGGAAGGAGTCCCATGGCCAAGGATAACTGCAGAGATTTTGGATCAACCAGAGAGTGGGTTGAAGCAACTTTCCAGGAGGTTCAAGTCTCCAACAATCCTCTCCTGGAACCTGTTTGTGTTAATTCCCACCTGAATATTCCCCCTACCAATGCATCCCATAACCCCCAACCCGCCCTTGAGGACACAGCCGAGTTACAATTGCCAACCCAACCCCCTACCCATCCTCCTATTAATCCTACATCCCCTCAAACCTCTCTGCCCACTCCCACAATCCAATGCTCATGACCCCCTGCAGCAGCACCAGACCCTACCCAACATCCTACTACCCGTCCAAATCCCTCAGCGCAGATAAACCCATAAACGACAGACAATCCTACCCAAATCCTCCCATTTTCCCCCCTTCCCCGCCCTGTCTTTCCTCAAGATATCTTTCCTGTTATAACTATTCATAGGCTGGAAATTCCAGCTTCTTCAGGGCCCCTCTCGTCAGCAATGACTTTGCAGGAACTCCAAGGTCTTGCAAACTATGAGGAGACGAGAGCAGAGACTGTTTTAGCCCACTGTTCGGACTACTCTATGGATCACCAGACCAAGCACATTCAGACTCTGGATGAAAATAGCGTAAGCAAGCCCCCACCTTTTCTGTCAAGATCAGTCGGAAACTCACCCATCAACCTCTGGAGAAGGAAACCTTTCAAAGAGGTAAATCAGAATCATCTACCTACATCCACTTTCTCTCAGGCAAGACAGAACGTTCAAGTGTTTGAAACACAGATAGACCCACAGCACATTACGGTGGACCTTCCCCAGATACAGGGTAATCAAGTAGCAGGATATGACAATTCCCTACAATCAGGGGTACAGAGTGCAATTACCAATCTTCCCTTGGCTACAGAAGCAACTCCATGTATTGACCATCTGCAGCAAAGACTCATCCAAGTAGAGGAAGATAGTGATGACCTGATTTCAGAGGTTGATCCAGTCCCTCATCCTGAACAGGCTGCCATTTCGCTGAGTATGGTCCCCTGTACCAAAATCCTTCTAGAATCATGGAGAGCCCCAATTACGGGGAAAAAAAGAATTTGAGGAAGAAGAACATCGAAGAGCAGAAACATTGGGGTTGCAGTGGAATGGAATGGGAGACTTAAGAGATTAAAAAGACGGGCGTTCAACTCGGGCAATGTGACTGATGGATAAAGCTATCATTTGGAGCGCTAGAGGTGTGGCCAACCCTGCAACATTAAGATCTGCACATAGACTAATTCGAATCCACAACCCTTGGTGGTTAGCGATTCTGGAGCCTATGACGAGAGAGGAAAAAAGAGTTACCATTGGTTTGAAGCTGGGTTTTCACTCCTCCAACACGGAGGTTGGGGGTAAATTTTGGTTCTTCTTCAGCTCCTTATCTGTTACAATTTTACAATCCTCTTCTCAGATGATTTCTTCTCTGTCCATGTTAACAACTCCCCATTGCATTACTTTCTTTCCATCGTTTATGCCAAATGTTCTAAGTTGCAGAGGAGAAATCTATGGACAGATATCTCCACATTGGCCTGCAGTATCTCAGGCCCGTGGGCAATTGGTGGTGACTTCAATGCAGTCCTCTTCATCACTGAAAGAAGAGGCAGTAGGAATTACGATCACAACAGTTCGACTAAGTTCGCTGAGGTGATAGATAATGTTGCTCTCCTGGATGCAGGTTACATGGGCAACAGATTTACATGGTGCAACAATCAGGCGGGTAACGCTCGTGTTTGGGCCAGGCTGGACGGAGTCTTTTGCAACGGGGACTGGGTTTCACGTTTTCCTCAATTTCAGGTTGAGCACCTGCCCTGAGTAAACTCCGACCACTCACCTTCGCTGCTGGCAGCTCCCAGAAGCACCCCATCCATTGCCAGACCGTTCTGCTTTCAACGAATGTGGCTGCTCCATCAGGGCTACAACTAGGTGGTAAAAGAAGCCTGGTCGGATGACCTCTCCGATCAGCCTATAATCAACACCTTGCTTAAAACCTGGAAGCTCAAGAACAGATTAAAGGACTGGAATAGGATTGTTTTTGGGAATGTTTTCCAGCAACTCAAGGCTGCCGAAGAGAACTTAGCGTTTCTGGAAATTCAGGCGCAACTCGGCTCGATCGAGATCAATCAAACATCTCTCTTGGATGCTAAGCTTCATCTGGCGAATATGGAACTAGCGGAGGAAGTCTTTTGGAAGCAGAAAGCCCGCAACGACTGGTTGACAGAAGGGGACCGAAACACCAAAATTTTCCACTTACAGGCCATGGAGAGATCCAGGCAGGCTGTCATCAGTGAAATTCAGCTAGAATCAGGTTCGTGCACTTCAGATCCTGTGCAGATCAAGACAGCAGCGGTAGAGTATTTCTCCAAGCTCTTCCTATCGAAAAATCAGGCTCAGGATGATCATCTTCTGGACAACATTCTGCGTTTGCTGTCTACTGCTGATAATGCTCTCCTGATGCAACTCCCCTCCATGGAAGAGGTCAAGGACGCAGTCATGGCCAGCCTAAAAGATGGGGCCCTTGGCCCGGATGGCCTCTCTGGCGCATTTTTTGCGGGTAGTTGGGAGACTGTTGGTTCAGATATCCTTAGGGTTGTCACCCACCTATTTCAGGTGGCAATCTTTCGAGAGCGTTCACCACTACTTTGATTTGTATGATCCCAAAGGTGGTAGCCCCGAAGAGATTCTCATATTTTAGGCTAATAAGCTTATGCAACTGTGTCTATAAGATTTTTGCCAAGGTCATTGCTAGTAGGCTCGCCCTTCTGCTCCCTAAATTAATCTCGCTTGAACAAGGGGCATTCGTGAAAGGCAGATCAATTGCAGAAAGTATCGCTTTAGGTCAAGAGATATACCGAGATGTCGGTCGAAAAGTCCGTGGGGGTAATATTATCCTAAAGCTAGATATGGAGAAGGCATATGACAGAATTGAATGGGCATTTCTCAAGCAGGTGTTTGAACATTTCAGCTTCGGTACTTCTTGGATCAAAATGGTAGAAAAATGTTGGAACAATGTTTGGTTCACAGTCTTGATCAATGGGGAAGGTATATCGATTGTATCTCCATTCAACAGAATGTTTCCATTGTATCTCCATGACACCGCTTACTCGTGTCTTTCTGCAAGATTGGGAGAGAAGGAATGGCTATGGCATTTTCGCTATGGGCATCCTAGCTTTGGTGGGTTGAAGACTTTACAACAGAAGAATATGGTGACTAGTCTTCCTCAAATTACAGCTCCTTCTGAAGTTTGTAAAGAATGTGTTGTTAGCAAACAACACCGTAATCAATTCCCACAAGGGAAATCATGGAGGGCGAAGGCTGCACTAGAGCTTGTTCATTCCGACATTTGCGGGACAATAACTCCATGCTCTAATGGAGGTAAGAGATATAATCTTACCTTCATTGATGATTTTAGTCGCAAAAGCTGGGTTTATTTTTTACAAGAGAAGTCTGAACCCTTTCTAGCCTTTAAAAGCTATAAAGCGCTGGTTGAGAAAGAGGTTGGTAGTCCCATAAAAATTCTTCGCATAGATCGTGGTGAAAAATATAACTCACATGAATTTGTAAGTTTCTGTGAGACTCATGGAATCAAGAGGCAGCTTATACGTTCCAACAGAATGGCGTTTGTGAAAGGAAGAATCGCACTATTCTAAATATGGTGCGAAGTCTTTTAATAGGGAGTTGTATTCCAAAGAGCTTTTGGCTTTGAAGCGATTTTTTTTTTTTTTTTTTTTTTTTTTTTTTTTTTTTTTTTTTTTTTAAAGAAAAAGGTGTATTTCATTGATCCTCAAAAATACAATCTTTCGGCCTGAAGCAGTTAATTGGAGCATTCATATATTGAATAGAAGTCCCACACTTGTTGTTCAAAATATGATACCAGAGGAAGCATGGAGCGGACAGAGACTAGTTGTTGATCACTTCAGAATTTTTAGTTGTGTTGCACATGCCCGTATTCCAGATCAGAAGAGGAAGTGGCTGGATGACAATGGAGAAAAATGTATTTTTCTTGGTGTTAGTGATCAGTCAAAAGCTTATAAGCTTTACAATCCTAACACTAAGAAAATACTTATCAGTCAAGACGTTGTTTTTTATGAAGATCAAATCTGGGAATGGAACAAAAATGTAGTTGGAGAGCCAATTCCAACTAGTTTTGATGGAGAAGATGGTGATGAAGCAAACTAGCCGCAGCAACACCTTGCTCTAGCAACTAATGCATTTGAGAATCCTCAAAATGAAACTCCTGTAGCCTCTGAAGTCACTCCAACAGCACCAGAAGTAGCAGCTGAATCACATTCTCATCGTGTTTGAAGGAGGCCAGCATGGATGTCAGATTATGAGGTAATCGGAATTGATCAATCCGAAGACCCACTCACTCATTTTGCTCTATTTTCAGATTATGATCCTACAATGTTTGAAAGTGCTGTCAAAGAATCAAAATGGCGGAAGGCTATGGATGCTGAAATTGCAGCCATCTAAAAGAATGACACTTGTGAGTTCTCTGATCTTCCAGAAGGGCATAAAACAATTGGTGTGAAGTGGGTTTACAAGACAAAGCTTAAGGAGAATGGTGAAGTCAACAAGTACAAGGCACACTTGGTGGCCAAGGGCTATAAGCAAGAGTTTGATGTTGAGTATAAAGAAGTCTTTGCTCCAGTTGCAAAGCATGACACAATTAGATTGGTGATTGCATTAGCAACTCAGAACTCATGGCCTATCTTCCAACTGGACGTGAAGTCAGCGTTCACCACTACTTAATGTATTTGACTGCAACAAGGCTTGATATAATGCATGTTGTAAGTGTCATTAGTAGATACATGGAGTGTCCAACAGAAATTCATCTTTGGACTATCATGTTGACTTGAGCTATCAAGCCCAACTTCTCATCTTCAATTCTGCAGACTCCATTTTTTATAGAGATTCCATATCCCTTTTCTTGTAGCTGACTAACACTGAGTAAATTTGTTCTCAAATCTGGAACAAAGAGAACGTTAGTAATAGTTTGAATAAAATTTCTGTTGGTTTGAATTGCTACCTTTCCCTTTCCCATAACAGAGACTGTAGAGTCATCACTGAACTTCACAACATCATGAAAAGCTTCATCCAATTCAGAGAATACAAACTTCTCTCCACTCATATGGTTGCTACAGCCAGTGTCTAAGTACGACAAGAATTTCTTGTGGGTTTCCTCCTTCACGTGACAAGCCATCAACAAAGACACTTCTTCTTCCTTCTCAGCAAAATTAGACTGCTTTCCACCATCTCTCCTTAGATTAGTACGACACTGACTTGTAGTGGCCAAACTTGTGACACCTGTAGCATTCAACTCTTGATTTGTCTGCTTACTTTGACTTGGAAGGCGATGAATGATTATTGTTGTCATGGCCTTTTCCTCTCCCTTGAGAATCAGAATCTTCAGATTTCTGATTTGAGTGTCTACCATCATTGCCACTTCTGCCTCTGCCTCTTCCTCATCCTTGACCTCCTCCTTTTGATGCCGAGGCATTGTAACGCTTGCTCCTCCTTGTCTTGCCGATTCATTTTCTGCTCTTGAACCAACAAAGAACTCTGCAATTCATCAATGGACATATTGTCAATGTCTTTAGATTCCTCAATCGAACGAACAACGTAGTTGAATTTTGTTGTCATCGAATGAAGAATCTTTTCAATGATAGTGACATCTGCCATTTTGTCACCATGGATTCTCATCTTGTTTGCGATTGCCATCGTCCTGGAGAAGTAATCTGACACCAATTCTCCAGACTTCATGTGTAAAGTTTCGAAATCGCCTCAAAGTGCTTGAAGCTGTGCTCTCTTTGCCTTTGCTGTCCCCTCATACTTCTTCTTCATAGAGTCCCAGATCTGCTAGGAAGTTTCTTTACAAAGAATGGTTTCCAGGATGGAACGATCAATTGCTTGGAAGAGATAATTCTTTGCTTTGAGATCCTTCAACTTTTGCCCTTCAAGCTCCACCTTCTGTGCATCTGTCAGCACAACACTTGTTGCTGGTTCTTCTCCAGAAACAACAACTGTCCAATATTCTTTGGACTTCAAAAAAAAATCTCCATGAGCATGCTCCAATGGTCATAGTGACCATCAAAGTGTGGAATGGCTGGCTGCACAAAAGTTTCAAAAGCCATTGTGGAACTCTAACCACGCTCTGACACCACTGATGTAAAATAGAAGAAGAAAACGATAAACTAAAAATAAGGGGAAACAGAGTTGGACTGAAACTCTACTTCTTCATTGATAAGGAAATGGCCATTATATAGTCTAAAAAACAAATGGTTACAAACACAAAAATAGGCAACGCTAACATCATGCTAAACAACTCCTACAAACTATGCAACAAACAGAAACAAACTATTGAACTCCTAAAGACTAGGACAACCCAAATCAACACATTCTAACATGCTGCTACTAATTTATTCAACAAACAAGTCACCCATCTTCTTTATGCGGACGATATTGTGCTTTTTCTTAACGGAGGTAGATCGTCTATCACAGCTACGGCCAGATTCCTTTCCTCCTACCAATCCACTTCAGGTTAAAAGATTAACCTCTCAAAAAGTTGTTTCTACCATGCATCCTCTCTCCCTACTTGCAAAATGAGAGAGATTGAAAGAATCCTCGGAATTTGTGGCTTGGCAGCCTCCTTCATTTACCTCGGTGTTCCCCTAATCAAAGGTAGAACCAGATGCTCTTTTTTCCAGCCGATGATAGAAAAAACTGAGTCTAAAATCCTTGGCTGGACAGCTCGCTACCTGTCCCAAGCCGGCAGATGTACGCTCATCAATCATGTCCTCTGCAGCATCCTGATTCACACGATGGTGGCAGCTACTATTCCTGCACAAGTATTGGCCAAGATTAAAGCTAGAATGGCAGATTTTTTCTGGGGCTGGCAGGATGGCAAGAAGAAATTACATTAGTTGAACTGGAATAGGATTGCTTTGTCTAAAGAGGAGGGTGGGCTCGGTATTAGAAGGCTTAAGGATGTTTTTAAAGCACTGAGGCTCAAGATGGCTTGGACGCTGGTGAGCAGCAACGGCTCAAGCCTTTGGGCTGAGTTTGTGATCTCAAAATATGGCCTGCCTCTGTCAGATGAAGCAGGGAACATCCAAAGTTATGGTGCTTCACCCCTTTGGAAGCAGGTGGTAAAAATGTCCCATCTGATAGATAGCTACTCTCAATGGTATGTCGGTCAAGGGGAGATGAATTTTTGGAGCTGCAATTGGTCAGGCCTTGGCCCTCTGGCAAACTACATCCCCCACGCGATTCCCCCTTACGTCCTTCTACTTCAAGAGTCAAGGATGTCCTCAATCATGACAGTTCAATATCTGAATCATGTTAATAGCCTTCTGCCGGATGAGGTCATTCATCACATCAACGCAGGAGGATTCTGCATCTCGACGGACTTGGATGAGCGTTTCTGGCGACACGATCTCACAGGGGCCTTCACGGTCTAGTCTGGCTGGCACATTTGTAGATCGAGAAATCAGGATATGGCGTGGGCCAGCAGAATCTGGAATCCTATTCTCCCCCTTAAAATTTCAGTGTTCATTTGGCGATTGATTCAATGGGCGGTTCCAACAGATGACATGATTCAGAGAAAAGGTGTCAGTATCGCTTCTAAATGCTGCTGTTGTGGCTTTGATCAATCATCATCAACCCCCATTCAGAATCCATTAACCACCTATTCATCAGTGGACATCTTGCAGACAGAGTGTGGACGGTATTCAATAGCATCTTCAGCTTCCACCTTCCCCACCACGAATCGATTTGGGAGAGACTAGGATCTTGGTGGAACGTCCAGACCTCGCGTAGCAGTCCCTCCTGTCTTCAGCGTATAAGTCCCTGTTTAATCCTTTGGGAGTTGTGGAAGGCGAGAAATGCGGCTCGTTTTGATAGGATCAGCCTCAACGTGAACAAGGTAGTGGACTGGATCAAATGGTGGTTAGCAAAGCTCAATAGTGATCTCCCTAGTCCCAGGCCCAATAACCGATCACTTTTCACTCTTTTCCAGAGACTAGATATCCAGCACCAGCCCCCCATAGCGAAATCATTTCAGATTGTTAGATGATCCAGACCACGGGAAGGTTGGATTAAGATGAATGTTGACGACACAACTATGGGAAATCCTTTTTGTCCCCAGAAGACCCTTGCTGCTGTAAATCCTTTTGGAAATTAATATACTCCCACATAAATAATTAAAAAAAAATAAAAAAAATAATCCAGGCATGAGGTGCATGTATATGAGATCTGGACCTTTCATCGAACTGGCCCCTATTTGGCTTAGTAACATCTGGAATATCTTACTAAAGGAAAATGGGCAGTTGAGAAATGTGCCCAGTTGGAGTTAAATGGGAAAAAAATCCTCAGCTAGGATGATCTGTATGTGAGACTCAATGTATGGGCCATTTCCCATAGAGTACCGATGGTCTGGATCGCACACGAGTGCCACATGTATGGAGATTGAGTGCTTGATAACTGACTAGGGTATTAGCATGTAGCATAGATTCTTTGTGGGTGTTTTTGTTTCATGTCAAGATCAGTTTGTAGCTGCGTGAGTAATACAGCCTAAAAATACATGTCAATAGGTGGAAAAGTACAGTGAAACACCTGTAAATATAGCATAATTACAGTTGTCCACACACACACACACACACACACATATATATATATGCCATCTAATTATACCAATGTTATTTCAAAAATGCTATAAGACTATTTTTAGGGGTGTCAATCGGTCGGGTTGGGGCTGGACCAAGCTGTCCAAGCCCAGCCTCAATTGTTCGATATAAACCCGAGCCTGGCCCAGGCCTATGACAAACCAAAACAGCTTAGCTTGAGCCCAACCCGAAATGTCCTGAGCCTGGTCTGGTTGGAGTAGTAACATGAGTACATGAAGAGTCAGGGCATCCAAATCTGGCACGATTGAAAGAGAGGCCTGAATTTGAAGTATTGAGGCAAGCCCGGGTCTTGCGCCTGATGTTATAGCCTGAAAGCTCATGTGATAGCCCAGCCTACTCATAGCATTAACCATTTTATATACTTGGTCAAAGAGTACTAAAAGACTAAAAGTAAAAAATGGTTCGTTTCTACTCTTACTATAAGAGAATATGTGAAGGTATTTTGGTCATTTTACGTCTGAAAAAGACCTACACGTGAAACATCCATGTCTTTGTGGTCCACCATATTATTTGACCAAATTATTTTATATAAAATCTACTCCCCCCATCAAGGAAGACGTGGGTATGCTGTAGTAGCATAAGTTTGAGAACTGGTAACCTCAGGCAACCGTGTCAGAACTTGTTTGGGTGGAGGAAACGGATTGGCTACTCCCACTGCCACCAACCAATGGCTGGTGGCCAGTGCTCTGTGGGCCCCACGATGATGTATGTGTCTCATCCATGCCATCCATCTATTTTTCTAGATCATTTTATGGTAAATGAACAAAAACGAGATATATCCCAATCTCAAGTAGACCACATTACAGGAAACGGTGTTGAATGAATGTCGACCATTAAAAACTTGTCGGGGGCCTAAAAGTTTTGGATCAAGATGATCTTTGTTTTTTCCCTTCATCTGGGTCTGTATGACCTAGTCAACAGATTGGATGTCAAATAAACAGTACAGTGGGCCTTAGAAGGATTTTAATGGTGGATATCCAATCACTATTGTTTTCCTGTGGTGTGGTCCACTTGAGATTTATATCCCTCTAATTTTTTGGGACAGCCTAAAATGATCTGTAAAAATGGATGAAACACATACATCATGGTGGGGCCCACATAGCACCAGCCACCACCTACTAGGTGGGCCACAGTTATATGTCACCATTTGTTCGTTTAGAAAAAGATGTTGGCCACGTCATGAAGCGACGGATCCAGCTGCTTTTTGTTCCAAGTGATGACCATGTTGGTACACGTTGTTTTCATGGTACCAGTCTCCTACTTAAGCGGTTTATTACCCAAGTTTCTCTACCACCCGCGTGTGCAATGAAGCTCATGTATGCCATAAATGTGCAATCATGGATCTACATCATCCTCGACTCTTATTAGTGGGCTTATGTAATACTGTGAATTTGGATAACCAGGATTGCGCTGATGGTGGGGCTTTTTAAGGTTTTTTATTTGTACAGTTTAACTCAAAAGTGTTTGGAATATTTGATTTGGAGTTGCTACTAGCTAGCAAACACAGATTTCTGCGTTTGGCTAAATCCTATATAATCTTTAGAAATTAAAGAATTTAGAGATTCTTTGCTTTATAATAACTCTGGCATGTAATCTAGGAGCAAGGGACCTCGTTGATGGAAAAAGAATGTGTTAGGCAACTTCTCTGCCCACACGAATGTACGGCCTCTATTTTATGAGAGCCCAAGGGTAAACGGGTCATTTAGACCTGCGGGCAACACTCAAGATAGGGGGTAGAATTCTCCCCCTACTCAACAAATCTCGAGTTTCACAACAAACCTCGAGTTTCACAAATCCATATGGAAGGCTGCTTATTATCTGCTCATATTTTGGTTTGCACCTAAATTTCACCGAGGGCTCCGATGGGACCTAAGGACCTCCCTAGGCTTCTTGTCTTTGAGTTTTTGTGGGACTGAGGCTAAATGGGCCAGGGTCTAGGCTTAAGTCTAATTGATCCTAATTTTGGGTTCTTCATAGGGGTTTATTCATGCAGAGCTCGGTTGTGTTATCCCTAATGGAGTGTCTACAAATATATCATGGAGACAGCTCATGACTTAAAAGAGCAACATTGGAATCTTCATTATGGAAATAATTGTCTATTGACTGTGACTGCACCTAGGTATGATTTAAACAATTCATGAGTTTGATTTTATGTTGAAATATGATTTTTATCACACGCAGAATGGTCTTGATTGTTGGATATGAGAAAATAATGAATTTTAACTACATTTATACCCAAAGTATTCAACTTATATGCTAAGGTTGATCTTAACTGTTGATCTTGATGACCATGGGACGATGTGATATGCCTTAGATATATGATGCTTCCTTAAAACTTATAATTGAGGTTATTTGAGGAGTAATTTCTTATGTTCATAGAAACTTAGGATTGGATATAATGGTCATTGACTGGGAAGAGTTATCTTTCATGAATCTTAATACCCTAATGAGCTATCACTGACATAGATGCTTGGGATCTATGGACATTATGTTTTGAGATGTACGGTTATCCTGTGTGAGGGGGGGATGAAAGTCTCTGCCAGTGGGAGCCAACTTGGTTTCGATTATACCTTTATCATTACCATATATGAGAGTGTGAATGTGTCATGAATTATACTTACATTAGATTATTGAGGTTAAAATCAATAATTGGGTAGCCCATTAGCGTAAATTATGATTATATGATCAAGGACTTGATGATAGACAGTAAACAATCAATTTTTAGATATTAACATGTGCATGTATCTGTGAACGTTGGGAAATTGGTGCCCACGTTGATTTAAGTTCGTGATGGGGGGTGATTAGGCCTGATTTGGATTGATGATGTAGTGTAGACTTAGAGTTGCCACTAGCCACTTAACTCAAAATCCTACATTCGACTAGGACCTGCAGAATACATAAAGCTAAAAAATCCGGAGACGATCTCTTGCCTTAAGTTGACTCCTGATCTGCAATTTGGCTTATGAGTAAGAGACCTCGATTACAAAGAGGGGAGGTGTTAGACACTCTTTCTGCCCGTACGGATGTACAATCTCTACTTCGTGTGGTAAAATAGTCTTAAGGGATAAGATTGAAATAAGATTAGGCAGATCTGGATTTCTAGTATGGCAAGGTCTGGAATTCTGGCAAGCCACAGAGCATACGTCCAAAGAATGTCTAGAGGAATTTTTGGGTAGATGTGATGGTTCTAAATATCATTAAAAAGAGGACTAGGCTACTATGAGTTCCTGATGTGACAGGATCTGGCGTTCCGATAAGTTACAGAGCATACATTCAATGACAACTTAGAGAAATAAGAGGGTTGAGAAGAGAAGCAATAATGTGATTGAAAATGTTTAAATGCTAACGATGATTGTGAAAGTGACCCGGTTTGTCAATTAGCGTGAGCGTTGAGTCAGCTAGACTGCAGAGCCTCATAGGAAGATCAATTTAAAGCATCTGCCTTAACCGGATGTGTACACAAGCTCGCCACAGGTAAATCTAAGCCTCACATCCCATGTCCAAAAACACCAGGTATTTAAACATTTAAAACAAGTTAGAACATCATAGGGTTTTTAAGTTAAGAAAACTTTTTCAAAATCAGAAAATCCCTAAGTTTTCTTGTTTTGCCGATTTTATCGATACACAGATCGATATGATCGACCTGCGCTGTCGATGTCCTCGATGACAAATCGATTCCATTGGAATGAGGACAAAAGTGTCCAACAAACACATATATCTCTGGACGGATTTATCGATGTATCGATATACATATCGATAGCATCGATATTTGAATATCGAGTCCGTCGAAGGTGACTCGATAATATCGACAGGCAGATCTCCGGTGCCCCTGTTTTCGCTTAAGAATATCATATGTGCATCGATATATCGAAGCCCTCCTCGATACCATCGAAGTTCAAATCTCGATGACATCGGAAGGCTCTTGATGTTATCGGTCATGGGCATGAAGATTTTCAGCAAAATATTTCAGGATAGTTTACCTATGATCGAGGGTCACTCAATAGAATCGATATTCAAATATCAATGATATCAGTATGGTTTCGATGGCATCGAACAGGGACAGAAACTGTCCAGCAAGCTTAAACGAAAATCCCTTGGATTTATCGATGTCTCGACACAGCTATCGATATCATCAACATTCAAATTCCAATGATATCGAAGGTCCCTCGATCATTCTTGTAAACCTGAAATATTTCAAGCAAGTCTCACTCATTTTCAAATGTAGAGGAATCGAATCTCACATCGATGAAATCGGAGTTCGAAATCCGATGACATCGACACGTGTTTCGATTCCCTCGACCAGTTGTGTAAGACCCATATCCTAGTTCGTACTGTTCCGATGAATCCTGCGATCCTTTTCGTCGAAGTCTGGTAATCCGCGATTGATAACCGACGTTTGCGATCGACCCTAGATCGTATCTTGTAGAATCAAGTTGGCTTAATCCGAGACTTGTACCATTGTGACTACACCGTCGCCGCGGTTTCGACGCCGTAACTCGTGCACCGATCTGATACCCTGACCAGAAGATGCGGGCAGGTGTTTATTTCGAAGAAACGCCGCGCTTTTATGATCCCGAGAGAATCTCTACAACATGTCCCATCAATCAATCAATCAATCCCATCAATCACCTCATGTCAAGTACAAAGTAACCCATACTTTCTTTCTCCACAAGTAAAACAACCACCAAAAGTCAACTAATCCATCACCTCACCCATCACTCACATCCATCATCCATCTCCCATCACCTCTCCTTACAACCTCTCTCTTTCCCTCCACATTTTTCCAAGCAACCATTCCAAGCAAGAGCACCACACGTCCATGGTTTCCAAGAGAGAAAAGTGATTTTTGTGGTCCACCTTTTCATCCCAAAATCTCTCATCCTAGCCATCCATTTCCCATCTTTCACCATCAAAGAGGAGCACAAGGAGTTAGGCTTTCCAACGGACCAAGGAGATCGCTAGGTGGGTGTTTTCCCTAGGCCTAGATTTCACTTTTATGATGAAGGGCCAAGTGAGGCCTACCAATTGATGGTATGGATCCCACTTGGGACCCTAGGTGTGGCCGATGGCCCACCTTGATCCTCATGATCATTCCATGATGGGGTCATTCTCCATGGACCCCATCATGATGTTTATATTTCCTTGCATAAAGAGGTCATATAGACCGTTCATTTTAGGTGGAGAGGGATCTCCACCGTTGATCTTTTATTTGGAGGGCCCATATGCAATGGGACCCATTGATGTATGATTGGATGTTTAAAACGGAGGGCCCATCATGTCGGGGTCCCTCCATCACGTGTGTCCCACTGTCTTTTTATTTTATTATTTTGTATGATATTATGGCCTTATGGCCCACTTGGATAGACCCCACCACAAGACATAACTTTTATCTAAGCCATCTATAAGTGGGGTCCACTTCATATGTGTGTACCCACACCATCAAATCTTTTGGTGGCCCACCTTAAATGCATGTGTTATGCCCAACTGTCCAGTGTCCCTGGGACGCTGGACGTGAACTGCAATTGGAAAAACACAAATATTAGCTTGGTTTACCAAGCTTTGGAGTGGATGCTCATGTAGGCCCCATCTTGATGTATAAATTTAATCCAAGCCGTCCACCATTTTTCCCATACCATGTTAGGCGTTGATTCGAAAAATGGAGCTCATCCAATCTTCTGGCAGGTCATACCTTTAAAAACAGTGAGTTCCACCGTTTAAAGTCGTCTTAATTTTCTTACACCCCACAATGTGCCCAATATTGGGCTCGTTGCATTTGTTATGGGATGTAGGGATCAATGGGTGGAGTGGATCCATCGTACGCGGGCCCCACATGTGAAAAACCCCTAGAAAATAATAATAATAATAATAATAATAATAATAATAATAATAATAATAATAATAAAACAACCACAGCAGCAGCCGCTGCTATTGCCATTGTCAGAGCGCCTAGGCACTGGCAGGCATGACCGAGCAGGGCCCCACGGGTCCCCTGCTGTGGGCCCCACCGTGATGTATATTTGTCATTCAAACCGTCCATGTGGTGGGCCTTTTCCTAAAGTGTGTCCCCTCTAAAAATTAGGCCCATCCAAAGCTCAGGTGGCCCACATCACAGGAAACAGTGTGAATTGGCTGGCTGCCATTGAAACCCATTTTTGGGTCCACAGAAGTTTCAGATCAAGATGAAATTTGTTTTTCCTTTTCACCCAGGTATGTGGGACCTTATGAACGGGTTAGATGGAAAGTAAACGTTATGGTGGGCCCCACATGGGACCCACAGTGATGTATGTGTTGCATGCCCACCGTCCAGACGGACGGTGGGGCCTACCTTGATGTATGTGTTCGTCCGCACCGTCCACCCTGGACGGTGGAACCCCCCCTGGTGTGAGTGCATGCGTGTGTGTGCGTGTGTGAGTGCATGTGTGTGTGTGCGTGTGTGCTTGTGTGCTTGTGTGTGTGTGTGTGTGTGTGTGTATATATATATATATATATATATTGTATATATATTATATATATATATATACTACATATATTATATTTTATATAATATACCTGATAGTGGGCCTCTATGGGCCCCACCATGATGCTTGTATTACATCCAAACCGTCCACCCATTTTTAAAGCTCATTTTTGGGCATGAGCTAATGAATAAGTCAGATCTAAAGTTCAAGAGAACCCCACCGTTTTAAGTGGTGGCCAATGACGCCCATCGTTCAAAAAAATCCCTAAGGTCATTGTAGCTTTCGATTAAGCTAATGTTTGTTCCACTTCATCTATCCCTATGTTAACTTAGGTACAGGTCAGATGGGAAATATACGTTATGGTGGGCCTTAAGAATTTTAAATGATGGAAATCATTATCACCACTTATTTGGAGCGGCCCATTTGATATACATGGGGCCCAATTGGTGTGACCCATCTGATACGCATAAGGCCCATGTTATGGGGCCCGCCTTGATGTGTATTTGTGGCCATTGTTGAGGCCCACCTTGATGTACATAAGGCCCATGTTATTAGGCCCATTCGAGGTATTCGTGGCCTGTTGTTAAGGCCCACTTTGATATATATGAGGCCCATGTTACGAGGCCCATTGTGATATATTCAAAGGCCCATGGGATATGGCCCATTGCAATGTACATAAGGCCCCTTTGATGCGGCCCACTTGATTTATAAAAGGCCCATATGATGTGGCCCATTTAATGTATCTAAGGCCCATGGGTCGAGGCCCAACAGGATGTCCTTAGGGTCCATTGTAATGAGTGATTCCTCCATAGTGTGTGTAATAATGTTTGATGATAGGTCATGCCTTGGGAGCAATGTTGGTTTGACGTCCACATTGTAAGAATAATGTTGGTTAAATGTCCGCATTATAACTTTCCCTAGGGCCCATTAGTAGGCCCTTACTTGTTGATAGTTCACCACTTTATAACATGCTTAGTATAGCTCCATGATTCATACCTATACGCATCATTTGTATGCTTGATATGAGGAATGTTTGATCATAGCATAAGCCGTTGGGCTGAGACATTTACGGGACTCCTTATGAGACGGAGTGCCCCACATGATCGGGTGGTACGCGTGAGATTGCTGTATGATTGTACGGTGTGACTCATGCATCTCGCATATGTGTGACTTGATCACTGCACGCCCTAGCGACATCAGGGTTGTGGCCTCCACAGGCACATCGTTGATGGTCGTATCGGATACCGGAAATACTTTGTTCTAGCACTGTGGGCACTTAGGATGTCCTTAGGTGAAAGTCTCAGAACCTTTTTGGTACCAGGGATGCTCCAACATCTAAACCGAATGGAAACACGAGCGCCTGAGTGTTGAATACCAATAGGCCGTGTCTCCCACTGTGTCGTGGTCGGTTGGAAGGGGGTGTGGCCTTATCCGCCTGAGTGAGGGGGCTATAAGCTAAGTTGAGTTTGACCAGCTCGCAAATGTGTCCGCTATCGACGAGCCGGGTAGGTATTGGCAGACTACTAGTCAGGCGGATAGTATAGTCTCTTCCACTTGCTTGACTGTGTAGCTAGGGAGGAGGCAGTCAGTGTGAGGTGTATTATACCCCGGTGATATCCAGAGAAAAACTGTACTGATATGTGTACTTGACGAGTACTGGCACGCTTGTATTGCATCTCGCATATGACATTTGGATACATAAGCCTCGCATCGCATGGCCTTGGTATGGCCGATAGCATTCATGCCTTGCATCACATAGCTTTGGTATAGCTGATAGCATTCATGGACTTACCGCATATTTCCACATTACTCTGATATTGTATACTTGACACTCGCCTTAACACACTTTCACCACCCTTTAAGCTTTTGTAAGCTTATGCACAATAGATGCGTGTAGGTGGCGTTAGATTGCAGCAGTGTTGAGCTCGGAGCGTGCAGCAGTCTTCTGGAGCTTTTGGAGTTTTTTTTTTGATATCTTCATATTGTATTTCCCTTCTGGATCCCAGGATCGAAATCTAACATATGGGCGCTAGGAGCCGAGAATGGGGTACTACGGAGGCTGTCGGGGCCGGATTCGGCGATTGGGAATTTTGTGAGCTCGGTTTTCGAGTTTGGGGTGTGACAAGTTGGCAATAGGCTTCAAAAGCGTATGACATTTGAGTTTGTGTCATCGAGCGTATCGTCGATACTATCGAGAGTATCAGCTCGATGATATGATCCCGCTCGATGATTTCGAACTCTGTTATAATTGTGACCGTTTTATATCCGTTGGAACCTTTTGCCTATATAAAGAAGACTTGTCTATTATTACTAGTAGAGAAAGAAGAAAGTGCTTTTGAGTGTTTTACCTTAGATCATACACCCAAAGCCCTTTCTCTTAAGGGAGTTCATCCTCCAATCCACCCTCATCATTGATATTCAATAGAGTGGATTGGGGAATGAACTTCCACATTCAAGGATCCTTCAGCTACCATCTTAATGGCAAATCATTAAGCTGGGATGCTTTGAACGCATAGATGATTGGAATCACTCTATCTCCTTTATAGGAAAATATTTGAGAGTAGGATTCCATCATAACCTTGACTCAACCCGTCGTCATGCATCGGTATATCTTCTAAGTTGCGGTTCATGGAAGCAGAAGACTCTTCATCAACAAAGGAGGAGATCTTCATCAACGAGCTTAAAAGGGACTCATCTGCTTATCTGTAAGTTATCAGAGTCCAGAGGACCCTTGTGATTATTCCTTTGTAGGATTGGGTCTAAGGTGTTTCTCACCCTTTGCAAGTCCTCTAGGAGGCCTCTGGCGGGAGTATACGTGGTGGGTATGTAGTGTTGACCCTTGCTCTGTGGAGAGCATAAACTTCCGGTTGAAGATAAACCTATTTAAAACCTTAGGTTTGAGGTGAACCGTGTGAAACCTCCGTTAGGGTGTTATGGAAGATCCTTGGCCAGTGTGCCTAAAAGTGGGTGCGTTGTGTTGACCCTTGCTTGTGAGAGCATAAACAGTCAGCCTAGGTGTAGGTTGTAAAGGTTGAAGGTGAACCTAATTTAAAACTATAGGTTTGAGGTGAATCGCTGTGAAACCTCCTTAGTGAAATCCGGTACACTCAAGGGTTGAGTGCAGTTACCGGGAGTGGAGTAGACAAGCAGTCGAACCACTATAAAAATGACTGTGTTTGAGATTGCTATTCGTTTGCTTGTGTGACTTCCTTTAATATTTTCATTTCTGATTATCTGAGGTCACACCTCACACACACACACAGTCATATCTATCATAAACTAGTTTGAATATTATTCATCTCTCAAATAGTTTGTGATTGGATCCTCTACGGGGCTTGGAAGCCAGTAAAGTTACTCTTGAGCAATCCTAATAGATGCTTGTTGTTAGGATTAGTGTGATAGAATTTTAAATTGGCATAAAATTATTAAAAAGTCCTATTCACCCCCCTCTAGGACATATTGGTGTATTCCTACTTCAACTAAAGCAGTCTTCACTGCAATTTCAATTGGTATCAGAGCAGGTCTCTCTTTAAGGGCTTCACCGCCTAGAGAGTGATCTTGACTGAAGTTGGGAATATGGGTAAAGGAGAGGGCTCATCGGTCACTAGACCTCCAGTATTTGATGGATCAAATTATGCATACTAGAAGGCTAGGATGCACTACTTTCTGAGATCTTTGGATCATGATGTTTGAGATATTGTTGAAAAAGAATATGAGCCACCTACTGAACAAGTGATACTTGAAAGTGGCACAACTATCACCAAACCAAAATATAAAGAAAAGCAGACAACATTCGACAAAGAAAAGCAAACATCGGAAGCTAAAGCTATGAATGCTATCTACTGTGCTGTGTCCCAAGATATCTTCAATCAAATCAGTATGTGTGGGACAACCAAAGAAGCATGGGATTTGTTGGAAACAACCCATGAAGGAATAAGCACTGTGAAGATATCTAAACTGCAACTCCTGACTTCACAGTTCGAAAGTCTCAGAATGGAAGAGCATGAGACCTTTATGGAGTTTTTCACAAAGTTGAATATCATTTGCAACTCCATGGGTGGATTAGGTGAGAAGGTTCCGGTACCAAAAATCTGTAGGAAAATTCTAAGATCCCTACCGGAATGGTTCAACCCTAAAGTAACAACTATTGAAGAATGTAGGAACATTGATGAAATGAAAGTAGAAGAACTGGTAGGTTCCCTACAAACTTTTGAACTACACTTCAAACAAACCCAAAAATCCAAAACTACTGTCCTCAAAACTTTAAAGAAAACAACAAATAAGGACAGTGGATGTGAAAAAGAAGACGAAGATGAGCAAGTGGCTTTGCTAGCACAAAAATTCAGGAAATTCTTTCAGAAGAATCGTGGTCGTCCTTTAAGAGGAAGAAAGGTGAACAACAAACCTTCTGCAGGTAAATTTGGTAAAAAGGTCAAAAAACCATAATGCTATGCCTGTCAGAAGTATGGACACTTTTCTACTGAATGTCCCAACAGAAAAACTAAGGGCAAGGCAATGACTGCCACATGGGATGATACAGAAGAATCAAACTCAGAATCTAGTAACTCAGAGAGCGATGGAGACCAGAAATCCTTAAAAATTCTTATGGTCTCCACCACTCCAATCATTCCCATTGAAACTAAAAACAAGAAAGAACCACAAGCCATTGAATCATTTACATCTGATAATGAGGAATCTGAAAAAGAGGAAGAGGAAAATGATAAACTACAAGATGCTTATAATCATCTCTACATTCATAGCATAAATATCTTTAAAAGACTCGGAATAACGTAAAACAAAACTAAGTTGCTATAGAAAGGCTTAGATATAAAACACTGGAAATCAACACACAATTAATAAATGATCTGCAGCAATATCATTCATATAATGATAGATTAGAAAAAGTTAATACCTTCCTAAAATTTGAATATGAAAAATTGAACAAACCGGTTGAGCTACTAAAAGATAAGAATATTCTTCTTCAAAACGAAAATCACACACTTCTGTTTGATCTAGAATCCAGAAAAATGGCCAAGATAAACTATAAGTTTTCCCAGAGTGGTGAAAAGCTAGAAAAACTATTGGGTGTGGGAAGACCTGGAAAAGACAAGAGCGGCCTAGGATATAAAAATTTTAAGTCAAAATCTGAAAATGCAGCACCAATAACTGAAAAATCTGCTGCTTCAGGAAGCAAAACTAAAGCTACTCCAGTGTGTCATTTGTGTGGCAATTTAGGTTATTATAAATTCGAATGCATGACACGTAGGAGGACTCAATATAACTCTGGTCAGAATCATATTGATAAATTCAAACCAACCAGAGAAATGCAAAATCTCAGGAGTCCACTCAGGAATTTGGATAGAAGAAATGCACATCCATCACCACCCAAAATGACCAGTAAAATGAAGGAATTATTTAACCAAATGGATGAGTTAAACAAGAAAACTAAATCCATTATAGTTAAAAACCCTGCCATGAAATGGGTAAGGAAGAACTAATCCAGATCATGCATCAAGATTTGGATATTGGTTAATGTGATGTGCTTTTGATCATGCTCTTAATGATATATCTGAGGTTCCTCACCTCAAATCCTTTTTTGTATATAAACATTCTAATGTTTATAATTTTGATTTGTACAACGATTGTACACAATTTTTGTTGTTGATTCATTGATATACTAAAAGTTATACATGAAGGGTGGTCTGCATGCTGAAAATTGAAAACATTCACCTTTGATATGTCTGTCGATAAGTCTTGAGCATTCTCGATCAAATCGATCAGCAATCGATATCATCGACATCTCTTTAGAATTTGGAACGTCACTTAATTGAGACTATTATTGAAGTTAGTATCGATAACATCGAACGATGAGCATCGATATAATCGAAACTAAGTTCGATGAAATCGATAGATGAAGCCTGATAAAAGGCGGTCGAGCAGAAAAATCTCATTTTCATTCTGAAAAAAGCATTTCACTTTTCTCTGCTCATCCCCTCTGTCGGAAGTTCATCGGTGGGTCCCGGAAGCTCCTCAAAACTAGTATTACCCCTTCCATTCCTTCTTTTCAAGAATCAATCTTGCTTTTGGTTTGGGTATTTTCAGGTTTTCAAAAAGAAATTTTGTCCGACTTTCCTCAAATCCTTCAAATCTTTGTCTATATGGGAAAGGACAAAGGTACGGTGTCCTGCCCGGGAGAGTCTTCTAGGGCCACTCGTCAAAAAGTTCTTGCCTCAAGAGAAAGGGCAAGGGCTCCTGAACAAGGGACCCCTACACGCCAACGCACTAGATTGCGTGGAGGGTCCCAATCTGAGGCTCCAGCACCTCCTCCAGTTAGAGTGAATCCCGTTTTGGCTAGATACACTGGTAGGAAGCTTATTCATGAGCGGAAGGTGAACATGGACTGTTTAACACCGTATAATCTAGAACCACCCCTCTTTGCTGAAATCGAGTGGTTACCAGTTCTTGACTTCGGTGGGCCATGTCATCTCGAAAGAACATGCAACTTTCTCGCCTCTTGCCATTCACCAGTGTCTGATCCCCCCTCCTTCATGGTCTCTATTGATGGGGATGATGTACTAGTCACTCCTGCTACGGTTGCAAACATACTAGGGCTAACAATGTCACCCGTTGGCCTCCCTGAATTGGACCTTGAAAATGTTGAAACGCGGTCCATGGTCACTAGATTCTTCTATCATGGTAGAGACATTCCTTGGTACCAAGGAAACGCACTCAAATCCAAGTTCATGTAACCGCGATTTTGGATCTTGCATGGTATCTTCGCTTCCAACATCTATCCTAGAAGTACCAACCATTCTGATCTCACTGGGTTTATGACCATGATAGTCTATTCCATGGCCAAAGGAATCAAGGTCTGCCTCCTTACCCTCATTGTCCATCAGTTAGTCTATGCCATTTATACATCCCGGGATCTTCACTTGCCCTATCCCTGGATTATACACACTGTATGCAATACAATTGGCTTTCCAACTACCAACGATCCGGAACTTCCCCTGCAAGTCTTCAACAAGAACAATGTTCGCGGGATGAATTTAAAATTTCACAAGTTCCCTAATGATCCACCAGAGGAAGGAATTCATGAAGAAAGAGAAGGAGGTGAAGGCAATACTCCTGCTGAAGGGGCTGGAATGGCTAGAGAAGAACCTCCTGCGCCCCATCAAGCATCGTCCACATCAATGCCCGGGCATGCTAAATGATTTAAGCTCCATCAGGATGGGATTGGAGCGATTCAACGGGATGTCTCCCGGTTCAGGGAATCGATGAACGAGCGTCTTATTGTCTTGGAATGCCTAGTCAATGGAGTGCAACAAATAGTGTGACAATTGGTTGATCTCCTCACTTGTCGGCGCGATGACACGGCACCATCTTCTTTGGCTCCATAGTGCTGGTCTCAGGATGCTGTCACATACACCTCTCTTATTTCCACGTATGAACATTAGTGTCTTTTTGAATGTTCTGCGCTCTCATGAGTGTCTATGATTACTCACTAACCTGCACAGTCTAGCCAGTGTTTTTTTTTTTTTTTTTTTGTGATTATATATGCCCATGGATGGGCTAAATACTGATGGTTGATTTTGGGTGCCCATGAATGGGCTTGGTAATTGTGTTTGGATAACTGTTATACTTCTGCCAATCTTGGGCAGTATATGATTTTGGATATTTTTGATATGGCTGATTATAATTCACACATGTTTACTGCTATAATTATCTTCCCTGTTTTAAACGGTGTTGATTGCATGTGGTGTTTTGATCATTATTCTATATGCTTCTATCACTGCTCTACTTGGTCTAATATGCATACATAGTTTCTAAAAATGATGTCTGATTAAACTGTTTTGATCATTATACATCCATCCTTTATATATGTACGTTCTCTGAATGATGGTTCTCCCAAGGTGCTTTAACTTCAGTCAATATCTACTCTTATGCTATCCTTTGTCAACTGACTGACAAAAAGGGGGAGAACGTTTCAAACACCCTGAGAAGAAAATTGCATATCTACTAGAATGGTGATGCAGGTGTTAGGGGGAGCGGCTGCACCAAGAAAGGGGGAGTAACTTCTTAATCCTTCTGAATGATTATGTGTGTGCCCACTAGATTAAATTGTAAAATTGTGTATAGTGTATGTGCACACAATTTAGGATGTCAGTATAGAAGCTGTTCTAGGGGGTTTCGGTATTTTGTCACGTAATTGACAAAGGGGGAGATTGAAAGTGCCTTGGTTTGTCAATTAGCGTGAGTGTTGAGTCAGCTAGACTGCAGAGCCTCATAAGAAGATCAATTCAAAGCACCTACCTCAATCGGATGTGTACACAAGCTCGCCACAGGTAAATCTAAGCCTCACATCCCATGTCCTAAAACACCCGGTATTTAAACCCTTAAAACTTTTTCAAAATCAGAAAATCTTTAAGTTTTCTTGCTTTGTCGATTTTATCGATACACAGATCGATATGATCGACCTATGCTGTCGTTGTCCTCAATGACAAATCGATTACATCAGAATGAGGACAAAAGTGTCCAGCAAACACATATATCTCTGGACGGATTTATCGATGTATCGATATACATATCGATATCATCGATATTTGAATATCGAGTCCATCGAAGGTGACTCGATAATATCGACAGACAAATCTTTACTGCCCCTGTTTTCACTTAAGAATATCATATGTGCATCGATATATCGAAGCCCTCCTCAATACCATCGAAGTTCAAATCTCGATGACATCAGAAGGCTCTTGATGACATCGGTCATGGGCACGAAGATTTCCAGAAAAATATTTCAGGATAGTTTACCTATGATCGAGGATATCGATAATATCGGTACGGTTTCGATAGCATCGAACAGGGACAGAAACTGTTAGGCAAGCTTAAATGAAAATCCCTTGGATTTATCGATGCCTTGACACAGCTATCGATATCATTGACATTCAAATTCTGATGATATCGAAGGTCCCTCGATCGTAAACCTGAAATATTTCAAGCAAGTCTCACTCATTTTCAAATGTCGAGGAATTGAACCTCACATCGATGAAATCGGAGTTCAAAATCCGATGACATCGACACGTGTTTCGATTCCCTTGACCAGTTGGCAATAGGTTTCAAAAGCGTATGACATTTAAGTTTGTGTCATCAACCGGCCCGTCGATACTATCGAGAGTATACGCTCGATGATATCGATCCCGCTCGATGATATCGAACTCTGTCATAAATGTGACCGTTTTATATCCGTTAGAACCTTTTGCCTATATAAAGAGGACTTGTCTATTATTGTTGGTAGAGAAAGAAGAGAGTGCTTTTGAGTGTTTTACCTTAGATCATATATCCAAAGCCCTTTCTCTCAAAGGAGTTCATCCTCCAATCCACCCTCATCATTGATATTCAATAGAGTGGATTGGGGAATGAACTTCCGCATTCAAGGATCCTTCAGCTACCATCTTAATAGCAAATCATTAAGCTGGGATGCCTTGAATGCATAGATGATTGGAATCACTTTATCTCCTTTATAGGAAAATATTTGAGAGTAGGATTCCATCATAACCTTGACTCAACCCGTCGCAATGTATCGGTATATCTTCTGAGTTGCAATTCAAGGAAGCAGAAGACTCTTCATCAACAAAGAAGGAGATCTTCATCAACGAGCTTAAAAGGGACTCATCTGCTTATCTGTAAGTTATCAGAGTCCAGAGGACCCTTATGATCATTCCTTTGTAGGATTGAGTGTAAGGTGTTTCTCACTCTTTGCAAGTCCTCTAGGAGGCCTTCGGCGGGAGTGTACATGGTGGGTACGTAGTGTTGGCCCTTGCTCTGTGGAGAGCATAAACTTCCGGTTGAAGGTAAACCTATTTAAAACCTTTTGTTTGAGGTGAACCGTGTGAAACCTCCGTTAGGGTCTTATGGAAGATCTTTGACCAGTGTGCCTAAAAGTGGGTGTGTTGTGTTGACCTTTGCTCGTGAGAGCATAAACAGTCAACCTAGGTGTAGGTTATAAAGGTTGAAGGTGAACCTGATTTAAAACCTTAGGTTTGAGGTGAACCGCTGTGAAACCTTTTTAGTGAAATCCAGTACACTCAAGGGTTGAGTGCGGTTACCGGGAGTGGAGTAGACAAGTAGTCGAACCACTATAAAAATGGGTGTGTTTGAGATTGCTATTCATTTGCTTGTGTGACTTCCTTTAATATTTTCATTTCTGATTATCTGAGATCACACCACACACACACACAATCATATCTATCATAAACTAGTTTGAATATTATTCATCTCTCAAATAGTTTGTGATTGGATCCTCTACCGAGCTTGGAAGCCAGTAGAGTTACTCTTGAGCAATAGATGCTTGTAGTTAGGATTAGTGTGATAGGATTTTAAATTTGCATAAAATTATTAAAAAGTCTTATTCATCCCCCTCTAGGACATATTGGCGTATTCCTACTTCCACTAAAGCGGTCTGCACCGCAATTTCAGATTGCACGATCTTCGACCTGTTCTTGAAATGGCTTAGATGTTTGGATGAACCATGGTTGAGGAGGTTTGGCTTGAGTAGTGATGAGAGGGTAAAAAAAAAGGCTTGAAATGATGGAAGCTTGGAAACTAGGGCACTTCTTTCCCTCACTTGCTCACTCTCTCTTACTCTTCTTCTTTGTAAGGCCTTTGTTGGTTGTTTGTTGATGATAATTAATAGAGACAAAGGAAGGGTATTTATAGCCTTTTAGGATAGCATTTTGGTAATTATTAGGACTTTGGAGGGTAAAGGATGATGTGGTGGCTTGTGATTGCTTGAGAGAAGGGTGATGCCACATGGTATTCCCGTATAGGCCCTTGAGCTTGGTAAGATAGTAAATAAGGTAAGTTTTGGGGTTAATTGTGTAGGAAAGTTGACTGGACCAACCTTCGAGCATCAAGGCCAAAGCAACATTGAGCATCTTGGGCCTGGAACAAGCTCATTCCTCCCAAGGTTGTTGTCTTCCTCTCGAAGGTTATGCACATGGCGGTTCTGGTGTACACTGCTATCCAACACATTGGGATTAACTTAGCATCCAGATGTGTCTGCTATTGTTGAGGGTCAAATATTGCATACTAGACCCCAGTTATTGCTTGATTTTACGAGCATAATAATGTTTAACGTCGTATTTTAATAGTGTTTATGTTGCAAGGTGAATTTAGGAAGCTTGGACTGAAAAGAGTATTAAAAGCATGAATTTAACGCTCAAGAATCACCAAAGCAAGGGACAAATCTTAGGGGACCGAGATCAAAGAATTTACATGCAAAAAATTCGAGAAAGTCAAGTGATTAGAGTAAAAAGGGCCTGAAAGTCGTCTTGAATGCAAGATCACTAGGTTTCCACTATCTGTTTGGCTCGAAACTTTATATCAGGCCTGAGGATCCTAAATTAACCGTACACATCGAATTTTAGCCCTTGGATCCTTGTAGAAGTGGCTCAACGGACAGATCAGCCAATAAATCATCAATCTGGGGCCCACCTGATCTTTAGATATGCTTCGATTTTGGTCTCAGCCTCTTAAATTAGATGGGAAACCAGACGGACGGTGTGGATTTATTAAAAACATTAAGGTGGGACTTACATTACGTGAGTGTGTGCACAGCACATGTGCACTCGCTGTGCACCACATCCACTAAGTTGGTTAGCGTGCGCTGACCCGACTTTTCTTTTCAAAAATTCGAAATCCCGCCTTCGGGAGGAAATGGGAGCTGTGGATGGCCCTTGTGGGCCACCATCATGATTCGACGGTCTGATCCAGACCATCCATTGGAATCCCACAGGCCCTCTTACAAAGACGTAGGTGACAAAATTGTAAGAAACAACGAGGATGGGTTTCTAGCCGTTCAAACGCAGGACGGACGGTAGCAAGGAAGATTTTGTGGGCCACACCAGAACCTATCCAAAACAGCCCCATCCAAACTGTATTTTTGAGGGGAGTCCAATGAACGGAGTAGATTTCTCTTCCAGAGCTGATTAGGGGCCCACCGATCAACACAGCATAAGTCCGTTCGCAGGCCCTGAATCCGAGAAACTGGCCACTGTGGGCCGTTGTACGATCATGGACATGGTCAGATCAGTGATCCAGACCATCCAGAAGATGCAGAGGGTGGTCTTTACCCTAACCATGGAGAAAAATTGGATAGTGGGATGGTTTTCTGCCAGAAATTCTGAGCCAAACGCAACTCGATTTGCGTTATTGAGTTGTTGCGCACGCAGCTTCACCTGCGTAAAGCTTCTCCACCGACCTCACCACTCTTATAAAAGGAAAGAGAGAGAGGACGTGGAGAGGATCCGAGTGCAGCCGTGGAGGCGTGGTGGGAAGCATCTGGCAGATGGAAGCATAAACGTGGAGCGACTGGCTTCTAGAGTTCTTCAATCTCCTTTCTTCCTGTTTTCCTTTAATGCTTTTATGAGTTTTAGCGTGATCATGCTTATGGTTGGCTAAACCTCTTAGCTAGGACTAAGAGGTGAAGCTTGTAGAAAGATTGAGATGGTTGCTTTGCTTTGATTTATGTTTATTGAACTCTCTTAGATTCTAGTTTGATTATGAAGGAATATTTTTAGTTTTTAATAGTTTGTTGTGACTTAAATTACAATAGATCTGCGGTAACTTGAGATATCTTCTTTTCATGTATTGAGATTGTAAAATTAGGCAATCTCGTTGTTCACCATTGTCTCATGGGCATGGTTGGGTGATAGAATTCTCCTAATCTTCTCAATTCTCTTATGATTGGTTGTGGGTTTGGTAAATTGTTGTTTTTGCCTTGTCTCCTAGGCATGGTTTGGTGACGGAATCATTTCTAAATCTTCACCACTCTTATCTATTGAAGATTAGATCCATGAGAAGTTCAGAGATCTGACAAATCTCTTCTTACCAATTGGATAAGATAGGACTCTGATTCCAGTTGTGTCCTTAAATCATGCAAGGTAACTTTCTGATTGCTACAAGTGGATCCTTAGCACCCTAGTTTCCCACCTTTGAATTTTACAAGTTTTAGTTTAACAATTCACCATTATTCTCTTAAATTCTCCTGATTTAGTTTACATCTTCTTCTAGTTCTAGCTCTACTTATTTTCAGATTACGTACAAGGTTCAGTCCTTGTGGATTCGACCTCGGTCTTATCGAGATTATTACTACATCGCAACCCTATACTTAGGGTAGTGAACAACTATGAGCACCTGAACACTACTCCAGCTACTCCCTCCCCTCGAGTCACCCATCAGCAGCCCCCTATCGCCCGCCTGCCGCCGACTAATCCAGTCGAACAACCATTAGCAACAGACCCATGACATGCCCTCCATCATCCTCTTCTTGTAGGGCCTGAATCCTCCTCATCATTTGGCCAATTAGCTAACAGCAACAAACTTCAAACTAGGCCTGAATCCTGCTCATCCTTCAATCGGTCAGCCACCAGCAACAGTCCCCCAACAGGCCCTCTTACATCATCTCCATTAGCAATAAATGCTCAGCAGGCCCCAAAACCGGTCTCCCCCAGCTCTCCAGCAGGGCCTGAATCCTCCTGCAGTTACCAGCTCTTCACCAGCCAACCTCCTTCCCCCTCTTCTAAGCAGCAACTCCCCTCAGCCTATAAATTCTCTTAACCCTCTTCATGGAGACCAATCGACCCAGCCCCAAACCCAAATCTCTAGGCATAGCTCACTGCCCAGTTCCCCTCCCCCTCCCAGCCGTAATCACGTTCTCTCAGTCAACAATGTAGATCTCTCTTCCATTCCTCAAGTTAAAGATTTGGAGCATCTCTTCTGTCACGACAGAATTGCCTCCATGGTTTGGAGCCACTTCGCCTGCTTATTCCAGATGCCTTTCATTTAGGACCAATCTGTTAAGGCTAGAATTCAACAATGGACATCAGTTACCTCCACATCCTCTCTGCGGCAGTTCTTACGGGGCTTGACCCCCTCCATCATAGTTTGGGAAATCTAGATTGGAAGGAACGGGGCTAGATTCGAGAATCAGAAGTTCATGGTGCTCCCACCATCAGCAGAGTTTCCAATTGGCTCATTGAGATTAGTACTCTTCTCCCACACGTTGACTCCTTAGTATGGAAAGAGCTGGTCCTCCAGGGTTTTGGCGCGGCCCCATACTTCCCCTCTCCTCTCGACAAGGCTATGGTTGTCAGATGGTTAAGGCCTCCTGAAAGCTAGATGAAACTGAACATCGACGGATCTGCAAGGGGCAATCTAGGAGTTGGAGGCGGGGGAGGCATTTACCGTGATCACTTGGGGAACATGATTTTCGACTTCCACAATCGCTACGGCTTGATTTCCAATATGATAGGGGAAGCCTGAGCCATGGTTGATGGTCTCAAGCTTTGTAAAGATATGAGGCTATCCTCCATCATATATAGTTGAGACGGATTCCCGCATTCTCTTCAACGCGGCCTCCCACCCATCTCTTTCCTGCGGCTGGAAGCTCTGGTACCACCTTGGAACTATTCACTAGCTTTCTCGGTCCCTCAACCCTCATTTTAATCACATCCTCCGCGAGGGAAACTCCGTGGCGGATGGCCTTGCCAACTTAGCCAGCAGGGATGGGTCAGATCAGGCATTGCAAGACCAGGAAACGTGTGGGGCAACCTCGCTCACTCTTTGATTTTTCCACTCTCCCTCCATCCACCTCCGTTTGACGTTGTTCCTGCAGGTAGCTCTGGTTGCCATCCACTTTCTAGTCCATCACCCATTCTCATCCCTGCCGGCACCCCATTCAGGCCGCTTTTCTTTTCAGCATTATTTTCTGTTTTTGGGTATATGATAGACGAGGCCTGATATTTATTATTATTCATCGCGGCCCCGCCTGAATGGTTGTACAATTGTTTTCATCAATACGATGATGACGGTGGCAAGAGTCCACCCTTCTCTTTAAAGTAAATAAACAAATAAATAAAATGGCCCATATTCATGTGGATTTATAAACAAATCATTGCATATGATCCCAATGGTCGATAATAGGCCTCGATTGGATGGCAATGGGTTCACCCCTAATGTGTCCTCTCTTCCGTTTCAATTGCTTCACTTCAGTTATTTGCTTAAGTTTTGAATGGTTGAGATTAAAGGGTCGGTTTGATACTGAGTTGTGTAGATTGACAAGAGATAGGCTTTTACTATAGGTACCTCCTACGTTGTAATTTTCACTTTTATTTTTTGAAGTTAATTAATTGAATTTTTATCCACATTGAGTGATCTCTGTGTTACAATGCATTCTTCTTCTTCTTCTTCTTCTTCATCTTTCTCTCTTTTTTTTTTCCTTTTTTTTTTTTTTTTTTGAGGTGGGCATATTCCACCCGGATTTCATTGAAAAGACAAGATTTACAGCCATTCGGGCAGGTTCGAACAAAAAGGGATGGACTGCACCTATCATATACCAAGGCACAAGAAAAAACTACACATGAAGAAGAATCAGGAATGCCCGACTTTCGAACTTGCTGCAGAAAGCTGAGGAGAAGGATGGGTGGAGGCAGCCCTGCACCTAGCCAGCCCAAAGTAAACCACTCTATTGAAGAACAGGGGAACACCAACAGCCATCCCCACCCCGGGGAGCTGAAAGTAGAAGAAGAGAGCTGACCACACGAGAGTGCAGACCGTGTTGTAACGTCCAAACCAAATGGACGGTTGTGATATTCCAGCGACCTATAGAATTTTCACGTGGTTGAAACGCTACACGTTGTGCTATTGGAATTTCCACAATTTCCACGTGTTGTGGCTGGTGGAATTCCATCCGTTAGAACCTAATTAAATGTAGTTAATGGAATGAGGGCATATTAGGTATTTCACAGGGTAGCAAGTTACTATATAATGAGGTGTGGTGTTGTATGCTCAATGCAAGCAAAGTGAAGTGTGTGCAGCAAGTGAAAAAGGTGTTTATTTTATATATCTTTGTGGTGTGTACGGTTCTAAGGCTTTGTAAAGCCAACAAGTTGGTATCAGAGAGAGACGATCTAGTGGGACCAGGTATAGTTGGAAGGTTCAGATCATGTGATCAAGGTGTTGTCATTGCTACGTCAAGAAAAATGCGTTGTTGATCCGTAGTGTGAAGAAGTGATGGCATCCTCGATCCAGCCGTAGATTCCAAAGTTATCTAAGGATAACTATGAAAACTGGTGCATCCAGATGAAGGCTCCTATTCTGCAGAACAAAAGACGACTCTTAAAGATCTATGGGATATCGTCAGTGATGGGTATGTAGAACCCACAACAGAACAAGAAGCCTCCTATTCTGCCGAACAAAAGACGACTCTCAAAGATCAAAGGAAAAAGGACAAGAAGGCTTTATTTTTTATATATCAAGGGTTGGATGACTCCACCTTTGAACGAATCGCCGAAGCTACGACATGCAACCGAGCATGGGAGAGTCTCAACACCATATTCAAGGGTGTTGATCATGTCAGAAGGGTTCGACTCCAAACCCTTAGAGCTAAGTTCGAAGCTGCACATATGAAGGAAGGTGAGTCCATTTCAGACTATTTTTCAAAATTGCTTGTTATATTTAACAATTTAAAAAGAAATGGCGAAAAGTTTGAAGATATTCGGGTAGTAGAAAAAATACTCCGATCTCTCACAACCAAATTCGAGCATGTGGTTGTGGCCCTTGAAGAATCAAAGGACTTGAAAAACTTGTCCGTCGAAGATTTGATGGGATCGTTGCAAGTGCATGAGCAACGAATGCAGAAAAATAATACATCGACGTTGGAATATGCCTTAGAGTCTAAGTTGACTCTAAATGACCAAAGTAGTAGTCATACAAATCGTGGAGGTCGTGGCACCAACACTAAGGCAAGAGGAAGGGCACGTGGATATCATCTGAACCATCCACAAAATTAATAGAAATTTACCAATTTCTGTGAAAGAGGGAATGGTAGAGGCCGATCCGTACGCGGTCGCGAAAATATGAGAAATATTCAGTGTTAGAATTGCAACAAATTCGGCCATTATGCCTTGGATTGTTGGAGCAAGCTAGTGGATCACGATAAACGATCCAACTATGTTGAAGCATCGAGTCATGATCAAGAAGACTCCATAGTGCTCCTTGTATAAGAGAAAGGATGTGATCGACCAGATGTATGGTATCTCGACACAGGTGCGAGCAATCACATGTGTGGGAACAAAAGCTTATTTGAAGAACTCACAGAAGGAGTTCATGGTGATGTGACATTCGGCGACTCGTCAAAGACCCCGGTGAAAGGTAAAGGCAAAATCAAAATCTTTCAGAAGAATGGTATTCCAAACTATATCTCCGATGTGTAGTACGTGCCCAACATGAAAAGTAATATACTGAGTCTTGGACAACTCCTCGAAAAATGGTATGTTATACACATGGAGAATTCTTCTCTTTCCATAAGAGATATGCATGGACATTTGATTACGAAAGTCCAAATGGTGAAGAATCATATGTTTTCGCTCTATATAAACACAATGCTCGAGAAGTGTTTTTATGGAAAAACAAAGAATGATTCTTGGATGTGACATCTTTGCTTTGGTCATCTAAATTTCAGTGGCCTGAAACTTCTGTCATCATCAAGCATGGTGCATGTCTTGCCTACCATTAAAGCTCCAGAATAAGTGTGTGAGGCGTGCACACTTGGGAAACAGCCAAAGGAACTCCTTTCCGAGTGGAGTATCCCGAAGAGCAAGAGAACCAGTGCAGTTGGTTCACACTGACATCTGTGGACCATTGGAGCCAATCTTTCTTAGAGGTAATAAATACTTTATTACCTTCATCGATGATTTTAGTAGAAAACTATGGGTTTATGTAATCAAAGAGAAGTCTGCTGCTTTTACTATTTTTTAAAATTTTAAGGTCCTTGTTGAAAAAGAAAGTGGTCTTAAAATCAAAACTCTTAGATCTGACAGAGGTGGAGAGTACACCTCAAATGCCTTTCGAGAGTATTGCAGGGATCAAGGAATCAAGCAACAATCTACTGCAACCTACACACCACAGCAGAATGGAATTGCAGAATAGAAAAAGCATACCATTCTCGACATGACATGGACCATGCTGAAAGAGAAAAGTCTACCGAAGAATTTCTGGGCAGAGGCAGTTGTATGTACTGCCTATCTGCTTAAAAGGTGTCCAACCACGAGTGTCAGATTTAAAACACAGCAGGAGGCATGGAGTTGATACAAGCCAAGCATGACGCACCTTAAGATCTTTGGGTGTGTCGCATATCCTCAAGTTCTAGAAGTGAGAAGAAAAAAGCTTGATGATCGTGGCGAGAAGTGCATCTTCATCGGCTATAGTGAAGCATCGAAGGTGTACAAGCTCTACAACCCACTAACTAACAAGGTGGTGGTAAGTAGAAATGTGGTGTTGTGCGAGGAAGAAGCTTGGAAGTGGAGCCAGGAAGATTCGGCCAAAGGAAATCAGGTTGAGGTCGAAGAATATGAAGAAGAGACACGTGAATCAGGAGCAGACACCCACATCACCCCCTTCGGATCGTAGAAGTCTAGGAATACGTTCCATCTCCCCTGGAAGTACTTCATCAAATCAAAATTCAGCCAGCACGCCTTCATCCAGTTCTCCCTCACCCATGGCTTTGATCAAAATGAGAAGCCTCGATGAGATATATGCAGGAACGAGGAAGTAAATTTATTCTATCTGTATGCTAATCATGAGCCTCTTACATTTGAAGAGGTGGAGAAATGCTATGGAAGAAGAGATCCATGTGTTAAGGGTCAAATATTGCATATCATACCCTAGTTATTGCCTGGATTTACGAGCATGATACTGTTTAATGACCCATTTTAATTGTGTTTTCGATATAGGATGTTTTAGGATCTTGAACTGAAAATGGGTATTAAAAGTATGGTTTTAGTGCTCAAGATTCACCAAGCCAAGGGACGGACCCCGGAGGACCAAGATCAACAAATTTACATGCCAAAGACCCGAGGAAATTGAGAAACTGAAGCTCAAGTGACCTGAAATTGGTACAGAATGCAAGATCACAGGGTCTCCACCATCCGTTTGGCTCGAAACTACATACATGGCCTGAGGACTATAAATTAACTGTACACGTCAAATTTCAAACCTCGGATCGTTGTAGAAGTGGACCAACTGACAGATCAAACTATAAATCATTGATTCTGGGCCCACCTTAAACTTGGATATGCTTCAAACTTGGGATTAACCCCTTTAATTAGTTGGGAGAAAGTATGGATGGATTAGATTTCTCATTTACATCTCAGAGGACCCCACCTTGAGTGGTGTGTGTATAGTGCGCAAGTGCACTAGCCATGCACGGTAACACTAGAGACGGTCAAACTGCCTTTGACCGAAACAGATTCGAAAGAAAGAAACTGAAAGTTTCCTCTTCCGTCAGCGTCCGCACCAACAATTTCTCATGGTCATCTTCATCATCTGATTCGATGATCCAAGCCGTCCTTTCATTCCAGAAAGTAAAACCAACCATACACATGGTGGGTTTTCAGAACTAAGCACGCATACGCATGGAAACAGCATCACCGTATCTAACGGACGACACGTTTAAAACTCAATGGGCCACACTCAACCCAATCCAAAACCATCCATATCTAGATGGTTTTTCGATGTGAATCAAATGAACAGAGTGGATTTACATGATGACACCGATAATGGGCCCACCGACGTTCACAACGCAAGGGCCATGCGCAGGCTCTGCGTCCGCAAAATTTGGCCGTAATGGGCCACTATACGATCAAAAGGGGTGATCGGATCGATGATCCGATCTGTCCAACTGATGCAGAGGGGGGTCCAGACCCCATTCATGAAGCCAAATCAGAAGGATGGGGTGATCAGCCACTCAAAAAGCACCCCGACGCAAGTTGGGTCTTGTTTTTCATCGCGAAACAAGGTCGGTTGTGAAAACCGACCTACTGGCTGCGTAAAGGAGGTCGGCTCTCTGACTCCAGGAGGATATACAAACAACGTCTGACCGACACAAGTTGGCTATAAAGGAAAAGGAGGGTTCTTGATGTTGGGGGGGGGGAGAGAGAGAGAGAGAGAGAGAGAGAGAGAGAGAGAGAGAGAGAGAGAGAGAGAGAGTTGTTAAGAATTTTCATGTTTATTTATTTGTTTCTCATGGTTTTTAAGAGATAGCCTAATCATGGTCGGCTAAAACCTCTTAGCTAGGGCTAAGAGGTGAAGCTTGTGGCGTGATGGGAGGATTCTACGGGTTTGATTTATGTTTATGATTCTTCGTTGATTATAGTTCGATATAGAGTAATGCTTTCAGTTTTTAATGGTTTGTTGTGACTTACATTACAATAGATCTGTAATAGCTTTAAGTAGTTCCTTTTCTCTATTCTGATTATGCAGTTAGGACACTCTGTTGTTCACCATCGCCCTTGGACATGGTTGGATGACAGAACTCGTCCTAACACTCATACATCACTCAGATTGGCTTTGAATTGGTTTAATTTTATTGTTTACTTTGTCTCATGGGCATGGTTTTGTGATGGAATCCATTCTAATTTACACCCGTCTGATCTCTTGAAAACTAGATTAAATGAAGTTCATAATTTATTTTCATGATATATCTTCCAACTGGATGAAGATGGGACTCGAAGTCCAGTTAAGTTCATGACTCGACCGTAGATCTCCCTGATCTCTACAAGTGGATCCTCTGAATCCCTAGTTTCCTACCTTTAAAATTTTATAAAGTTTTAGAGTAATATTTCACCATTATTCACTCATATACATTCAATTTAGAATTCATCTTATTCTAGTTCTAGTTTTACTTAGTTTCAAATTACGTACAGGTTTCAGTCCCGGTGGATTCGACCTCGATCTCACCGAGTTAATTACTACATCACAACCCTATACTTGGGGAGTGAACAAGTTTTTGGCGCCGTTGCCGGGGACTGACAGCTACGATTTTATGAAATTAATTAGTTTTGGGATTAGTTTAAGATTATGATTTTTTTTCTCTCTAATCTTAGATTTTAAGTTTAGGTTTTCCTGATTTTTAGAAACTAACCTGTTTTTCCTGTTTTGTAGGATTCTGATATATACTTTCTAAATTGGTAATCTCTTTCCGATTTTCTAGTTTTTCTAACTCTCTAGATTAGATTTTGTTTTAGGAATTTTCCTAAGTTATTTCATCTTTCTTTTCTTTTTGAGACTTTCTTCTTTTACTTTTATAAACTAGGTTAGTAATTTCCCGTTTTAGAAACTCTTTTAGAAACTAACTCATCTTTGTTTTATTTTATTTTATTTTATTATTATTATTATTTTTTTAGAAACTTTTTAATTCTAGATTTTCTTTTAGAAATTTTTTACTCTCCACTTTAGGTATAGAGCTTTCCTAATTTATTTTTAGAAATTTTTCCCTCAGTAGAAACTAGTTTACCTTCTAACTCTAGACTTTCTTAGAAACTAACTTGTTTTGGTTTGTTTTGCAGGTTTTTAACTTAGGAACTCCGATCTGGTAACTTCTTTCCAACTCTTCTCGTTCCTTTTAGGTTTTATTTCATTTATCTCTTTTAGGTCTAAGTCCAGAATCTGAATTGAGGTTATGGCTGCAAATCAACCTCAAGCACCCCCGCCTCGTACTTTACGAGATTATTTATAACCGGCGGGGTGAGCACGCCCTCATGCATGATTTTTTCAGAAAATACGGGACACATGAATATCAAGCCTGAGGTGATCCAACTCCTTAAATTTCATGGGCTTGAATCTGAAGAACTGTATCTACATTTGAAAGAGTTTGATGAGATTATAACCACTTCATATTTTCCAAACGTGTCTGAGGACACACTCATGCTGAAACTCTTCCCCTTTTCTTTGAAAGAAAAAGTTAAGACGTGGTTGCATTCACTACGTCCTAGATCTATTGGCACATGGAATGATATGCAAAGAGAGTTCATAAAGAAATTTTTTCCATATCATAAAATGAACACTCTTAGAAAATCAATTATGAACTTCGCCCAAAGGGAGGATGAAACATTCTTCCGATGTTGGGAGTGGTTCAAGGATCTTGTCAGCTCTTGCCCACAACACGGTTTTGAAACGTGGCGCATTGCGCACTTTTTTTATGATGGGCTGACATCTTCCATACGCTAATGGGTCGAGACAATGTACAATGGAGAATTTATGAATAAAAATGTCGATGATGTGTGGGATTACTTGGATAGACTTGCTGAAAACGCACAATCATGGGACACATACCCAAAATCGAGTACCACTTTTAGGCCCACTCAATCAAAGGAAAGTAATGAGTATACTGTTGAAAGAGGATGATGATATCAATGATAAAGTGTCTAATCTCATAAAGAAATTCGAGGCTTTGGAATCGAGGAAGGATAAGGGTAAGGAAGTTGTTCGCAGTATTTGTGGTTGTTGCAATCACATAACTGAAAATTGTCCAACCATATCTGCCTTTCAAGAGGTACTGACTGAGCAATCCAATGCCGTAAATAATTATCAAATACCTTTCAATGGACCTACCTCTAATACATACAATCCCAATTGGAGAAATCATCCAAACTTCAGTTATAGGAATGGACAAACGGGTACTCATGGTTTCTTCAATCAAACTCCAAATCAAGAGAAACCTCAAGAGGATCTGGTTCAAAAACACATTCGAGAACAAGAGCTACTTAATCAGAATTCGGCACAAGCATTCCATGATATCCATACAGTATTAGGAACGCTTGCATCGTCTATTCAAAGGATAGAGTCACAATTAAGAAGTGGAGGAAATGGGATGCTTCCTGCCCAACCTCTCCCCAATCCTAAGCCGCAATATGAAATAAGTGACCCTAGCTCTTCAAACCAGATGGAACAAGTTAAATCCATTACCACTCTTAGGAGTGGGAAGATCATTGACAAAACCATTCCGGTTAGGGGTGAAAAGCCTAAGGACCCGGAAGTGGACAAAGAAGATGGATCTATCCATGTCCCACCAGAGGTAGAACTGAAACCTCAAGAGAGGCCGATTGCTCCATTCCCCCAACGATTGGTTGCACCAAAATCTCTCTCTAACTCTCAGGATATTCTAGAGGTGTTGAAACAGGTGAAGATCAACATCCCTCTACTAGATGCCGTAAAACAAATACCTTCATATGTCAAATTCCTGAAAGACCTATGTACGACCAAAAGACGACATAATATTCAAAAGAAAATCTCATTGACTGAGAAAGTGAGTGCTATCCTAAAGCAAGATGCGCCACAAAAATTCAAAGATCTCGGTAGCCCAACCATATCATGTGTAATTGGGGATTATCGAATTGATCACGCACTTCTTGACTTAGGAGCGAGTGTCAATTTAATTCCCTACTCGGTATACAAACAGTTAGGATTAGGTGAATTAAAACTCATGCTAACCACACTACAACTTGCTGATCACTCAGTTCGTGTACCAAGAAGGATAATTGAGGATGTGTTGGTTCAGGTCGATAGATTTTACTACCCTGTAGACTTTATCATCCTGGACACCGAACCCATCAATAACATGAGCACTCATATTCCCGTCATTCTTGGTCGCCCATTCCTTGTCACTTCAAACGTAATTATCAATTGTAGGAATGATGCCATGACTATGTCTTTCGGGAATATGACATTGGAGTCAAACATCTTTTTCAATAACAGCAGAAACTCAGAGGATGATGACGATTTCCTCGACATTAATATGATTGATTCTTTCGTGGAAGACAGAATGCCTCTGACCTTATCCTCTGACCCTCTAGAGACATGCCTGACACACTCCCATGATTTGGATGATGACATGATTAAGGAGAGGTGTGCCTTGGTTAATATTGCGCCGGTGCTTGAAGTTAACCAGTGGAGGCCACAATTTGAAGAATCGCCCCAAACTGATGTCGTGTCTCTATCGTCTAACCTCAAGTCACCGAAGCTTGACCTAAAACCTTTACCCTTTGATTTCGAATATGCCCATTTAGGTCAAGAAAGGACATACCCAGTGGTGATTTCATCTCACCTTGAGAACAAACAAGAGAGTATGCTCATTTCTACTCTCAAAGAAGATAATGGAGTTATTAGACATATCATCATAGATTTTGATAGGATGAATGAACTCCTTTCAACTGAATGTTTCGACTCTTTGGATGATGGCTTGCCACACTTTGCAGATTCAAATGATCTCATGATACAAGAAATAGTGGATGTCTTGCAAGACAATACATCGGTAGTTGTCACAGACCGAGAGAACCCTTATTTTGAAGTACCTCCTTTCCTAGATTCTGAATGTTTACCATTAAGGGAGGAGTTGAAAATTGAACTAAATAGTGAAATTTTGACGTGTGTTAAGACTACACCACCTACTACAAATTTTTCTGAATTTCACCTACTTATAGACTCTGATTCATCATGGTGTACTAACTTCGAAATGTTATCCGTCACAGGTGAATCGTATATACTTTGGACACTTCAGACGATTAAAAGAAAACTTTATGCTGAGGTCCCTCAATTTCTCTGGACACTCACACTCCAAGACATCCAAGCTTACTGTAAAACGGGCTTTTGAATGACCTTATTGAAAAACCTTCTGAGAAATTTACCAAGATACTGGCCGACGGAAGAACCTGGATGCATGATTGAGTAGATTTTATGTGCTTCCATAGTTGATGATTAGAATTTACTGCTTTCATAGGACTAGGTTAGTTTGCTTTATACATTATTTTAGGACAGTTTGCTTTTGTTGGTTTCTCTCTTGTGCTGATCCGCCTTTACGCCGATATCTTTGGAAAAAGCTTCTGATTCCTTCGTCCAGGTACTATCTTCCCACCACTTCTCATTTACTTTCGTTGTCCCATGTGCATTGCCTGTTCATATCTTTTACATTGAGGACAATGTAGATTTTCGATTGGGGGTGGGAGATTAAGTTTCCTAATCAGTATTTTCTTGGTCTTAAGCAAAAATTGTGGAGATTTTTCTGGAATTTCTTGTAAATTCAAGGTGATTTTCACAGGCCATCTTTAATTTAGAATTACATGATACAAAATGTTGGTGATTTACTATTCCTGGACTTAGTTAACTGTTAGATTTCACAGTTACGTTCGAATTATTAATTCATGATTAGAAGTTGTAAACATTGATTGAGTCATGATTTCACATGTCACATCTCACGTTCACATTAAGGTTTCAGTTTGATATTGAAGGGTTAACTTGGTAATCACTGAGCATGTAAGGAATCAGCGTGGAAAATTTGCCTGTCATGATCAAGTGAAAAAAAAGAAAATACCCCGCTTAAAAAGAAGAAGAAGAAGAAGAAGAAGAAGAAGAAGAAGAAGAAGAAGATACCTTTAAAAAGGGTTAGGCGAATAATCTTCACCATAGGTTTGCTCCCTATAGGTGTAGAGTTAATTTCCCATGGATGATATGTGAAAAGGGTTAGGTGTACGGTCTTCACCATAGGTTTGCTCCCTATAGGTGAAGATCTGATTCCTCTCGGCGTTACTTTAAAAAAAAAAAAAAAGAGTCAAAAGCTGGAAGAATGAAAGAATGATCTATAAGGCACGTTTAGTTTATCATGAATTCTCTTGTTGGTTACCAATGATATCCTGAAATAGAGAAGTGAATTTTAATGATGATAAGCCGAGATTAGAATATACACACATGGATCCTAATGTTTAGAATTTTTCCAATTGATGGATTATTACCTTTGGACTTGATTATGAAGTCTACCATGCGCTCGCGTCCAGGAGAAATTAATGTTCAACATTCATGAATCTTAGATTTCTAGTATGTGGATTGTTTTAAAAATCACTCGAGTTTATAGAAACTGTCCGGTAATTCTCAACTTATTTTTCGCATACCTTGCTCGGGACTAGCAAGATGCTGGTTGGGGGTTGTGTTAAGGGTTAAATATTGCATATCATACCCCAGTTATTGCCTAGATTTACGAGCATGATACTGTTTAATGGCCCATTTTAATTGTGTTTTCGATATAGGATGTATTTAGGATCTTGAACTGAAAATGGGTATTAAAAGCATGGTTTTAATGCTCAAGATTTACCAAGCCAAGGGACGGACCCCGGGGGACCAAGATCGACAAATTTACATGCCAGAGACCCGAGGAAATCGAGAAACTGAAGCTCAAGTGGCCTGAAATTGGTACAGAATGCAAGATCATAAGGTCTCCACCATCTGTTTGGCTCGAAACTACATACATGGCCTGAGGACTATAAATTATCCGTACACGTCAAATTTCAACCCTCAGATCGTTGTAGAAGTGGAGCAACTGACAGATCAAACTATAAATCATTGATTCTGGGCCCACCTTAGACTTGGATATGCTTCAAACTTGGGATTGACCCCTTTAATTAGTTGGGAGAAAGTATGGACGGATTAGATTTCTCATTTACATCTCAGAGGACCCCACCTTGAGTGGTGTGTGTATAGTGCGCAAGTGCACTAGCCGTGCACGGCAACACTAGAGACGGTTAAACTGCCTTTGACCGAAACAGATTCGAAAGAAAGAAACTGAAAGTTTCCTCTTCCGTCAACGACCGCACCAATAATTTCTCGGGGCCATCTTCATCATCTGATTCGATGATCCAAGCCGTCCTTTCATTCCAGAAAGTAAAACCGACCGTACACATGATGGGTTTTCAGAACTAAGCACACATACGCATGGAAACAGCATCACCGTATCTAACGGACGACACGTTTAAAACTCAATGGGCCACACTCAACCCAATCCAAAACCGTCCATATCTGGATGGTTTTTCGATGTGAATCAAATGAACAGAGTGGATTTACACGATGACACCGATAATGGGCCCACCGACGTTCACAACGCAAGGGCCATGTGTAGGCTCTGCGTCTGCAAAATCCGGCCGTAGTGGGCCACTGTACGATCAAAGGGTGATCGGATCGATGATCCGATCCATCCAACCGATGCAGAGGGGGGTCCTGACCCCGTTCATGAAGCCAAAGCAGAAGGATGGGGTGATTAGCCACTCAAAAAGCACCCGATGCAAGTTGGGTCTCGTTTTCACCGCGAAACAGGGTCGGTTGTGGCCTAGAAAACCTATGTGACCTATGTGTAAAGGAGGTCGGTTCTCGACTCGGGAGGATCTACAAACAACGTCCAACCGACACAAGTTGGCTATAAAGGAAAAGGAGGGTCTTGATGTTAGAGAGAGAGAGAGAGAGAGAGAGAGAGAGAGAGAGAGAGAGAGAGAGAGAGAGAGAGAGAGAGAGAGAGAGAGTTGTTAAGAATTTTCATTTTTATTTATTTGTTTCTCATGGTTTTTAAGAGATAGCCTAATCATGGTCGGCTAAAACCTCTTAGCTAGGGCTAAGAGGTGAAGCTTGTGGCGTGATGGGAGGATTCTACGGGTTTGATTTTTGTTTATGATTCTTCGTTGATTATAGTTCGATATAGAGGAATGCTTTTAGTTTTTAATGGTTTGTTGTGACTTACATTACAATAGATCTGTAATAGCTTTAAGTAGTTCCTTTTCTCTATTCTGATTATGTAGTTAGGACGCTCTGTTGTTCACCATCGCCCTTGGACATGGTTGGATGACAGAACTCCTCTTAACACTCATACATCACTCAGATTGGCTGTGAATTGATTTAATTCTATTGTTTGCTTTGTCTCATGGGCATGGTTTTGTGATGGAATCCATTCTAATTTACACCTGCCTGATCTCTTGAAAACTAGATTAAATGAAGTTCATAATTTATTTTCATGATATATCTTCCAATTGGATGAAGATGGGACTCGAAGTCCAGTTAAGTTCATGAATCGACCGTAGATCTCCTTGATCTCTACAAGTGGATCCTCTGAATCCCTAATTTCCTTCCTTTGAAATTTTTTAAAGTTTTAGAGTAATATTTCACCATTATTCACTCATATACATTCAATTTAGAATTCATATTATTCTTGTTCTAGTTTTACTTAGTTTCAAATTACGTACAGGTTTCAGTCCCGGTGGATTCGACCTCGGTCTCACCAAGTTTATTACTACATCACAACCCTATACTTAGTGAGTGAACAAGTTTTTGGCGTTGTTGTCGGGGACTGACGGCTACGATTTTCTGAAATTAATTAGTTTTGGGATTAGTTTAAGATTAGGATTTTTTTTCTCTCTAATCTTAGATTTTAGGTTTAGGTTTTCTTGATTTTTAGAAACTAACCTGTTTTTCCTGTTTTGTAGGATTTTGATATATACTTTCTAAATTGGTAATCTCTTTCCGATTTTCTAGTTTTTCTAACTCTCTAGATTAGATTTTGTTTTAGGAATTTTCCTAAGTTATTTCATCTTTCTTTTCTTTTAGAGACTTTCTTCTTTTACTTTTAGAAACTAGGTTAGTAATTTCCCGTTTTAGAAACTCTTTTAGAAACTAACTCACCTTTGTTTTATATTATTATTATTATTATTTTTTTAGAAACTTTTTAATTCTAGATTTTCTTTTAGACATTTTTTACTCTCCACTTTAGGTATAGAGCTTTCTTAATTTATTTTTAGAAAATTTTCCCTCAGTAGAAACTAGTTTACTTTCTAACTTTAGACTTTCTTAGAAACTAACTTGTTTTGGTTTGTTTTGCAGGTTTTTAACTTAGGAACTCTGATCTGGTAACTTCTTTCCAACTCTTCTCGTTCTTTTTAGGTTTTATTTCATTTATCTCTTTTAGGTCTAAGTCCAAAATTTGAATTGAGGTTATGGCTGCATATCAACCTCAAGCACCCCCGCCTCGTACTTTACGAGATTATTTATAACCGGCGGGGGTGAGCTCGCCCTCATGCATGGTTTTTCCAAAAAATATGGGACACATGAATATCAAGCCAGGGGTGATCCAACTCCTTAAATTTCATGGGCTTGAATCTGAAGAACCGTATCTACATTTGAAAGAGTTTGATGAGATTATAAACACTTTATATTTTCCAAACGTGTCTGAGGACACAGTAAGGCTAAAACTCTTCCCCTTTTCTTTGAAAGAAAAAGCTAAGACGTGGTTGCATTCACTACGTCCTAGATCTATTGGCACATGGAATGATATGCAAAGAGACTTCATAAAGAAATTTTTTGCATATCATAAAATGAACACTCTTAGAAAATCAATCATGAACTTCGCCCAAAGGGAGGATGAAACATTCTTCCGATGTTGGGAGCGGTTCAAGGATCTTGTCAGCTCTTGCCCACAACACGGTTTTGAAACGTGGCGCATTGCGCACTTTTTATATGATGGGCTGACATCTTCCATGCGTCAATTGGTCGAGACAATGTAAAATGGAGAATTTATGAATAAAAATGTCGATGATGTGTGGGATTACTTGGATAGACTTGCTGAAAACGTACAATCATGGGACACATACCCAAAATCGAGTACCACTTTTAGGCCCACTCAATCAAAGGAAAGGGGCGGAGTATACCTGCTGAAAGAGGATGATGATATCAATAATAAAGTGTCTAATCTCATAAAGAAATTCGAGGCTTTGGATTCGAGGAAGGATAAGGGTAAGGAAGTTGTTTGCAGTATTTGTGGTTGTTGCAATCACATAACTGAAAATTGCCCAACCATATCTACCTTTCAAGAGGTACTGACTAAGCAATCCAATGCCGTAAATAATTATCAAATACCTTTCAATGGACCTACCTCTAATAATATAATCCCGATTGGAGAAATCATCCAAACTTTAGTTGGAGGAATGGACAAACGGGTACTCCTCAAGGTTTCTTTAATCAAACTCCAAATCAAGAGAAACCTCAAGAGGATCTGGTTCAAAAACACATTCGAGAACAAGAGCTACTTAATCAGAATTCGGCACAAGCATTGCATGATATCCATACAGTATTAGGAACGCTTGCATCGTCTATTCAAAGGATAGAGTCACAATTAACAAGTGGAGGAAAGGGGATGCTTCCTGCCCAACCTATCCCCAATCCTAAGCTGCAATATGAAATAAGTGACCCTAGCTCTTCAAACCAGATGGAACAAGCTAAATCCATTACCACTCTTAGGAGTGGGAAGATCATTAACAAAACCATTCCGGTTAGGGCTGAAAAGCCTAAGGACCCGGAAGTGGACAAAGACGATGGATCTAGCCATGTCCCACCAGAGGTAGAACTGAAACCTCAAGAGAAGCCGATTGCTCCATTCCCCCAACGATTGGTTGCATCAAAATCTCTCTCTAACTCTCAGGATAATCTAGAGGTGTTGAAACAGGTGAAGATCAACATCCCTCTACTAGATACTATAAAACAAATACCTTCATATGTTAAATTCCTGAAAGACCAATGTACGTCTAAAAAATGGCATAATATTCAAAAGAAAATCTTCTTGACTGAGAAAGTGAGTGCTATCCTAAAGCAAGAAGCGCCATAGAAATTCAAAGATCTCGGTAGCCCAACCATATCATGTATAATCAGGGATTATCGAATTGATCACGCACTTCTTGACTTCGGAGTGAGTGTCAATTTGATTCCCTACTCGGTATACAAACAGTTAGGATTAGGTGAATTAAAACCCACGCTAACCACACTACAACTTGCTGATCGCTCAGTTCGTGTACCAAGAGGGATAATTGAGGAAGTGTTGGTCCAGGTTGATAGATTTTACTACCCTGTAGACTTTATCATCCTGGACACCGAACCCATCAATAACATGAGCACTCAGATTCCCGTCATTCTTGGTTGCCCATTTCCTGCCACTTTAAATGTAATTATCAATTGTAGGAATGATGCCATGACTATGTCTTTCGGGAATATGACATTGGAGTCAAATATCTTTTTCAATAACAACAGAAACTCAGAGGATGATGACGATTTCCTCAACATTAATATGATTGATTCTTTCGTGGAAGACAGAACGCCTCTGACCTTATCCTCTGACCCTCTAGAGACATGCCTGACACACTCCCATGATTTGGATGATGACATGATTAGGGAGAGGTGTGCCTTGCTTAATATTGCGCCGGTGCTTGAAGTTAACCAGTGGAGGCCACAATTTGAAGAATCGCCCCAAACTGATGTCGTGTCTCTATCGTCTAACCTCAAGTCACAGAAGCTTGACGTAAAACCTTTACCCTTTGATTTCGAATATGCCCATTTAGGTTAAGAAAAGACATACCCAGTGGTGATTTCATCTCACCCTGAGAACAAACAAGAGAGTATGCTCATTTCTACTCTCAAAGAAGATAATGGATTTATTAGACATATCATCATAGATTTTTATAGGATGAATGAACTCCTTTCAACTGAATGTTTCGACTCTTTGGACGATGGCTTGGCACACTTTGCAGATTCAAATGATCTCATGATACAAGAAATAGTGGATGCCTCGCAAGACAATACCTCGGTAGTTGTCACGGACCGAGAGAACCCTTATTTTGAAGTACCTCCTTCCCTAGATTCTGAATGTTTACCATTAAAGGAGGAGTTGAAAATTGAACTAAATAGTGAAATTTTAACGTGTGTTGAGACTACACCACCTACTACAAATTTTTCTGAATTTCACCTACTTATAGTCTCTGATTCATCATGGTGTACTAACTTCGAAATGTTATCCGTCACAGGTGAATCATATATACTTTGAACACTTCAGACGATTAAAAGAAAACTTTATGCTGAGGTACCTCAATTTCTCAGGACATTCACACTCCAAGACATCCAAGCTTACTGCAAAACGGGCTTTTGGATGACCTTATTGAAAAACCTTCTGAGAAATTTACCACGATACTAGCCGACGGAAGAACCTGGATGCATGATTGAGTATATTTTATGTGCTTCCGCAGTTGATGATTAGAATTTACTGCTTTTATAGGACTAGGTTAGTTTGCTTTATACATTATTTTAGGACAGTTTGTTTTTGTTGGTTTCTCTCTTGTGCTGATCCGCCTTTACACCGATATCTTTGGAAAAAGCTTTTGATTCCTTCGTCCAAGTACTATCTTCCCATCACTTCTCATTTACTTTCGTTGTCCCATATGCATTGCCTGTTCATATCTTTTACATTGAGGACAATGTAGATTTTCGATTGGGGGTGGGAGATTATGTTTCCTAATCAGTATTTTCTTGGTCTTACGCAACAATTGTGGAGATTTTTCTGGAAGTTCTTGTAAATTCAAGGTGATTTTCACAGGCCATCTTTAATTTAGAATTACAGGATACAGAATGTTGGTGATTTACTACTCTTGGACTTAGTTAACTGTTAAATTTCACGTTACGTTCAAATTATTAATTCATGATTAGAAGTTGTAAACATTGATTGAGTCATGATTTCACATGTTACATCTCGCTTTCACATTAAGGTTTCAGTTTGATATTGAAGGGTTAACTTGGTAATCACTGAGCATGTAAGGAATCAGCCTGGAAAATTTGCTCGTCATGATCAAGTGAAGAAAAAGAAAATACCCAGCTTAAAAAGAAGAAGAAGAAGAAGAAGAAGATGCCTTTAGAAAGGGTTGGGCGAATAATCTTCACCATAGGTTTGCTCCCTATAGGTGTAGAGTTAATTTCCCATGGATGATATGTGAAAAGGGTTAGGTGTACGGTCTTCACCATAGGTTTACTCCCTATAGGTGAAGATCTGATTCCCCTCGGCGTTACTTTAAAAAAAAAAAAAAAAAGAGTCAAAAGCCGGAAGAATGAAAGAATGATCTGTAAGGCACGTTTAGTTTATCATGAATTCTCTTGTTGGTTACCAATGATATCCTGAAATAGAGAAGTGAATTTTAATGATGATAAGCCAAGATTAGAATATACACTCATGGATCCTAATGTTTAGAATTTTTCCAATTGATGGATTAATACCTTTGGACTTGATTATGAAGTCTTCCATGCGCTCGCGTCCAGGAGAAATTAATGTTCAACATTCATGAATCTTAGATTTTTAGTATGTGGATTGTTTTAAAAATCACTCGAGTTTATAGAAACTGTCCGGTAATTCTCAACTTATTTTTCGCATACCTTGCTCGAGACTAGTAAGATGCTGTTTGGGGGTTGTGTTAAGGGTCAAATATTGCATATCATACCCCAGTCATTGCCTTGATTTACGAGCATGATACTGTTTAATCGCCCATTTTAATTGTGTTTTCAATATAGGATGTATTTAGGATCTTGAACTGAAAATGGGTATTAAAAGCATGGTTTTAGTGCTCAAGATTCACCAAGCCAAGGGACGGACCCCGGGGGACCAAGATTGACAAATTTACATGCCAGAGACCCAAGGAAATCGAGAAACTGAAGCTCAAGTGGCCTGAAATTTGTACAGAATGCAAGATCACAGGGTCTCCACCATCCGTTTGGCTCGAAACTACATACATGGCCTGAGGACTATAAATTAACCATACACGTCAAATTTCAACCCTCGGATCGTTGTAGAAGTGGACCAACTGACAGATCAAACAATAAATCATTGATTCTGGGCCCACCTTAAACTTGGATATGCTTCAAACTTGGGATTGACCCCTTTAATTAGTTGGGAGAAAGTATGGACGGATTAGATTTCTCATTTACATCTCAGAGGACCCCACCTTGAGTGGTGTGTGTATAGTGCGCAAGTGCACTAGCCGTGCACGGCAACACTAGAGACGATTAAACTGCCTTTGACCGAAACAGATTCGAAAGAAAGAAACTGAAAGTTTCCTCTTCCGTCAACGACCGCACCAATAATTTCTCGGGGCCATCTTCATCATCTGATTCGATGATCCAAGCCGTCCTTTCATTCCAGAAAGTAAAACCGACCGTACACATGATGGGTTTTCAGAACTAAGCACACATACGCATGGAAACAGCATCACCGTATCTAATGGACGACACGTTTAAAACTCAATGGGCCACACTCAACCCAATCCAAAACCGTCCATATCTGGATGGTTTTTTGATGTGAATCAAATGAACAGAGTGGATTTACACGATGACACCGATAATGGGCCCACCGACGTTCACAACGCAAGGGCCATGTGTAGGCTCTGCGTCTGCAAAATCTGGCCGTAGTGGGCCACTGTACGATCAAAAGGGTGATCGGATCGATGATCCGATCCATCCAACCGATGCAGAGGGGGGTCCTGACCCCGTTCACGAAGCCAAAGCAGAAGGATGGGGTGATTAGCCACTCAAAAAGCACCCCAACGCAAGTTGGGTCTCGTTTTTCACCGCGAAACAGGGTCGGTTGTGAAAACTGACCTATTGGCTGTGTAAAGGAGGTCGGTTCTCTGACTCCAGGAGGATCTACAAACAACGTCCGACCGACACAAGTTAGTTACAAAGGAAAAGGAGGGCTGCTGATGTTAGGGGGGAGAGAGAGAGAGAGAGAGAGAGAGAGAGAGAGAGAGAGAGAGAGAGAGAGCGTTGTTAAGAATTTTCATGTTTATTTATTTGTTTCTCATGGTTTTTAAGAGATAGCCTAATCATGGTCGGCTAAAACCTCTTAGCTAGGGCTAAGAGGTGAAGCTTGTGGCGTGATGGGAGGATTCTACGGGTTTGATTTATGTTTATGATTCTTCGTTGATTATAGTTTTTAATGGTTTGTTGTGACTTACATTACAATAGATCTGTAATAGCTTTAAGTAGTTCCTTTTCTCTATTCTGATTATGTAGTTAGGACGCTCTGTTGTTCACCATCGCCCTTGGACATGGTTGGATGACAGAACTCCTCTTAACACTCATACATCACTCAGATTGGCTGTGAATTGATTTAATTCTATTGTTTGCTTTGTCTCATGGGCATGGTTTTGTGATGGAATCCATTCTAATTTACACCTGCCTGATCTCTTGAAAACTAGATTAAATGAAGTTCATAATTTATTTTCATGATATATCTTCCCGCTGGATGAAGATGGGACTTGAAGTCCAGTGAAGTTCATGAATCGACCGTAGATCTCCCTGATCTCTACAAGTGGATCCTCTGAATCCCTAGTTTCCTACCTTTGAAATTTTTTAAAGTTTTAGAGTAATATTTCACCATTATTCACTCATATACATTCAATTTAGAATTCATCTTATTCTAATTCTAGTTTTACTTGGTTTCAAATTACGTACAGGTTTCAGTTCCGGTGGATTCGACCTCGGTCTCACCGAGTTTATTACTACATCACAACCCTATACTTAGGGAGTGAACAAGTTTTTAGCGCAAGGTTTCTGGACCACTGGCTACAATTTTCTGAAATTAATTAGTTTTGGGATTAGTTTAAGATTAGGATTTTTTCTCTCTAATCTTAGATTTTAGGTTTAGGTTTTCCTGATTTTTAGAAACTAACCTGTTTTTCCTGTTTTGTAGGATTTTGATATATACTTTCTAAATTGGTAATCTCTTTCCGATTTTCTAGTTTTTCTAACTCTCTAGATTAGATTTTGTTTTAGGAATTTTTCTAAGTTATTTCATCTTTCTTTTCTTTTAGAGACTTTCTTCTTTTACTTTTAGAAACTAGGTTAGTAATTTCCCGTTTTAGAAACTCTTTTAGAAATTAACTCATCTTTGTTTTATTTTATTTTATTTTATTATTATTATTATTTTTTTAGAAACTTTTTAATTCTAGATTTTCTTTTAGAAATTTTTTACTCTCCACTTTAGGTATAGAGCTTTCCTAATTTATTTTTAGAAAATTTTCCCTCAGTAGAAACTAGTTTACTTTCTAACTTTAGACTTTCTTAGAAACTAACTTGTTTTGGTTTGTTTTGCAGGTTTTTATCTTAGGAACTCTGATCTGGTAACTTCTTTCCAACTCTTCTCGTTCTTTTTAGGTTTTATTTCGTGTATCTCTTTTAGGTCTAAGTCCAGAATCTGAATTGAGGTTATGGCTACAAATTAACCTCAAGCACCCCCGCCTCGTACTTTACGAGATTATTTATAACCGGCGGGGGTGAGCACGCCCTCATGCATGGTTTTTCCAGAAAATACGGGACACATGAATATCAAGCCTGAGGTGATCCAACTCCTTAAATTTCATGGGCTTGAATCTGAAGAACCGTATCTACATTTGAAAGAGTTTGATGAGATTATAACCACTTCATATTTTCCAAACGTGTCTGAGGACACACTCATGCTGAAACTCTTCCCCTTTTCTTTGAAAGAAAAAGTTAAGATGTGGTTGCATTCACTACGTCCTAGATCTATTGGCACATGGAATGATATGCAAAGAGAGTTCATAAAGAAAATTTTTCCATATCATAAAATGAACACTCTTAGAAAATCAATTATGAACTTCGCCCAAAGGGAGGATGAAACATTCTTCCGATGTTGGGAGTGGTTCAAGGATCTTGTCAGCTCTTGCCTACAACACGGTTTTGAAACGTGGTGCATTGCGCACTTTTTTTATGATGGGCTGACATCTTCCATACGCTAATGGGTCGAGACAATGTACAATGGAGAATTTATGAATAAAAATGTCGATGATGTGTGGGATTACTTGGATAGACTTGCTGAAAACGCACAATCATGGGACACATACCCAAAATCGAGTACCACTTTTAGGCCCACTCAATCAAAGGAAAGGGGCGGAGTATACCTGCTGAAAGAGGATGATGATATCAATGATAAAGTGTCTAATCTCATAAAGAAATTTGAGGCTTTGGAATCGAGGAAGGATAAGGGTAAGGAAGTTGTTCGCAGTATTTGTGGTTGTTGCAATCACATAACTGAAAATTGTCCAACCATATCTGCCTTTCAAGAGGTACTGACTGAGCAATCCAATGCCGTAAATAATTATCAAATACCTTTCAATGGACCTACCTCTAATACATACAATCCCGGTTGGAGAAATCATCCAAACTTCAGTTGGAGGAATGGACAAACGGGTACTCCTCAAGGTTTCTTTAATCAAACTCCAAATCAAGAGAAACCTCGAGAGGATCTGGTTCAAAAACACATTCGAGAACAAGAGCTACTTAATCAGAATTCGGCACAAGCATTCTATGATATCCATACAGTATTAGGAATGCTTGCGTTGTCTATTCAAAGGATAGAGTCACAATTAACAAGTGGAGGAAAGGGGATGCTTCCTGCCCAACCTCTCCCCAATCCTAAGCTGCAATATGAAATAAGTGACCCTAGCTCTTCAAATCAGATGGATCAAGCTAAATCCATTACCAATCTTAGGAGTGGGAAGATCATTGACAAAACCATTCCGGTTAGGGCTGAAAAGCCTAAGGACCCGGAAGTGGACAAAGAAGATGGATCTAGCCATGTCTCACCAGAGGTAGAACTGAAACCTCAAGAGAAGCCGATTGCTCCATTCCCCCAACGATTGGTTGCACCAAAATCTCTCTCTAACTCTCAGGATATTCTAGAGGTGTTGAAATTGGTGAAGATCAACATCCCTCTACTAGATGCCATAAAACAAATACCTTCATATGTCAAATTCCTGAAAGACCTATGTACGTCCAAAAGACGGCATAATATTCAAATGAAAATCTTCTTGACTGAGAAAGTGAGTGCTATCCTAAAGCAAGATGCGCCACAGAAATTCAAAGATCTCGGTAGCCCAACCATATCATGTATAATCGAGGATTATCGAATTGATCACGCACTTCTTGACTTAGGAGCGAGGGTCAATTTTTTTTTTTTTTTTTTGGTTAGCTTGTTAGTACACCCACTGTCAGTTCACACTTCACTGTTAGCCACCATAACCAGGGAATGGAGACCATGGCCTCAGTGTTGAAACCAGCTATCTTTCACTCAATCTACCACTTGAGCTATGGACGTTGGTGTCAATTTGTTTCCCTACTCGGTATACAAACAGTTAGGTTTAGGTGAATTAAAACCCACGCTAACCACACTACAACTTGCTGATCGCTCAGTTAGTGTACCAAGAGGGATAATTGAGGATGTGTTGGTCCAGGTTGATAGATTTTACTACCCTATAGACATTATCATCCTGGACACTGAACCCATCAATAACATGAGCACTCAGATTTCCGTCATTCTTGGTTGCCCATTCCTTGCCACTTTAAATGTAATTATCAATTATAGGAATGATGCTATGACTATGTCTTTTGGGAATATGACATTGGAGTCAAATATCTTTTTCAATAACAGCAGAAACTCAGAGGATGATGACGATTTCCTCGACATTAATATAATTGACTCTTTCGTGGAAGACAGAACGCCTCTGACCTTATCCTCTGACCCTCTAGAGACATGCCTGGCACACTCCCATGATTTGGATGATGACATGATTAGGGAGAGGTGTGCCTTGCTTAATATTGCGCCGGTGCTTGAAGTTAACCAGTGGAGGCCACAATTTGAAGAATCGCCCCAAACTGATGTCATGTCTCTATCGTCTAACCTCAAGTCACCGAAGCTTGACCTAAAACCTTTACCCTTTGATTTCGAATATACCCATTTAGGTTAAGAAAAGACATACCCAGTGGTGATTTCATCTTACCCTGAGAACAAACAAGAGAGTATGCTCATTTCTACTCTCAAAGAAGATAATGGAGTTATTAGACATATCATCATAGATTTTGATAGGATGAATGAACTCCTTTCAACTGAATGTTTCGACTCTTTGGATGATAGTTTGGCACACTTTGCAGATTCAAATGATCTCATGATACAAGAAATAGTGGATGCCTCGCAAGACAAAACCTCGGTAGTTGTCACGGACCGAGAGAACCCTTATTTTGAAGTACCTCCTTCCCCAGATTCTGAATGTTTACCATTAAAGGAGGAGTTGAAAATTGAACTAAATAGTGAAATTTTGATGTGTGTTAAGACTACACCACCTACTACAAATTTTTCTGAATTTCACCTACTTATAGTCTCTGATTCATCATGGTGTACTAACTTCGAAATGTTATCCGTCACAGGTGAATCTTATATACTTTGAACACTTCAGACGATTAAAAGAAAACTTTATGCTGAGGTCCCTCAATTTCTCTGGACATTCACACTCCAGGACATCCAAGCTTACTGCGAAACGGGCTTTTGGATGACCTTATTGAAAAACCTTCTGAGAAATTTACCACGATACTAGCCGGTGGAAGAACCTGGATGCATGATTGAGTATATTTTATGTGCTTCCGCAGTTGATGATTAGAATTTACTGCTTTCATAGGACTAGGTTAGTTTGCTTTATACATTATTTTAGGACAATTTTTTTTTTGTTGGTTTCTCTCTTGTGCTGATCCGCCTTTACGCCGATATCTTTGGAAAAAGCTTTTGATTCCTTCGTCCAGGTATTATCTTCCCATCACTTCTCATTTACTTTCGTTGTCCCATATGCATTGCCTGTTCATATCTTTTACATTGAGGACAAAGTAGATTTTCGATTGGGGGTGGGAGATTAGGTTTCCTAATCAGTATTTTCTTGGTATTACGCAACAATTGTGGAGATTTTTCTGGAAGTTCTTGTAAATTCAAGGTGATTTTCATAGGCCATCTTTAATTTAGAATTACAGGATACAAAATGTTGGTGATTTACTACTCTTGGACTTAGTTAACTGTTAGATTTCACATTACGTTCGAATTATTAATTCATGATTAGAAGTTGTAAACATTGATTGAGTCATGATTTCACATGTTACATCTCGCTTTCACATTAAGGTTTCAGTTTGATATTGAAGGGTTAACTTGGTAATCACTGAGCATGTAAGGAATCAGCCTGGAAAATTTGCCCGTCAAGATCAAGTTAAGAAAAAGAAAATACCCAGCTTAAAAAGAAGAAGAAGAAGAAGAAGAAGATGCCTTTAGAAAGGGTCGGGCGAATAATCTTCACCATAGGTTTGCTCCCTATAGGTGTAGAGTTAATTTCCCATGGATGATATGTGAAAAGGGTTAGGTGTACGGTCTTCACCATAGGTTTGCTCCCTATAGGTGAAGATCTGATTCCCCTCGCCGTTACTTTAAAAAAAAAAAAGGAGCCAAAAGCTGGAAGAATGAAAGAATGATCTGTAAGGCACGTTTAGTTTATCATGAATTCTCTTGTTGGTTACCAATGATATCCTGAAATAGAGAAGTGAATTTTAATGATGATAAGCCGAGATTAGAATATACACTCATGGATCCTAATGTTTAGAATTTTTCTAATTGATGGATTAATACCTTTGGACTTGATTATGAAGTCTACCATGCGCTCGCGTCCAAGAGAAATTAATGTTCAACATTCATGAATCTTAGATTTTTAGTATGTGGATTGTTTTAAAAGTCACTCGAGTTTATAGAAACTGTCCGGTAATTCTCAACTTATTTTTCGCATACCTTGCTCGAGACTAGTAAGATGCTGTTTGGGGGTTGTGTTAAGGGTCAAATATTGCATATCATACCCCAGTCATCGCCTGGATTTACGAGCATGATACTGTTTAATGGCCCATTTTAATTGTGTTTTCGATATAGGATGTATTTAGGATCTTGAACTGAAAATGGGTATTAAAAGCATGGTTTTAGTGCTCAAGATTCACCAAGCCAAGGGACGGACCCTGGGGGACCAAGATCGACAAATTTACATGCCAGAGACCCGAGGAAATCAAGAAACTGAAGCTCAAGTGGCCTGAAATTGGTACAGAATGTAAGATCACAGGGTCTCCACCATCCGTTTGGCTCGAAACTACATACATGGCCTGAGGACTATAAATTAACCGTACACGTCAAATTTCAACCCTCGGATCGTTGTAGAAGTGGACCAACTGACAGATCAAACAATAAATCATTGATTCTGGGCCCACCTTAGACGTGGATATGCTTCAAACTTGGGATTGACCCCTTTAATTAGTTGGGCGAAAGTATGGACGGATTAGATTTCTCATTTACATCTCAGAGGACCCCACCTTGAGTGGTGTGTGTATAGTGCGCAAGTGCACTAGCCGTGCACGGCAACATTAGAGACGGTTAAACTGCCTTTGACCGAAACAGATTCGAAAGAAAGAAACTGAAAGTTTCCTCTTCCGTCAACGACCGCACCAACAATTTCTCGGGGCCATCTTCATCATCTGATTCAATGATCCAAGCCGTCCTTTCATTCCAGAAAGTAAAATCGACCGTACACATGGTGGGTTTTCAGAACTAAGCACGCATACGCATGGAAACAGCATCACCGTCTCTAACGGACGACACGTTTAAAAGTCAATGGGCCACACTCAACCCAATCCAAAACCGTCCATATCTGGATGGTTTTTCGATGTGAATCAAATGAACAGAGTGGATTTACACGATGACACCGATAATGGGCCCAGCGACGTTCACAACGCAAGGGCCATGCGCAGGCTCTGCGTCTGCAAAATCTGGCCGTAGTGGGCCACTGTACGATCAAAAGGGTGATCGGATCGATGATCCGATCCATCCAACCGTTGCAGAGGGGGGTCCTGACCCCGTTCATGAAGTCAAAGCAGAAGGATGGGGTGATTAGCCACTCAAAAAGCACCCCGATGCAAGTTGGGTCTCGTTTTTCACCGCGAAATAGGGTCGGTTGTGAAAACCGACCTATTGGCTGCGTAAAGGAGGTCGGTTCTCTGACTCCAGGAGGATCTACAAACAACGTCCGACCGACACAAGTTGGCTATAAAGGAAAAGGAGGGCTGCTGATGTTAGGAGAGAGAGAGAGAGAGAGAGAGAGAGAGAGAGAGAGAGAGAGAGAGAGAGAGTTGTTAAGAATTTTCATGTTTATTTATTTGTTTCTCATGGTTTTTAAGAGATATCCTAATCATGGTCGGCTAAAACCTCTTAGCTAAGGCTAAGAGGTGAAGCTTGTGGCGTGATGGGAGGATTCTACAGGTTTGATTTATGTTTATGATTCTTCGTTGATTATAGTTCGATATAGAGGAATGCTTTCAGTTTTTAATGGTTTGTTGTGACTTACATTACAATAGATCTGTAATAGCTTTAAGTAGTTCCTTTTCTCTATTCTGATTATGCAGTTAGGACGCTCTGTTGTTCACCATCGCCCTTGGACATGGTTGGATGACAAAACTCCTCCTAACACTCATACATCACTCAGATTGGCTGTGAATTGATTTAATTTTATTGTTTGCTTTGTCTCATAGGCATGGTTTTGTGATGGAATCCATTCTAATTTACACCTGTCTGATCTCTTGAAAACTAGATTAAATGAAGTTCATAATTTATTTTCATGATATATCTTCCAACTGGATGAAGATGGGACTCGAAGTCCAGTGAAGTTCATGAATCGACCGTAGATCTCCCTGATCTCTACAAGTGGATCCTCTGAATCCCTAGTTTCCGACCTTTGAAATTTTTTAAAGTTTTAGAGTAATATTTTACCATTATTCACTCATATACATTCAATTTAGAATTCATCTTATTCTAATTCTAGTTTTACTTAGTTTCAAATTACGTACAGGTTTCAGTTCCGGTGGATTCGACCTCGGTCTCACCGAGTTTATTGCTACATCACAACCCTATACTTAGGGAGTGAACAAGTTTTTGGCGCCGTTGCCGGGGACTGATGGCTACGATTTTCTGAAATTAATTAGTTTTGGGATTAGTTTAAGATTAGGATTTTTTTCTCTCAAATCTTATATTTTAGGTTTAGGTTTTCCTGATTTTTAGAAACTAACCTGTTTTTCCTGTTTTGTAGGATTTTGATATATACTTTCTAAATTGGTAATCTCTTTCCGATTTTCTAGTTTTTCTAACTCTTTAGATTAGATTTTGTTTTAGGAATTTTCCTAAGTTATTTCATCTTTCTTTTCTTTTAGAGACTTTCTTCTTTTACTTTTAGAAACTAGGTTAGTAATTTCCCGTTTTAGAAACTCTTTTAGAAACTAACTCATCTTTGTTTTATTTTATTTTTATTATTATTTTTTTAGAAACTTTTTAATTCTAGATTTTCTTTTAGAAATTTTTTACTCTCCACTTTAGGTATAGAGCTTTCCTAATTTATTTTTAGAAATTTTTCCCTCAGTAGAAACTAGTTTACTTTCTAACTTTAGACTTTCTTAGAAACTAACTTGTTTTGGTTTGTTTTGCAGGTTTTTAACTTAGGAACTCCAATCTGGTAACTTCTTTCCAACTCTTCTCGTTCTTTTTAGGTTTTATTTCATTTATCTCTTTTAGGTCTAAGTCCAGATTCTGAATTGAGGTTATGGCTGCAAATTAACCTCAAGCACCCCCGCCTCGTACTTTACGAGATTATTTATAACCGGCGGGGGTGAGCACGCCCTCATGTATGGTTTTTCCAGAAAATATAGGACACATGAATATCAAGCCAGGGGTGATCCAACTCCTCCTTAAATTTCATGGGCTTGAATCTGAAGAACCGTATCTACATTTGAAAGAGTTTGATGAGATTATAACCACTTTATATTTTCCAAACGTGTCTAAGGACACAGTCATGCTGAAACTCTTCCCCTTTTCTTTGAAAGAAAAAGTTAAGACGTGGTTGCATTCACTACATCCTAGATCTATTGGCACATGGAATGATATGCAAAGAGAGTTCATAAAGAAATTTTTTCCATATCATAAAATGAACACTCTTAGAAAATCAATCATGAACCTCGCCCAAAGGGAGGATGAAACATTCTTCCGATGTTGGGAGCGGTTCAAGGATCTTGTCAGCTCTTGCCCACAACACGGTTTTGAAACGTGGCGCATTGCGCACTTTTTTTATGATAGGTTGACATCTTCCATGCGCCAATTGGTCGAGACAATGTACAATGGAGATTTTATGAATAAAAATGTCGATGATGTGTGGGATTACTTGGATAGACTTGCTGAAAACACACAATCATGGGACACATACCCAAAATCGAGTACCACTTTTAGGCCCACTCAATCAAAGGAAAGGGGCGGAGTATACCTGCTGAAAGAGGATGATGATATCAATGATAAAGTGTCTAATCTCATAAAGAAATTCGAGGCTTTGGAATCGAGGAAGGATAAGGGTAAGGAAGTTGTTCGCAGTATTTGTGGTTGTTGCAATCACATAACTAAAAATTGTCCAACCATATCTGCCTTTCAAGAGGTACTGACTGAGCAATCCAATGCCGTAAATAATTATCAAATACCTTTCAATGGACCTACCTCTAATACATACAATCCCGGTTGAAGAAATCATCCAAACTTCAGTTGGAGGAATGGACAAACGGGTACTCCTCAAGGTTTCTTTAATCAAACTCCAAATCAAGAGAAACCTCAAGAGGATCTGGTTCAAAAACAAATTCGAGAATAAGAGCTACTTAATCAGAATTCGGCACAAGCATTCTATGATATCCGTACAATATTAGGAACGCTTGCGTCGTCTATTCAAAGGATAGAGTCACAATTAACAAGTGGACGAAAGGGGATGCTTCCTGCCCAACCTCTCCCCAATCCTAAGCTGCAATATGAAATAAGTGACCCTAGCTCTTCAAACCAGATGGCACAAGCTAAATCCATTACCACTCTTAGGAGTGGGAAGATCATTGACAAAACCATTCCGGTTAGGGCTGAAAAGCCTAAGGACCCGGAAGTGGACAAAGAAGATGGATCTAGCCATGTCCCATCAGAGGTAGAACTGAAACCTCAAGAGAAGCCGATTGCTCCATTCCCCCAACGATTGGTTGCACCAAAATCTCTCTCTAACTCTCAGGAAATTCTAGAGGTGTTGAAACTGGTGAAGATCAACATTCCTCTACTAGATGCCATAAAACAAATACCTTCATATGTCAAATTCCTGAAAGACCTATGTACATCCAAAAGACGGCATAATATTCAAACGAAAATCTTCTTGACTGAGAAAGTGGTGCTATCCTAAAACAAGATGCGCCACAGAAATTCAAAGATCTCGGTAGGCCAACCATATCATGTATAATCGGGGATTATCGAATTGATCACGCACTTCTTGACTTAGGAGCGAGTGTCAATTTGATTCCCTACTCAGTATACAAACAGTTAGGATTAGGTGAATTAAAACTCACGCTAACCACACTACAACTTGCTGATCGCTCAGTTCGTGTACCAAGAGGGATAATTGAGGATGTGTTAGTCCAGGTTGATAGATTTTACTACCCTGTAGACTTTATCATCCTGGACATCGAACCCATCAATAACATGAGCACTCAGATTCCCGTCATTCTTGGTTGCCCATTCCTTGCCACTTTAAACGTAATTATCAATTGTAGGAATGATGCCATGACTATGTCTTTCGGGAATATGACATTGGAGTCAATTATCTTTTTCAATAACAGCAGAAACTCAGAGGATGATGACGATTTTCTAGACATTAATATGATTGATTCTTTCGTGGAAGAAAGAACGCCTCTGACCTTATCCTCTGACCCTCTAGAGACATGCTTGACACACTCCCATGATTTGGATGATGACATGATTAGGGAGAGGTGTGCCTTGCTTAATATTGCGCCGGTGCTTGAAGTTAACCAGTGGAGGCCACAATTTGAAGAATCGCCCCAAACTGATGTCGTGTCTCTATCGTCTAACCTCAAGTCACCGAAGCTTGACCTAAAACCTTTACCCTTTGATTTCGAATATGCCCATTTAGGTCAAGAAAAGACATACCCAGTGGTAATTTCATTTCACCCTGAGAACAAACAAGAGAGTATGCTCATTTCTACTCTCAAAGAAGATAATGGAGTTATTAGACATATCATCATAGATTTTGATAGGATGAATGAACTCCTTTCAACTGAATGTTTCGACTCTTTGGATGATGGTTTGGCACACTTTGCAGATTCAAATGATCTCATGATACAAGAAATAGTGGATGCCTCGCAAGACAAAACCTCGGTAGTTGTCACGGACCGAGAGAACCCTTATTTTGAAGTACCTCCTTCCCCAGATTCTGAATGTTTACCATTAAAGGAGGAGTTGAAAATTGAACTAAATAGTGAAATTTTGACGTGTGTTGAGACTACACCACCTACTACAAATTTTTCTGAATTTCACCTACTTATAGTCTCTGATTCATCATGGTGTACTAACTTCGAAATGTTATCCGTCACAGGTGAATCGTATATACTTTGAATACTTCAGACGATTAAAAGAAAACTTTATGCTGAGGTCCCTCAATTTCTCTGAACATTCACACTCCAGGACATCCAAGCTTACTGCAAAACGGGCTTTTGGATGACCTTATTGAAAAACCTTCTGCGAAATTTACCACGATACTAGCCGACGGAAGAACCTGGATGCATGATTGAGTAGATTTTATGTGCTTTCACAGTTGATGATTAGAATTTACTGCTTTCATAGGACTTGGTTAGTTTGCTTTATACATTATTTTAGGACAGTTTACTTTTGTTGGTTTCTCTCTTGTGCTGATCCGCCTTTACGCCGATATCTTTGGAAAAAGCTTCTGATTCCTTCGTCCAGGTACTATCTTCCCATCACTTCTCATTTACTTTCGTTGTCCCATGTGCATTGCCTGTTCATATCTTTTACATTGAGGACAATGTAGATTTTCGATTGGGGGTGAGAGATTAGGTTTCCTAATCAGTATTTTCTTGGTCTTAAGCAAAAATTGTGGAGATTTTTCTGGAATTTCTTGTAAATTCAAGGTGATTTTCACAGGCCATCTTTAATTTAGAATTACAGGATATAGAATGTTGGTGATTTACTACTCTTGGACTTAGTTAACTATTAGATTTCACGTTACGTTCGAATTATTAATTCATGATTAGAAGTTGTAAACATTGATTGAGTCATGATTTCATATGTCGCATCTCGCTTTCACATTAAGGTTTCAGTTTGATATTGATGGGTTAACTTGGTAATCACTGAGCATGTAAGGAATCAGCCTGGAAAATTTGCCCGTCAAGATCAAGTGAAGAAAAAGAAAATACCCAGCTTAAAAAGAAGAAGAAGAAGAAGAAGAAGAAGATACCTTTAGAAAGGGTTGGGCTAATAATCTTTACCATAGGTTTACTCCCTATAGGTGTAGAGTTAATTTCCCATGGACGATATGTGAAAAGGGTTAGGTGTACGGTCTTCACCATAGGTTTGCTCCCTATAGGTGAAGATCTGATTCCCCTCGGCATTACTTAAAAAAAAAAAGTAGTCAAAAGCTGGAAGAATGAAAGAATGATCTGTAAGGCACGTTTAGTTTATCATGAATTCTCTTGTTGGTTACCAATGATATCCTGAAATAGAGAAGTGAATTTTAATGATGATAAGCCGAGATTAGAATATACACTCATGGATCCTAGTGTTTAGAATTTTTTCAATTGATGGATTTATACCTTTGGACTTGATTATGAAGTCTACCATGCACTTGCGTCCAGGAGAAATTAATGTTCAACATTTGTGAATCTTAGATTTCTAGTATGTGGATTGTTTTAAAAATCACTCGAGTTTATAGAAACTGTCCGGTAATTCTCAACTTATTTTTCGTATACCTTGCTCGGGACTAGCAAGATGCTAGTTGGGGGTTGTGTTAAGGGTCAAATATTGCATATCATACCCCAGTTATTGCCTGGATTTACGAGCATGATACTGTTTAATGGCCCATTTTAATTGTGTTTTCGATATAGGATGTATTTAGGATCTTGAACTGAAAATGGGTATTAAAAGCATGGTTTTTGTGCTCAAGATTCACCAAGCCATGGGACGGACCCCGGGGAACCAAGATCGACAAATTTACATGCCAGAGACCCAAGGAAATCGAGAAACTGAAGCTCAAGTGGCCTGAAATTGGTACAGAATGCAAGATCACAGGGTCTCCACCATCCGTTTGGCTCGAAACTACATACATGGCCTGAGGACTATAAATTAACCGTACACGTCAAATTTCAACCCTCGGATCGTTGTAGAAGTGGACCAACTGACGGATCAAACTATAAATCATTGATTCTGGGCCCACCTTAGACTTGGATATGCTTCAAACTTGGGATTGACCCCTTTAATTAGTTAGGAGAAAGTATGGACGGATTAGATTTCTCATTTACATCTCAGAGGACCCTACCTTGAGTGGTGTGTATTGTGCGCAAGTGCACTAGCCGTGCACAGCAACACTAGAGACGATCAAACTGCCTTTGACTGAAACAGATTCGAAAGAAAGAAACTGAAAGTTTCCTCTTCCGTCAATGACCGCACCAACAATTTCTCGGGGCCATCTTCATCATCTGATTCAATGATCCAAGCCGTCCTTTCATTCCAGAAAGTAAAACCGACCGTAGACATGGTGGGTTTTCAGAACTAAGCACGCATACGCATGGAAACAGCATCACCGTATCTAACGGACGGCACGTTTAAAACTCAATGGGCCACACTCAACCCAATCCAAAATTGTCCCTATCTGGATGGTTTTTCGATGTGAATCAAATGAACATAGTGGATTTACACGATGACACCGATAATGGGCCCACCGACGTTCACAATGCAAGGGCCATGCGCAGGCTCTGCGTCCACAGAATTTGGCTGCAGTGGGCCACTGTATGATCAAAAGGGTGATCGGATCGATGATCCGATCTGTCCAACTGATGCAGAGGGGGGTCCTGACCCCGTTCATGAAGCCAAATCAGAAGGATGGGGTGATTAGCCACTCAAAAAGCACCCCGACGCAAGTTGGGTCTCGTTTTTCACCGCGAAACAGGGTCGGTTGTGAAAACCGACCTACTAGTTGTGTAAAGGAGGTCGGTTCTCTGACTCCAGGAGGATCTACAAACAACGTCCGACCGACACAAGTTGGCTATAAAGGAAAAGGAGGGCTGCTGACGTTAGGGAGAGAGAGAGAGAGAGAGAGAGAGAGAGAGAGAGAGAGAGAGAGAGAGAGAGAGAGAGAGAGTTGTTAAGAATTTTCATGTTTATTTATTTGTTTCTCATGGTTTTTAAGAGATAGCCTAATCATGGTCAGCTAAAACCTCTTAGCTAGTGCTAAGAGGTGAAGCTTGTGGCGTGATGGGAGGATTCTACGGGTTTGATTTATGTTTATGATTCTTCGTTGATTATAGTTCGATATAGAGGAATGCTTTCAGTTTTTAATGATTTGTTGTGACTTACATTACAATAGATCTGTAATAGTTTTAAGTGGTTCCTTTTCTCTATTCTGATTATGCAGTTAGGACGCTCTGTTGTTCACCATCGCTCTTGGACATGGTTGGATGACAGAACTCCTCCTAACACTCATACATCACTCAGATTGGTTGTGAATTGATTTAATTCTGTTGTTTGCTTTGTCTCATAGGTATGGTTTTGTGATGGAATCCATTCTAATTTACACCCGTCTGATCTCTTGAAAACTAGATTAAATGAAGTTCATAATTTATTTTCATGATATATCTTCCAACTGGATGAAGATGGGACTCGAAGTCCAGTTAAGTTCATGAATCGACCGTAGATCTCCCTGATCTCTACAAGTGGATCCTCTGAATCCCTAGTTTCCTACCTTTAAATTTTCTAAAGTTTTAGAGTAATATTTCACCATTATTCACTCATATACATTCATTTTAGAATTCATCTTATTCTAGTTCTAGTTTTACTTAGTTTCAGATTACGTACAGGTTTCAGTACCGGTGGATTCGACCTCGGTCTCACCGAGTTTATTACTACATCACAACCCTATACTTGGGGAGTGAACAAGTTTTTGGCGCCGTTGCTGGGGACTGACGGCTACAATTTTCTGAAATTAATTAGTTTTGGGATTAGTTTAAGATTAGGATTTTTTTTCTCTCTAATCTTAGATTTTAAGTTTAGGTTTTCCTGATTTTTAGAAACTAACCTGTTTTTCTTGTTTTGTAAGATTCTGATATATACTTTCTAAATTGGTAATCTCTTTCCGATTTTCTAGTTTTTCTAACTCTCTAGATTAGATTTTGTTTTAGGAATTTTCCTAAGTTATTTCATCTTTCTTTTCTTTTAGAGACTTTCTTCTTTTACTTTTAGAAACTAGGTTAGTAATTTCCCGTTTTAGAAACTCTTTTAGAAACTAACTCATCTTTGTTTTATTTTATTTTATTTTATTTTATTATTATTATTATTTTTTTTTTTAGAAACTTTTTAATTCTAGATTTTCTTTTAGAAATTTTTTACTCTCCACTTTAGGTATAGAGCTTTCCTAATTTCTTTTTAGAAATTTTACTCTCCACTTTAGGTATAGAGCTTTCCTAATTTTATTATTGCTATGGACCTACGAATTTATATATGATATAGTCTTGATAATCAACCAGTTAAGTAGCATAGTCACACTAGTGTGAAAAGTTGTTTAGATGATGATTACGGAAAGATTATTGTTGATGTCTTAAATTTGAAAACAACAAGTCTGTCAATGCCATCGACAAGCTGCTCGATGCCATCAAGCTGACTTTGATGCCATCGAAAAAATTCGAAAAATATATGTTTTCTTGCTATAATATTTTGGTGTTTTCTTGATGCCATCGAAGGAGTGAAATGTCATCAACAACCTGTTGATGCCATTGAAGTCTCATCGAAGGTGCCATCGAGCGCGCGCACAAAATTGCATAAGTGCGGGATTTGTTTTCGATTTTGATTATGATTCTCATAGAAACTATATATATGGGTGTAATTAGGATATAGGGACAAGATAAAGGTGCTCTAGGTTTTCTAAATTCATTCTTAAGGGTTTCAAGGGCATAACTTGAGCTTAAGAAAGGAAATTCAAGGCTTTTTCGGTTCGGTAATTGACAATATTTTGTAATTTTCTACTCTCATGGTGTATTATTGTTGCTTTGTGTTGTGATTTTTTCTCGCAAGAGTTTTTTCACGTTAAATTTGGAGTGTTTGTGATTGGACTTGTTTGTACAATTGTAATACCTTACTTGATTCATCTCCGCCTGCTTACGTGGTCTCCCAACAAAGATAACATCCATTTATCAAATTAGGAGCTACATCTTTAATTCAACGTTGACTCTTAAAAAACTTGTAGGCCAGGTGTCACATACATGCATAGTTGAAATCATACGTGCTCTTCTACATGGGAGAAGAAAAAAAGTACCGGGAAGAATCTGCAGCCATGGTTTGCTAGAGTACATTACCATGTGTCACTACGTCAAAAGTGGCAATTTGCGACGTATTTTTGCGACGGACTTTGTCCGTCGCTAAAATCTCTTGGTTTAACGACGGATTTAATCCGTCGCTAAGCCCTTGTTGGTTGAAAATCTGGTCTGAACGTCGCTGAATTTAGCGACGGACCAAAATCCGTCGCTGCAATCTGATTTACGACGGATTTTGGTCCGTCGCTCATAGGCGACGGACGAAATCCGTCGCAAATTTTTATTTTGTAACTCGCATTCCCCCAAAACACCAAAATGGCGCGCTTTCAAGTTGCTTTTGCGACGGATCATGGTCCGTCGTAAAAGGACTTTTGCGACGGATCATGTCCGTCGTAAAAGGACTTTTGCCTTGACATTAATTTTATTTTTATTTTTATAAGAATATGGTGAAAAATTAAGTTTTTTTGTAGTCTAATAATTGTTTTTTAATATAATTTCAGTGGTTTAATTGTACATATTTATATCTAAGATTATTTTTTAACAATTGGTTGAATGCAAAAAGAAAATTTATTTTGTTTTTATATCAAATGAGTGAAATTTTTATTTTTATTTTTAATTTAAAATTAATATTTAAATGATTTGTAATATCACATGAAAAAGAATATTGAGAAGTTTAAAAAATTTAACAATGTTTGACAAAAAAATTAGATTTTGAAAGAATAAAAATAGTGATTTAATAAAAATCTATTTTGTGGGAAAAAAGAATTTTGAGTAAAGTTGATAAATTTGAAAAAAAAAAAAGCATTTGATTTTGAGAAAAAAATAATACCCTGAAAAAAAAATAATTTAATGTAAAAATTTTCACAATATGGGTCCCACCATAATATTTTATAAAAACAATGAGATTTTGAAAAAATATATATATCATTTTAAAAAAGAAAATTAAAAAGTCGAAAACAAAATGATGCTTTTAAAGAAAAAAATCGGCATTTTGGAATTTTTGGAAAAAAAAATTAAAATTTGGTAAATTTTTTGAGATTTTAAAAATAAATTAAAATTCAAAATTTATATTTTAATTTTTTTGAAATATTTTATAAGAAAAATGATATTTTGTTAAAAGTTTTCAAAGAAAAATTAAGAGTAAAAAAATATACATTTTGAAAAAAAATATGTTATTTTTAAATAGAAATAGAAATTTATTTGTGAAATAAAAAATAGTTGTTAATAAATTATTAGGTACATCCACTAGTTGAACCTTTAAACGTTAAAATCAAATTTCATTTAAATTGTTGATCAATCTTATATGCCCAATATCTTCCTCATATATAGCTTGATCGAGGCGAGTAACTAGTCAAATTGTGGGTATTGATTCTGTAACACCCCGAATTTTTGCCAACCTGGAATTAGACGTCCTTAGGCAATGGGCCACTCCTAACACCTTATTAAATTGTCAGAACTGAATCACATAGTCTAAAATCACTTCTGAACCCATTTCCTTCACAAATCCAACCCTTCACCACCTTGTTCTTTCAATTTTTCAAAGCACTTTCGCCCTAGACACTATCTTAAACTAGCTAAGTAGTATAACTTGGATCACTTTAGATACAAACTACAAAGGACTAAGTACCACCTCAGACAGAAATCTTATAGGACTAGATCCTTTAGAAATGAGGCGAGGATTAGCCAGTGCGAAACCAGATTAGCCACGAAATCCATTTGAATCGCTTTAAATACGATCCGCAAGACCCAAAACTTGTAGAATCATGCATTGACGCTAGGTTACCATAAAATCTAGGATCAATCTCATTACTCGGCTGCTCTCGGGAGCATCTCGAAACTCCGTATCAGATCTGGACCGCACGTCGGAAGTCCGAATAATACGAAGTTAAGGAATTAGGACCGCTTCGCTGGGCTTGACAACCATCTCGGAAATCAAATCCAGATGGTGTCCCAGCGCTATTTGCTTGAGCTCGGAGTGAAGAGTGTGAGAAATCCCCGATTTTCAGGGCGTTACAGATTCGTAAAGTAGAGTGAATGGACCAGACATGTAAAATGGCCCAAATATTCTGATCAAAATTATGACCTAATTTAGTAACATCGTGAGAACCTAAAAATTGATGGTAGTAAGTTTTGTGGGGCCTATCATGATGTGTGTCAAACATCAACATCATGCATTTGATGTGTCCCCTTTAGGTTATGAGATATCTCAAAAATCATCCGTATACGAAACTCAGGTGGGCCATACCATCTAAAATCATGTGAAACATCCTAAAAAATATAAAAGCACTTGGTGGGGCCCACATGAGTTTTGGATGCAGCTGAAACTTGGTCTGACCCCTCATCTAAGTGAGACACACATAATGGGTGAGTTGGATACGTGAATCACATTTAGGCAGGCCCAATATATGATTATAAATGTTTCAAGGAAACCCCTCTCTACTATATTTAGGTGAGTTACTCATTACCCTTGCCAGAGTAAACTCTGTGGAGTCCATCGTTATTTATTTATTTTATCCACTCCGTTTATCTATGTTAACAGATAATTTGAGGTCTAAAGAACAAAAAGGAAGCATATCCAAAGCTCAATTGGACCACACCATAGGAAATAGTGTCATTGAACCTCTACCATTGAAAAATTCTTAGAGGCCATAAAAGTTTTGGATCAAGCTGATGTTTGTGTTTTATCTTTATTCATATATTTTTGATATTATGAACAAATTGGATGGCAAATAAGCACTATTGTGGGCCCAAGGAAGGTATCAACGTGGAAATCATTATTCCACACTGTTCCATGTGGCATGGTCCACTTGAGTTTTGGATTTACTGAAAATTTGGAATCAATCTACATCGTTCATCTATTTTTCAAGATCATTTTAGAGAATTATCCAAAAAATGAATCATATCCAAAGATTAAATGGACCACGCTACAAATAAGGGAAATGGATTGGCTATGGCTATTCCACCTGACACTAGCCAACGGCTGGTGGTCGGTGCTTTGTGGGCCCCACCATGATGTATTTGTTTCATCCATGCCGTCCATCTATTTTTAAAGATCATCTTACGGCATGAGACCGAAAATGAAGTATATCCCAATCTGAAATGGACCATATTACTAGAAACAGTGTTTAATGAGCGTCAACCATTAAAAACGTTTTGGGGGTCATAAAAGTTTTGGATCCAGATGATTTTTGTTTTTCCCCTTCATCTAGGCCTACATGACCTAATAAACAGATTGGATGTCAAATAAACAGTACAGTGGGCCTCAAGAGGATTTTAATGATGATATCCAATCACTATTGTTTTCATGTGGTGTGGTCCACTTGAGATTTATAAATTATACCTCTCATTTTTGTAATTTCCTAAAATGATATTTAAAAATGAATGAACGTAATGGATGAAATACATACATTATGGTAGGGCCCACTGGAACTTTGGATCAGCCTCTTATCCTGGCTCATGGATCAAATAAACAGTACAGTGGGGCCTTAGGCGTTCAATCCCCACTATCCTATAGTGAGGTCCACTCGAACTTTAGATCAGCCTCTTATTCTAGTTCATGCTCTAAAATTATGCGGTAAAATAGATGGATGGAGTGGATAGACTCGAAGCATACAAGGTGGACCCCACAAAGTCTACGCCTACTTAGAGGCAGAAGCGGAAGCGGATTGCGTAGTGAGTAACTCACTACGCTTGGGGTACTGAGTAAACTCTGTGAGATACATCATGATTTATGTATTTAATCCATTCCGTCCATCCATTTTAACAGATAATTTTAGCTCTTGAAATCAAAATTGAAGCATATACAATGTTCAAATGGATCACACCACAGGAAAAAGTTGAACTGAACGTCTACTGTTGAAAACTTATTGGGGGCCACAAAAGTTTTAGATCAAGCTTATATTTGTTGTTTCCCTTCATCAGTGTCTATAAGATCTTATGAAAAGTTTGGATGACAAATAAGCATCACTGTAAGTTAGAAAAGTTTCAACGGTGGAAATCATTAGCCCCACTGTTTCCCGTGGTATGATCCACTTGATCTTTGGATATGCTTTAATTTTTGGACCAACCCATTAAATTACCTGGAAAAATGAATGGACGGTGTGGATAGACTACATACATTCCAGGTGGGCCAATTGAGTTTACTCAGTATGATAAGACCGCAAGTAACTCGACGTTAATCCGATATCTACGTGGGTGCTCACAATGCGCACAGTTCGCACCGAACTCTTGTGAACTTTTTGATGACTCATCATACGTAATGTGAGTCCAAAATCTGAACGGTCCACATGATGAAGCATCCCATTAAATCCCCAGGGCCCAACTTTTACTTTGATCCAAAACTTTTGTGGGCCATGGAAAAAGACAACCGTTTCCTCTCTTGATTTGCATCTATCTTTCCTATGGTTCACTAGGGTATTAGATCAGGGTGAAAATTGGTACGTATAAGTTTCATGGGATGCCACATCACATGGACCGTTCGGATTAGACATCCATGACATGTGTACAAAGTTTCGCACGTGCGTGGGTGAGCATTCCTAAAGTTGAAATGCCCTAGTTCTCTCCTCTCCTTCGTCTCTCTTTCGTAACTACTCCAGTCCCTCGTATCCCTCTCGCACTCTTCTCTTTCTCTGGATCTCTCCCTCCTCTCTCTTCTTGCTCTCTCTCTCTCTCTCGATCTCTCTTCCCTCTCTCTCTCTCTCTCTCTCTCTCCACCCATGCTCTTCTTGCCGAAGCCCTACCCACGCACGCGCTCTCTCTCTCTCTCTGTGAAGCTAGGTTGAGGTATTTCTCACTCTCTCTCTCTCTCAATCTCTCTCAATCTCAATACTGATTTAGGAATTTGGGGATTTTAGGGTGGATTGTCCAAAATAGGAATTTGGGGATTTTAGGTGGATTGTCCAAAATAGGTATTTGGGGATTTTAGGGTGGATTTGTCAATGCATATGGCTAGGAAGTGCTTATGAGCAGCACTCAACACAATGCCCTGATGACTGGGATTGCTCGTGTAGTCGATTTTTTAAACAAGCTAACCATCTATGGAGAGGGAGGCGACCAACTAGATGGACACTCCACTTGGATTAAGTTATATCAGATCAATTCATTTAAGCATCTAAATGCACCTATAAACGTAAATTTAGATACCAAATCATGAATTAATTTTGATTTATTTCCTCTCTAGCCTTTCTTAATTTACCGATGAAGGCATTGCCTCTTTTTTTTTTTGTGTGATTGGTTCATATTTAAAGATCCTTCGGTGTTATTGTTGTTGCAACCAGTGAAAATGTAAAGATTCTTCTTTTGTAGGTCACAGATATCTAATGTGGCTAATGAGGAAGTCTACAAGCTGGATAAAAAGTTCAGGAAAGGGAGTCATGTTTGAGTTCGTGTTCTTGGCTTTAGGCATCTAGAAGGATTGGCAATGGATGTTTTCTATATGTTTTATTTTTTATAATAATTAATTTGGCTGCATTGACATTTGGCTGCCTTTACTGCATTGACATTTGGCTGCCTTGTTCAAGGGAAAAGAACATCGAGTTTTTTTTTTTTTTTGGATAAAATATTAACGTACTTTGATGCAGATGTGCAATGTTCGAGAACCCACCGTTCGATTATCATATTCCTGAGCCACCTAAAAATGTTACAATGCCTGAAAAGGTATTCTTATGTTTTGTTATAACTTGTCTAAAAGTCATTTTCTTCCTTTTTTTATTTGTTATATTTTATTGTAAACTTCATATTAGATAGAATATCTCTGCATTCTTAATTGCATGATGATCTTGTGTGAGATGTGCACATCAGTCTAGCTCAGTTGAATCATGTGCACATTATAAATGGGTCAAAGCCATAAAAAAAAAAAAAGACCTTGATACAACAATCTCAACCACCTCATGTCATCCATTGAATTTGGACTGCCGATTACTTTCTATTTAGCCATATGTGGTCGGGTCATTTTTGTCAAATTTGGAGTTACCGAAGGCTCTTTTTCGTGTATGGTTCCTATAGGCTAAAATCTTTGTTATGGCTCGAAAATTGAAAGGAATGATTCTGTTGAGTTTCGGAAAATTGACTTGGATAAATTCTTCTCACCAATTTCTTCCTTGATCTAGTTGCATTATCTTCATTCCATTGTTTAATATTGAAAAATCTAGGGAGCCATTTGGTATTGTTTTAGAATTGAATATTTCAGCTAATTACACAGATTCTAGTCACACATTAAAATCGTATGCAATGTGTGTAGTCTTTTTTATGTTTAGATTTTTTGTTGCTTTTGGGTGATTCTCATTTACACATTCTCTAATGCATGATTTTACTTTTCAGTAGCTAAAAGTTTTATTTTATTTTATTTTATTAAAGGTTGTGTTTGGATATCAAATGGATTTTGCAATAATTACGATTCAATTGTGAAAATGAATCATTGCAATGTGTTTCCAGTTCCAAAATTGTTTCTCTCTTTATGTTATTGTAATTCTGTTTGTTTATGTTTTTGTATTACTAGTGAACTGACATGTTGGTTTCTAGTTTGTTCTCTCTTTCTTCGTTGGATAATTGAAATTTCTGTTTTGTTATTGGCAATATCTTGAAAATTTTATTTGATGTGGCTACTCTTGGCACAAGGAAAAGAATGCTTTGTATTTCGTAGTTATATATATATATATATATAGATTAGTTACTTTGGTTGGTGAAACTGCTTGGCAAGTTTATGGAGACTATTGTTAGCTGCTTGATTGCATGTTGTTGTGTTGGTACTTTTGGGTTCTCTTGGTTTGGTGGAAAACTTTGACCCACTTGTTGTCTTCTCTATGCTTTCTGGCTTGTTTGTTTTCACAATATCTGATCATTCCTGATGGACCATGTGAGTTGGGCATGTATTGCTGACCCCATCTAGGTTGTGGGTAGTTTGTTGAAGTGGTAGTATCTAAGGCTGCGATTCCATTTGAGTGTTCTTGAATGTTCTTAGTGACTGTATGACTTTGGCTATCTAAAACTGACAACAGATTTCTACTAGATGTAGATTATCTTATTTCTGTTTCATTTGCATTGGCAGACTTTTGGTGGATAGAGGTGGCCTAAGCCTTGTTCATGTCCAGCCTTCTTATGGCCTGGTTTGGGGTGGTTGTTTAGGCCCATGGATAAGGCTAGGGCTTGGAGTTCTAAGTAGATTGCTAACGCTAGATTCTGGTCTAGCATGCTTAGCCTCATGCCTGGCTGGTCTGATCGGGAGCTTGTTGCTCCATGGTTCAAATTTTTATGGGAAACATACAGGACTGTTAGAAATTTTACGGAACAACTCAAAATCAGAAGCTTTATATGTGGTAAACGATTTTGTCCTTTCATGTTCAGACATAAGAGTAGGGGCTTGCATTTAGTACAACTTTTTAGAGCCTGTATCGATTGGTTGCAAACTAGGGAAAATATTTAGTTTGCATTGATAAGATGTTTGCTGTTGCTTGGAAAGTGGAGGATGCCATAGCCAAGTGTTTTCCTTTCCTTTCCCATTTCAACAATGGTGCAAAACCTTTTCTTCAAAATGTTAAATGGAGGAAAGAGAATTTTTCTCTAATGTAATGTTTTAAATGACAAGTTTGGAGGGAAAAGAGATTTCCCTTTGTCACATTGCAATCCAAACACTTTCAAATGCAAGGTCAAAGCAGTTTGGAGGACTTCGCAAAACAAACAAGTGCAAAGGGTTTGTTTCTGCTAGTGTTGATGTCCGTTTGCATTTCGCTATTGTCATGACCTTGCATTCCCTTAGTTTGCACCCAATCCAGATAGGCCCTTACAGTTGAATCTCTTGATTTTGTTCATCAAGCTTTTTGAATTTTGCATCAACTTACAATCGATGTGATTACTTTGGTCATGTTTGGAAGATGCCAGAAATGAGTTCGTCTCATCTTACTTAACAATTACTTGTATTAGATATCCTGATCCCTAATACATTACGAGTTCTCTAATACATAGTCACTCTTAACTAAAATAAGATCAACTCATTCTTAGGTGTCTACCAAACAGGGCCTTAGGTTGAGGTTGGTAGCCTATAGTCCATAATGTTTTACTTGTGTTTGCATGGCTCATTTTGCCCCTTAAATAAAATTTGTCTTTCTTTATCAAGCCTTGATTTCTTGTTTAGGGAGCTTTTTTATATGAAACTGTTGTTGCATGTGTGAGCCACATTTAAGTGTCGATTGGTAAAGAGCAGAGTTCTTGAAGACATCTAAATGATCAGTATCACACATCCCGACTTATTGTTAGTGTTGCATTGAAACTTTTTGAGGGCATTTTATCGAAATTGAAAACGGGTTGTGGTAAAGAGCCTACCTAAAACCCAATAAAGAGGCACGATATCGATAACAAAAAAGAAAAGAAAAGAAAAGAAAAAGGATCCTCATATCTGATTGGGTTTAAGTTGAGATTGCTTTAGAGTTCAGACAAAAGTTGGCTGTGGAACACACCACATTTTCATTTCTAACTGTTTGTGGCTTCACCATTCATCATACCATGTGTGTCAATCAGACCATGTGTGTCAATCAGACACAAGTGCAAGATCCAAGCTGTCCACCAATTGAGTACCAACTTGCTAATGTCCTATCCTAACATTCATGTCGCTTCTATTCTTGTTGACCATAACATTTGAAATAGGGAAATTTAACAACTTTTTTTCTCGCCCATCCATTTCTCTCAGTATCTTGAACTCACGTCAACTTGCCATATGTGGTGGCATGAAGGAGCTTAATTTGTACACACATTTGGGATTAGAAAAACCAAGTTAGTGAAGTACTAGTTATTAACCCATTGAGCTATCTATTTTTGCTCTCTATTCATCACTAGAGTAATTCTACCCTTAAAAGAGTATAGAAATCCTTGTCATGCTATTTGGGTTCCCTTTTTTGCAGTGCAAGCTGGTCTTTATGCACTTGAAGATGCAATGGAGACAGGATATGAAGATTTCAAGGTAATCAACCCAATTTCTCAAAATCTACATTTTTTTAATCGTAAGATTGATGTCGGCAGAATGTTTTCCTTCAAACAAGAGGTTGGTTAATCCCATATGCTTGTAAAAGGCAGCCCAACATGCATTGCATCTACCAATGAGGTGCACGGGTGCCAATAGTATTCTTAATAACATTTAGGGCCCGTTTGGATACCACCAAATAAGTTACTTTTTCTACTTACAACAGTAGATAAGTAACTTATTTCAGACAAGTAAGTTTGGTTTAAGATTGCTCAATCACTTAAGCTTAAAAAGTAGTAACCAAGATAAGATACTTGAGGCATAAGTAGCTTATCTTAAGTAACTTAAGATCCAAACTCTGTTTTCATTATCTCAGCAGCCAATATAAATTTCTCTCTGTATCCTTTCATGCCTCTTCATTGTTTATAGTAAATGCCACCAATGGTTACAAATGCCTTAGCCTACCAATGGGCTAAGGTCCTGTATGTACATCTCCTCATGTGAGGCTCAAGAGCCCAAAAATTAGGCAGATCCAAGGCTGAGGTGGACCACACTTCAGAAACAAGTAGTAATGGGAATGCTCACTGTTGAAACCTTATAGGGCCCATCGTAATGTTCATATGCCATCCAAACGATCCATAAGGTCATTCCCCTTCATCAAAACAATGAAGGAAAATGTGTGAGAACTAAGCCGCCTATCAGGTGGGCCCCACAGTTTGGATCCTCCAGACAAAATTCTTCTTGGTTCACTCATCAAGGTGGGCCTAAATGATCAAAAGATATTGTTGAAAAACTAATGGCAAGTATTTTTTTTTTTTTTTTTTGTCATTGTTGTTTTGGTTTATAGAATCTAGACAGTGGGCCCCAGATGATGGACATCCCAGATGCTCCAAACGTGTGCCAGATGGGCACATGTGGGGACAAAGTCGACAAATGCAATGGTAGATTTCAAAGGTACCTGAGTCCGGAAACTAGATTTTGTTAGTGACCTTTCAAAAAAGTAGTCTTATCTTGAAGAGCATCAAATATCGGAGCTTGTCCAATACATTATTGTTCTTCCATGTAAGTGAAGCTTTTGGATGAGATGGTATTTTGCGGAGGCTATGAGTCTCGATTAGGTGGGCCATATCAAAACTCGATTTTCCAACTGGGTACTTTGATGCTATCCTTCTGATCACATAAAAGGCCACTGTACCAGCTCTCCAGTTCATAGTATCAGGAGCTGGAATGAATACAAAAGGGCAATACAGAGAAGGAATTTAAAAGAGGACTGCTACAGTACACCTCTGGAGCACCCAATATAGTACTCATTCAGATAATGGACCAGGCAGATGGTTATCATGGCCATTTGAGTGGTAGGTCCCCCCTCCATGGATAGACTACTTGCAAGAAGTTGCTACTCCCACACCTGCGTGAAGCCTTTCCCATCCACATGCAGGCGCACATGCCAATGTGGCATACATATACAGGATATAAGACTTTCATTAGGTATGCGACACAGTTTAGATATTCTGGCCAAAATAAGGCCATTTCACTCAGATGAGCAATAGTTAACAAAAGAAATGCCTGGCTAAAACAAATTTTATTTTATTTTTTCTAGCCATCCATTTGTTTTGTACACTTTGGCTGACATTCGAGTGGAACAACCTAGTTTCGATCTAAACAAGTGCAGCCCACCTGATGGATAGCTTGGATCTTGCACTAGTGTGCTATATTGGCACGTGTTCTTTTATGTGGATGGGTCGCAGTTCACTTGTGTGTGGGCTCAGCAAACCTGTTGTCTTAGTTCTCAGTCTCCTTTAGTAGTTAGTCTTATAAAATACCAAATTTCTTCTCATTTTCAGGATGAAGTGAACAAGCTTATCAGTTCGGGGGAGAGATGTAATACGCCTTTATTATGGCCTGGATAAAGAATTCCATACATGGGAAGACATTAGTAAACAGTAAGTAGCTGAAGTTTTTGTCTCATTTTCTTTTTTCATTTTTTAATGAAGAATGACAGGGTGATGCTTATCTAGCCACGGGCTGCTACAACCTCCTATGCTATGATGTGCAAAATTGTAATAATGGGATTGGCACTTTCACTTGGGTTGAGTTGTTTAATTATTAATGGATGGGTGGAATTTTGGTGTTGGGTGTTTTGAGCATATGGGCTTAGGTTTTGCTATTAAGTTTTTTACGTGTTTGGATGCTCAGTTCAATTGCATATCAATTTATTAGGATTGTTGTGTAATTTGGAGTTGGAAGTCTTCCAAAGTGAGGGGAAGTTGGGCTAGCCCAAATTCATTTAGGACTTGTTTGCTTGGATGGGCCTGATGAAAATGGATAGGATAGGCCATCCATTTTGTTTCTAGCTTTGATGAAAGGAAGTAGATTGGAAATGGGTGCGTTTTTAATGTTTACTTGCTTTCAAACAGAACATTTTGATAGACCAAACACCTGATTCTTTTAATGAGGAGTTCAATCACCACTTCTTTCAATCTAATGTTTATGTATCCTCATCATAGATGTAGAGCTGAAGGCGAGTGGTGACCTCACCAAGGATGTAGAGCTAAGGGCGTGTTCTTAGCCATTAGTTAAGAGTGAGAGGCTACAGGGGCTATTGATGTCTATTGGTTGAAATTTAAGTTTGTTCAGGTAAGCATGATTTTCGAGCATGGAGTCTTTCAGACTTGAGTATATTTCTATGATAAGAGTACTCATCTATACATAAATGTGGCAATGCTTATTAGTTGGAATGGGTTTTATATGTGGCCATGGGCATTTGCATGATATAGTTGATGTGGGTATTTCCTTAGCATGGTTAAAAAGTGAGCTTTAGACAAGGACTACGTTGGATGTGTATTTGGCATGGTCACTTTTTTTGTGTTTTTTTTTATTTTTTCTTTTCACATGTATTTACTGTATGGTTTGTGTATTTGGATGTTATCCTCATTGTTGCATGTTTGCTCTGGTAGTTGGAATGCTGAAGTTAAAAGAATTAGCAGAGGCTTCTATTGTGGTTCTCAGGTGTCGAAGAGCATCAAAGCATGCCTGCCCTATCGCCGACTGGTCTCATCTTCTGTTTTATTGCTGTGATTTACCTAGGAGACGTTGTAGCAACTTTCATGGTTTTGCCTATGACATATGTGCATTTATAGTCTGAAAACATAAAATAGACCGTTAACTGTTTTATTGGTATTGTGTTGATTATAGTCTTGATGAATGTTAAATGGGTGAAATGTGCATGCACATGTTTAATCATTAATTGATTATGATTGTTTGAATTATTTTTTGAATGACTATCAGGTGTAAGATTCAAAAAAAAATATACAAACAAATCTGACAATTTTTTTTAATTTGCGGATATTTTAGCGACGGACTAAATCCGTCGCTAATTTCAAAACAAGACTGGACGACGGATTGGAGGTCCGTCGCTTTCCTCATATTTGCGACGGACCTTATCCATCGCCAATATTTTAATGACGAATAATTTGATGGTTTTTTCCGCATTTCATCGACGGATTTTTTATTTTTTGCGACGGATCTTATCCGTCGGAAAGCTGCGACGGACCTTATCCGTCGTAGATTCAACGACGGATTTTATCCGTCGGAAATAAAAAACGACCCAGTAAACAGTGACGGACCAAGCGACGGACGAAATCCGTCGTTTATTTGGTTTTACGACGGATTTCGTCCGTCGCAAATACGCGCTTTTGGCGTAGTGTGTGGCTATAAGATATGTTGGGATGCTAGTGCTTGGATCAGGGTCTTTTCAATGGTCTAAACCATTCATATGATGGGCGTCATGGTCTATGGGATGCTTCAAAAATAAATCCAATCAAAATATGAGAGGACCACATTGCTTGAATTTGAAGGTTGAGCATGCTTTCACACTGCTTCATATGGTGTTGCCCATGTGAGTTTTTTATCGGTATGAATTTTAGTGTGTCCCATCTTCATGATGGACCTCATTAGATTCACAGTTTGGATATACACAAATATTACCGTGGACACAAAAATATACCCCTGGCCATATTTTTACTACTAATATACACTCGTTCACTTCTTTCATTCTTTCATACATTGTAAAGCATTTACATTTTCATCCAAGGTCGGAAATACTAAAACCTATTTATATCCAATAGCAATAGGCTGCGTAATATATTCTAACAACATTAATGAGGAAAGGTGGGGTCTGATATTTTAATGGATGAAGGTGTTTCCATGGTCACCATCTGCGGGACTTTTTCCGCTGGTATGCATGGCTAAATTGATGGAATGGTCGGACGTGCATAATATGCTTGTTGACTCCTTTGCCTGACATGCATAATACGACTTGTTGACTCCATTGCCTCTCTTTTCATGTGGCATGCCTGTAGGAGGAAGGATTTTGAAGTCTTATGTTCACACCAGACATTCAGTTTCCGGTAACTGTAGCATGCTCGGGCCTTAGTGGCTAAATAGCAACCATAGGATTAAATCTAGAGTTGAGATAAACCGTTCAAAGCAATTACTAAAATCATTCAAACTTTGACTCATGGATTTTCTGATGACCCATTAAAACTTTGCATCTTAGTGTTCCGAATTCATATTCATATACATTCATTTGTATTCGTACACAATATTACCTTCAACAAAATTTTCTTAGGTTGGATTAAATCAAGCACTAACATGATCAGGCAAATTTGGTGGACCTTGTAGATGTGAAACAGACATGGCAGTGGACCTTGCAAAGCTTTTGGTTGTAGAACCACTTAAGATGTAGTGCATGTCACCGTCCATTTTGATAAATGAAGGTCTTTTCATGGCCACAATCTGCATAGCTTTTTACGCTGGCGTGAGTAAATTGATAGGATGGTTGGGGTGGATGACTCGCTGATGGATTCGATTGACTCTCTTTGCACATTGGACGTAGGGAAGAAGGTGAGGTCGAGCACTGTCTTCTACGGGGGTAACTATCCCGAATCCACGGAACTTCTCTAGACTCTTCACAAAGATTTCTCAAATCCATGGGAAAAGAAACAAGAAAATATAAATAAATTCTATAAAATTTGAAATTTGATTGATGAATGAAATAAATGAGTTTACACCCCTTTAAATAGGGATACCTGGAAGAAGTTTCAGAATCAAACTACAGCTAAAACTCCTAGAATTCAGGACTTACTATAAATAGTAAACTTACTATTTATAGACGATCATGATGTCTACTAGTGCACAAGGTTTTTGGCCAAAAATAGTAAGTGTCCTATTTGGCCGAACTACACTCTTCTCCTAATTATTCTAAGCACTTTTCATGTTGGGTGCAACTCCTAAAGCCCAATGGATGAAGAGTTATAATCAAACTAAAACTTATTATTTATAGTAAAAACGGAATTAAAATAGGGATACGATTGTCGATTTGATGGTATTTTTCAAATTCGTCTTGCGCAACCCAGCATAGCAGGGTTGGGTGGCTAAAGTAGCTCGTCCTATCCCAAAATCATATATTTTACGTCTGATAACTCATTCCTATTTGTGAGATACGTCCGTTTCAAATACTAACGGTCCGGATCATCTCGTCTCGATCAAGCCTCTTTTGACCCATCCTAGCCATGAAATTATCCATGACCCGCTCTACATTAGTCCAGCCTTCACTTTAAAAGAACTCAGTCAAGTCCTCGATGTTGAAAGTACACGAGATCTCCATGTCATCTGGAAGATCAACAATGTAGGTATTATCATTGATCTTTCGAAGGATCGGTACTAGTCTAATCTTGTAATGCCCTGAAAATCGGGGGTCGAGTATAAACTCAACTCCCGAGTTCCAATGCATCACTTATGTAACAAAATGAATGATGATTGAATGTGATCGGTATTAGTGCAATGAACATGAGTGAGATTAAGCCAAAACAGCATATCATACTCCAGAGACAGTTAAATTTGCAAGCGGAAGACTGTGATAGATAGATAAAATATATAAACTATGGTGGGTCTCTAGAGTGTGATAAAGTTACCAGGTTAAATAATTACAAGTATGATTTTAAATTATACCAAGTTGTGTAGTGTGATCTAGTCAACATCCCTGTAGCCCCGACAATTAAGGCACGACTCTCACGAAGCCGCCAGAAAACAGCATATACGAGGAAGCATTCTCGTCGTCATAGAAGTCCGGCTCCGCCTCAGAAGTAGCGTCGCCATCTGCAATCAGACAAAGTCTGGTGGGTGTTCGGAACACTGTCCCGTATCATGGGAGTGAGTGATCAACTCAGTGAAACAATAAAGCATAGGTTAACATGTTATCAATTCGGTCAAGCAATAATGATAAAGCAGTACAATCAAACAATTTTAACTACTCTTATTTAATGCAAGTATGAAATGACATAATGTATGCCCTTGTCAAACCACCCTCATGCGACATCATCTTATGTTCGCGAATGCGTCTATCCCTCAGTGCTCCACATCTACCAGGCACATGCAGTGCGATGATGAGCATGATTACCGAGTAATTATTAGTTCATTTCAAATAGCAGTATTGGGAGAAACTAAGGTACCTCCCTTGTATCATTCCCAAACATGATCCATTCTAGGGTCGTCAGTCCTAGTTAATCTCATACGATATTATGGTTTGAGAGGTGTAGTGAAGGCATCACAAAGGGCTCGTCACCCGTCAGCACGGATACAGATCTCACCGTATGCGGTTCAATTGCTGGCTGTCAGCTCGAATACAGGTCTCACCGTACTCAGCTCAACTCATGCTCTAGTTGCTGTGAAGGACTCGTCGCCAATCACAGACCTTAGAGTATACTCGAAGACACTACGGAGGACTCGTCGCCCGTCAGCACGAATACAGGTCTCACCGTACTCGGCTCTTGCCGTAGGTGTCGACAGCTCGAATATAGTGTCCTATACCACCATAATCGGCTCACGAGTCTGGTTGCTCACTGGTCACTACGGGGAGGCACATGGCCCCAGCAGAGGCCGACAACTCGACCACGGTGTCTCATACCACCATGCCCGGCTCATGAGTCTTAGCGGATCGAGGTACCATAGTTAACGGGATTTCACTGGTAAGTTTGGTACCCTAGGTTCAAGCGGTAGCGTCCAAACATGGTAAAGATACATAAGACAGATCAGGTTGCTTGACGAGCTCGGCTAGCTCGAGCGCACAACAAGTTGAACGATATGAAGCGCATAAGCACTTCGTGTGGCCAACCACTATCGTCAACCGCAGTACGACTCGAGTTCGTCGAACACATCTCACGTGGCAAATGGATCATAGCCACAAATCCAATTCTGGTACCGATTGTCTGGACTATAATCATAGCCCCAAACACAATCAATTCCTAACCATAGCATGTGAAGTACAGCATGATAACATGGTAATTCAAGAACACTAGCAATCATGTTATAAAGTATGTTAATAAACAAGTTACAAAGCATGTTTAAAAGCATGTTGTAAAGCACTATACAAATAGAGATACAAATACATATATTTCATAAGTGAGTGGTTAGAGTAAACAACCACATGGAGGGTATCATATATGACTCTAAGATAGTTGAGAACCCCATCTCAGCACCTACTTAAGGCACTAACACTTAAGCACTTACACTTATAAGCAATTTCACCAACACTTAGAATGCACTAATTCAACATACATGACGTATGTTAGAGGAAAGTGCACTAGGGTTGTCCCTTTACCAAACTAGTATTTTATACGTATATATCATATTCATACAGCAAATAATCATGATAATTACATCAACAAAATTTATACGCATGGGGTATTTTCTAGGATACCCAATTTCGACATACATAGCATTTACAAGGGAACTTGTATTACGGCGATTCCTTTCGCCAAGCAATTATTTTATGTGCACATAATATATTTATACAACAATTAATCATGACAAACACCTCGCTAAAATATACATGTATACGGTACTTCTTACAATACCGTATTTCTACATACATTGTGTTTATTAGTAAACATGTATTTAGGTGAATCCTTTCGCCAAATAAGTATTTTATCCATACGTCATATATCCATACGACAAATAAACATGTCAAACACATTTCCATAAAAAATACGTATACGGTATTTTATACGAATACCTAGAGTATGTGAAATTCCAAATTCTACAATTTTAATCGAAACAGAAAACGGAAAGCACTTTGTACATGTGCAATTGCATGCAGATCATGAATCTACCATTATCTGACATTGAAAGCGTTGAAAACCGTAACCTATACACCTAAAGTCCTCACCTTTTGTCGTAGAATCGTAACGGAGTCGATAGGTTCGCTAAGCTTCCGTATACGGGAGTTTGGCAACCTAGAGAACGAAACAGGTTAGCTATTTCATAACCTACAACCTATACAACCCTAAAACAGGTTAGGGTTAGGGTTTCTTACCTAGAAACGATTTGGAATCGCGTAAAAGCGATAAGAATCAAAGCGGTGGAGCCTGAATAGCAAGCAGGGAATGACGGGGGAGTTCCTCCCACATCTCACACTTTCTCTCTCTTTTCCCTCTCTCAAATCCAAATTCGTATGGCTGAAATGGGAGAGGGTTTAAGGTCCTTATATAGTCTAAAACTTCACCAAAATAGACTTCTAGACAAGGTTCACCTAGGTTATAACCAAAGCGGAACTTTTTCAGCTCAACGAAGGACTTCTGGCAGGCCTCCTTGAGCCAAAGGTCGGACTTAAGCTCACCGACACCGGATCTACGTTCTATTAAGTTTTCGTTTCAGTCGGATTTACAGATCACGTGTGGCGGACCAGTTTCAGTTCAATGATCAGTGGATCTCGATCGGAGATTCCGAGTACATGTAAATGTTTATGAAATTTTTCCTGATCCGAAGGTGTAATTTGGTCAGATTCTGGCGGTCTGGTTGCTTAAAACTGATCCGCAAGCGACGAGTCTCAGATTACTATTCAAGATATTTATTTTGGAAAGAAAAAAGTGTTTTCACACTCTCTCGCTCGGACTCAAGCAAGCATGTACCGTGGGACACATCCGGATTTGATTTCGAGATGGTTGTCAAGCCCGGCCGAGGCGGTCTTAATTCCTTAACTTCGTATTATTCGGACTCCGACGTGCGATCCAGATCCGATACTGAAGTTTCGAGATGCTCCCGAGAGCAGCCGGGTAATGAGATTGATCCTAGATTTCAGGGTAACCTAGTGTCAATGATTTTACAAGTTTTGGGTCTTGCAGATCGTATTTAAAGCGATTCAAATGGATTTCGTGGCTAATCAGGTTTCGTACTGGCTAATCCTCGCCTCATTTCTAAAGGATTTAGTCCTATAAGATTTCTGTCTGAGGTGGTACTTAGTCCTTTGTAGTTTGTATCTAAAGTGATCCAAGTTATACTACTTAGCTAGTTTAAGATAGTGTCTAGGGCGAAAGTGTTTTGAAAAATTGAAAGAACAAGGTAGTGAAGGGTGGGATTTGTGAAGGAAATGGGTTAAGGAGCGATTTTAGACTGTGGGATTCAGTTCTGACAAGTTAATAAAGTGTTAGGATCGACCCATTGCCTAAGGACGTCTAATTCCAGGTTGGCAAAAATCCGTGGTGTTACAAATCTTCTTGTTCTTCAACTTCTTATACATACAGGTTGGAAATCTCTCATTGGGTAGATGGACCATAACTTGGTCGCCTACCTTGAACACCTTTTGTCACTGATGATTATTGGCTTGTTCCTTGTAGTACTTGTCATTCGAGTGTGTAACTTGTCTTGTACCTTAACATGAATGCCCATGATCCTGCTTGCCATATGTTCTGCTATGATGCTCATACATGGGAGCTTGGGCAAAGGGACCAAGTCAAGTGTGTGGCGAGGTGCTTGACTATAAATAACCTGGAACGGGGATCTCCCTATTGAGCGATTCCCCATATTATTGAATATAAATTCCACTTGAGACAGGGCTAAATCCCACTGCTTCGGCTTTTTTCCTGAAATATAAATCGAAGGAGGTTCTCAACATACGATTCACAACTTCAGTTTTTCCATCGGTCTGTGAGTGGTAGGCACTGCTGAATTGAAATCGTGTACCAAACCGGTTCCACAAAGTCCACTAGAAGTGGCTAATGAGCTACGTATCGCGGTCAGAAGTGATAGTTTTAGGGACCCCGTAGAGCTGCACGACCTCTCTGAAGAATAGATTTTCCACGTATGTTGCGTCGAGGGTCTGCTTGCATGGTATGAAGTGATCAAGAAGTGATCTACCACCACGAACACTGAATCTATGCCACGCTATGTTCATGGGAGACCCAACACAAAGTCCATCGATAGGTCCTCCTAAGGGCTGCTAGGTACAGGTAATGGTGTGTAAAGGCCCGTATTATGAGACTGGCACTGGAGGCCTGGCAAACATGATAATGCTACATCGCTCTACCCACATCACGTACTAACAGTGGCAAGTAGTATCGTTCTTCAAAAAGTGATCGCATTTTGTCCTGCCAAGGTGTCCACTAAGGCCACCTCCATATAACTCTTAGATGATTTGTTCCATCAATGAACTTTTGAAGATGCAAAGTCAATTCCCTTTGAAAAGGAACTTGTCTTGCATATGTAGGTCACCAGGATGATCCCCTTGGCATTTAACCCATACGTCATTGAAGTCATCGTCGTCAACATATATGTTCTTGAGGCGCTCGAACCCGACAACCTCACCGTTCATAATGACTAACAAAGTTGCACGGCGACTTAGAGCATCGACTACTTTGTTCTGTTGCTCAAACTTATGTTTTAGCACAAATGTGAATTCCTACAAAAATAAAATCGATCTAACGTGCACACGGTTAACGTTAGCTTGACTATTAATGAATTTGAGAGCCTGATGGTCTGTGTAAAGTATGAATTCCCTTTGAATCAAGTAATGTCGTCATTGTCGCAGTGCATGGACCACTGCATACAATTCGATCTCATATGTAAACCACTTCTTGCGTGCATCGCTAAGTTTCTCACTGTAGAAGGTTATCGGCCTACCTTCTTGAGATAAAACTCCCCCAATTCCGACATATGAGGCATCACATTCGACTTTGAAAAGTTTGTTGAAATTGGGAAGTATAAGAACTAGAGTTGTGGACAACCTATGCTTAATTTCATCAAAGCTCCTTTCGACTTCATCGGTCCATTGAAACTGCCCCTTTATCATGCAATCTATGATTGGTGATACAATGGTACTAAAATTCCTCACAAACCGACGATAGAATGTTGCCAGTCTGTGAAAGCTCCTTACCTCGTGAATGTTTTTAGGAATCGGCCATTCCCTGATTACCTTCACCTTTTCCTTAGGGATGTTGGTGGGATCAAGTCCTTTCCCTTTTATAATTAGTACATAGGCCTGCGCTGTTTCTTTGGATTCCTCCATGAAGTCCCATATGGATAAGAGGAAATGGCCCTCCACATTAGAAGTTTCAAGTGGTCCCTCTGGATCAAAAGGAGCCAATATAGTTTTCTGGCTGTCCTTGACGAAAATATACACATTATCTCATCCTTTATAAGTGGTATCATGGTCGGATTGCCAGAGTCGACCGAGTACTATGTGACATGCCTCCAGGTCAACCACATCGCATACAACTTCATCTTTATAATATTTGCCAATTGAAAAGGATATGGTGCATTGTTCAGTTACCTTAGTTTCACTGACCTTCTTAATCCAACTTATTGTATATGGGAAGGGATGACTGTCCGTTTTCAATTGCGATTTTTCTACCATTACCCTGGAGATGATGTTCTCGCTGCTCCCACTGTCGATGATTACATCGCAAACTTTTTTATTCACCTACACCTAGTTCAGAAGATGTTATGGCGTTGTGGGTGTACTTCTTTTCTTAGCACATATAATAGTTACTTCATGATGAGCAATTCGCCATCATCCTGCTGAACCCAACTTGACTTATCTATCTCGTCTTCTATGGCGTGCTCTAGTTCCTCAACTTATGGATCCTCATTGGTGGTTTCAGCACTACCATCATTGATGGAAAGGTTTGCCACTTGTCGTTGGGGATAAGTATTTGATAGGTGACCCGGCTGGGCACAATGAAAGCAATTATTCGACCTTAACCGAGCATAGGGGTTTGAGATCCTTCTTGGACCAGCAGCAATCGATACGCCCCTTTGGGGCCTATCTTGCCCACTTTATTGATCTCGGTTCACAGGTGTAAGAGGTTGAGTGCATGATCCTACGAGCTACTTCTCTCTAGGCTATGGAGCTCCCTAGCGTGGACCTGCTGCATTAACCCTAGCGGTAGGATATGTCTATGTTAGGATATTCAAGTTGTACTTCCGCTCGGGTAGCCAACTTAATTGTATCATTCATCATCTAAACTGACTGCATTTGGACTCGATCTTGGATTGTCATACGCAATCCACCGTTGAATCAGGTGACTTGCTACAATTCAGTTTCGGCTAAATTTTTACGTGCCGCTAAGCAGTAGAATTTTTCTGCGGAATCTCACCATCCGACTACCCTGCTGATAATTTTCGTATTGTTATAATAGTACCTGATCGTAAACACTAGGGAGGAATCGTGCGTGTAGTAGTTGCTTCATCTCCTGCCATGTGCGGATTAGTGTTTTCGTTTGTCTTATTCGTGCGAGTTATAATTGCTTCCAATAAGCTGAAGCTTTGCCCTTCAACTTGTAGGCCATAAGCTTGACTTTTTTTTCTTCAGGGATGTCCATATAGTCGAAGAATCGAATATCGACTCTCATCTTGAACTCCTGATCTGTTCAATATACTCGATCACCACCTTGTCTGGGATATTGGAGGACCATGTCATCAACCTCCTCGTTGCTAGATCCTCCATCCACAAGAGTGATCATTTGGTTCATTACTGAAACTATCATGCGACCAGGGTGATTATGAGTTCCACCAATTACTAGTGGCGGATCGCCGCCAGGGCACAGAGCTGCCTTAGGGCCTCCGTTATGCGATCCGTCATGCGATCAATGACAGTCTGCAGCCCTTGCATGACTTGCCAATTCTCTTCATTGCGCTGCTTCAAAAGCCGCCGCCGTTAAAGGGTAATTCCCTGGAGCACTGTCAATGGGATTGTTGCTTGACTCATCATTAGAAGTCATCAATCCAATGAGAAAACCTCACTTTGATACCAAATCAACGCAGGGAAGGATGTGAGGTTAAGCATTGTCTTCCTCGTGGGGGGGGGGGGGGGTTCCAAATCTACGGAACTTCTCTAGACTCTTCACAGAGATTTCTCAAATCCACGGGAAAAGAAAAAAGAAAATATAAATAAACTCTATAAAATTTGAAATTTGATTAATGAATGAAATAAATGAGTTTACGACCCTTTAAATAGGGATTCCAAGCTATGAAAGAAGTTTCAGAATCAAACTACAACTAAAACTCCTAGAATTTCCAACTTATTATTTATAGACAGTCGATGTCTACTAGTGCGCAAGTTTTCGGCCAATAATAGTAAGTGTCCTATTTGGCCGAACTACGCTCTTTTCCTAATTATTCTAAGCACTTTTCATGTTGGGCGCAACTATTAAAGCCCAACGAATGAGAGTTATAATTAAAATAAAACTTTTTCTTTTCTACACATGCACACACATCCCCACACACTCACGCCGCAGTGGGATTTCACCACCTATGGATACTTGAACCGTGTTGCTCACTAACTAACCAACCATGTCTGTTAACCATGTATGATCACGCCTGTTTGAACCTAAAACACCCTATGCCCATATAGAGCTCACTAGTAACAGTTATTATGCGATTCACGAGTCTCGGGAGCCGGACATGGTGGTGGAATGAGACATTATTTTCGAGCTGTCAGCCTACGTTGGGGTGATGAGCCTTCCCTTAGTGACCATGAGCAATCCAGGGTACAAACCCGCCTCGTGAGCCAGGCATGGTGGAATGAGACACTATGCTCGAGTTGTCAGCCTACACTGGGGTGATGAACCTCTCTATAGTGACCGTGAGTAAGACTACTTTACAAGCCACCTTTCGTATGTGTTTTCCAGGAGTGACAAATACAAACAGATCAAGGATCGCAGGTGCAAGGCCGCCGCGGCCAGTCTCACGATCGGGTTAGGTCATTGACTTCCTTAGGGTGTCCTAGTTTTCCCAAAACTACTAAATGAATGAATGTAAATAAACACTTGGCTAACATATTCTCCATCACATCACATTAGTTAAGTTAACGACTCGGCAGTCAAGGTCGCATTGAGGGAGTGTTTGGCATATGTGATCGTTAGATGGTGTCGCTCGAGAGAGTGTTGGATGGCGAGGGCATGCATCATATCATAATAACATGCATACACTTTAACAAGAGTAGCTAAGAACTTTGTGTTTAATATTTTTTCATTAATTGCACCTATGAAATTGATAACTTGTATAACTTATTGTTAATGGAACCCATTAAGTTGATCACTCACTCCCACTCTAGGACGGTGTTTTGAAACACGAACCAGATACTTTTGTAAATGCAGGTACTAAGAATTCGATGCATTGGAGGAGGCTCACACAAGACTCGGAGGAGTCCTTATACTTCTAGTAGCTGGATGGGCCGATGGAAGAGTACCCTTTCAGGACGTCAATGAGATTCTCGAGTTGATATATTTTACATTTTAAAAACTATATATACTGTTCAGTTGTAATCTCATACTCTGGATAAACATATTTTACTTATTAGTTGATTTACTTGCGTTAAAATTTACGTTTATTCCAGAGTACTTCACATAGTCTAATTTAATTACAGGAATTTCTGAAATGCTAGGTCAAACAAACTATAGAACCCTACTTCCGCAAAGCATAAGTGATACCCGGGATATTGGGAGTCGAGTATTTACTCGACCCCCGAAATCTAGGTTGTTACAAAAGGGAAGATGAGTGGGTGGAGAGGCTTGTACCATCAGTTGCGCCGAGATCAACATGGTATTTAGCCTTAATTACATGGATGTGTCAGAACATAAAAAGGTGAAATTACAAGCATTCAAATTAAAATCTGATGCTTCTGCATGGTGGGAGAAATTATAACTCTCATGTACCTGACAGAACAAGGCTCACATCTTATTATGGACACGGATGAGATGTCTTCTTCAATCACAATTCATCCCTAGTGTTTACAAGCATGTATTGTTCCAGCAATACCAAAATTGCCGACAGGGGAATCGAATTGTCAGGGATTACATCGAAGAATTCCAGTGGTTGGCAACGCGGAATGACTTGTCAGAAACTGATTCACAAAAGGTAGCACGATTCATAGGTAGATTATGATCGAAGATTCAGGACTGAGTTCAGATACGCCCGGTTAGGACCATGGATGAAGTAATTCAGTTGGCATGTAGGGTGGAAACACAACTTGTAAGAGTTCTTACTCAACCTTACCCTTCAACTCGACCCCCCATGACGGGTCTCAGTAGGATTCAATACCGACATAAGGAAAAGAACCAGTAGGAGGACATCCTCAACCTTCTACAACTAGTTGGAGCAGCCCATCTAGTCCTCAATATGCAGCACCCACAATAGTGGGCCCTATTAGGATTCCAAATCCTTACGATTGGAAAAGGCCGAAAAATTGTTACTGTCGTGGCAAACTGGGCCACTTATCAAACACCTGCCCTCAATGCCTTGTAACCCACTTGACCATTAGCGAAGGGAGCACTGAAGGAGATGCCGTAAAAGCATACCCTAACTTTTATGAAGATGAACAAACCACTGAGGAATGAGTTGGTGGCCAAGAATAGACGATTGAAGATCGTGGCGAATCTTTAGTCGTGAGGCGATTACTGTACACCCAACGGAAAGAGTTACATCCACAACAACACAATATATTCCATATGCGGTGCACCGTCGATGGCAAAGTCTATGATGTAAATCATAGATAATGGTAGTAGCGAGAACATCGTCTCGAAAGTGATGGTGGACAAGTTATAGCTACCTACGACAAAACATCATTCCTCTTACTCAATTAGTTGGATTAAAAGAGTGAATAAGACCAAGGTAATTGAATAATGCACTGTCTCATTTTCAATTGGTAAAACTTATAAGGATCAGATACTCTATGATGTGGTCGACATGGAAGCACGCCATATGTTAATCAGTTGACCATGGGAGTTCGACCATGATGCAACCCACCGACGATGAGACAATGTTTATGTCATCGTTAAGGATGGTCAGAAGATAGTCCTTGCCCCTATGACACCAGATAAACACTCCACAACTTCTAAAGTGGAGGGGAGCTCCCTCTTAACCATTTAGGATTTCATGGAGGAATTTAAGGAAATCGGCAAGGTATACGCCGTAGTGGTAAAGAGTGAGGAATCGAAGCCCTTAGACATTTCTCCAAGTTTCAGGCTATTCCTGTATGAATAGCCTTAAAGACATCTGGCTTGAAGATTTACTTGATGGATTGCCCCTCATGAGGGACATCCAACATCACATAAGCCTTGTCTTGGGGTTAGCTTGCCCAACCACCCTCAGAATCGAGTGAGTTACAAAGAATATCTATAAGCACAAGTGAAGGAACTGATCCATACTAGTCAAGTCAAGGAGAGAAAGAGTCAAGGAGATCTTGAGTACATTCATTCTTTCAGCTTAAGAGCCTAATGCAAAGTATAATGAAGAGTTTGATAAACAACAGCAAACAGAGGGAGAGAGAGACAGAGATAGAGAGAGAGAGAGAAATGGCGATGGTGGCATCTCCAAGCAGCGAGTCCGACCCTGAAATCGAGAACAACGAGAACCCAAATCGCCCAGATGGCTTAAATCCATCTGGCTCTCCTCTGGTTTGCCTTGCAAGGTTTGCGGGCGATTTAGCTGCCAACGCTCTCATGGGCTTGGTGTTTGGCTATGATTCAGGATTGCTGAAGAAGAAAGGATTTAAAGGATCCTTCACCGATGCAGGGTCTTCTGCAAAGACATTTGCAGTTTTATCTAGAGTTCATAGCCTTGTTGTCTATTTCTTAAAGAGACTACGAGGAAAAGATGTTGTAATCAATGCGGGTGTGGCAGGATGTTGCACAGGTCTTGCTTTGAGTTTTCTAGGTGCCCCACAGGCTCTTCTGCAGAGATGGGTTACCTTCGGAGCTTTCTTATGTATCATTGAAGGGTTGAACAGGTAACAACCAGCACTGTCCCACCCTTCATCAATGGCTGTTGGTTCCACACACCCACATGTTGTTCTTCCTCCATTTACACTCCCTCTCCCTAATAACATCCTACAAGGATATTCTTCCTTTTGCCAGTCATTGCCAAAGCCTCCCAAGAAAATCCACTCACCACCATTTAACTAAAACACATCACAGATGGCCCACTTTCTGTTTTGGGCCTTTTTCTAGAGATTATGTAGCTTTTGAATATTGGATTCTATAAATGAGAGTGGGTGTATTTGAATTGGATCTTTATTGCAGCTGATTTAGGGAATTTCTCCTCTTACAAAAAAAAAAAAAAAGAGTTTGATAAACATCAGTGCTAAAAAATATTTGAGTACCATGAGCAAAGTCCATTGGATAACTCAAGGTTGAGTTTTTCCCAAGTGGAGAGGTTTGATGTAGGACGTGGCACCGACACACTCCTAGGATGGATGGGCCAAAAGAAAGTGAACTATAAATTTGGCATAACTTTTGATCTGAGTATCGTTACGGGGCGTGCCTGATCAAGTATCATGAACCAAAGCAGGATGAGAACTGGAGGATGAGTTCTCTTGAAGGGGAGAGGACTGATGTAACGAGGGTCATGGACACTTTCGTGTCCAACATGGACTAGAGAAGGAACGATCAAAGGCAGAAGTGATTCAAACCATCAAAATGTTATAATAGGCGTATCTCACAAACCGAAATGAGTTACTTGATGTACCATATATGATTTTGGGGTATGAGAAGATACTTTAGCCAACCAACTCGGCCAAAGCTAGGTTGCCCATGCCAAATTTGCAAGATTCCATCAGATCGACGGTCGAAAATCCATTTTATTTATATTTTTACTATTTATAGTAAGTTTTAGTTTGATTATAACTCATTATCCTTTGAGCTTTAGGAGTTGTATCCAAGATGAAAAGTGTTTATAAAATTTAGGAGAATAACATGGTTAACCCACATAGTGTTGAGAAGTGGAGCTACATCTGGGACTGTCTTCGAGTGGTCGTGAGCCATGCTCGACCGGTCGTAGGATCTGGCTCGACCGGTCATGGACCGACTCGACTCAAAATCCAGCGAGTCCTGTTTTTCATGTCCTGGTCCTTCGACTAGTCGTAGGAATTATTCGACTGGTCGTATCTCGACCAATCGTAGCTCCCCTTCGACTAGTCGTAGATTACGCAGATTCGTTTCCAAATTTGATGCGAACTACGGATTTTTGAGTTGCCTTTCTCAAGGGTGCGAAAGGGAAGTTGCCTAAACTATAAATAGGTGTTCCTAGGGCTTTTCTAGGGTGATGGGAAGAGGAGAAAAGCTATTCTAAGGTGTGGGCTAAGGGTTTTCTCTGTATCTCCAAGGGAGAGGTTAGTATATTGCCTTGTAATCCTCGATCTTCATAGTAGAAGTTTGCATCCGTGGTTTTTTACCCTAGTTTGGGATTTTTCCACGTATATATAGTCTTATGATTTATTTTGGATTGCTTTGATTTGCTTCTAGTTTATATTTCTTCTTGTTTATCGTTTATGGGTGAGGCCTGAGATTGGATCTAGACTTACTGCGCTGTTGGCGTGCTACACAACAACTGGTATCAGAGCTATTGGTTTAGTTCTATTGGGAGCGATGGCGGAAGATGGGAAAACTAGAATTGAGAACTTTGATGGTTCAAACTTTGTCTTCTGGAAGATGCAGATGGAAGATTATCTGTATCAGAAGGACCTTTATATTCCTCTAGGAGAAAGAGAGAAGAAACCAGAAAAGATGACAGATGATGAATGATTTTTACTGGATAGGAAGGCTTTAGGAATGATCCGACTCTCTTTGTCTAAGAGCGTCGCTTCAATATATTCAAGGTAAATACGACAAAAGAATTAATGGAAGCCCTAGCCACCATGTATGAAAAACCCTCAGCATCCAACAAGGTTCATCTGATGAAACAGCTATTCAACATGAAGATGTCAGATGGTGGGAGCGTGGCTGAACATCTAAACGAGTTCAATACAGTCACGAGCCAGTTAGAATCCGTTGGCATTATTTTTTAGGATGAGGTCAGAGCGTTATTGATCTTATCCAGTTTACTAGACAGTTGGGATAGTTTAGTGATTGCTGTGAGCAATTCTTCAGGGTCGAGAAAGCTAAAATTTGATGATGTGGTCGGTCTAATTCTCAGCGAAGAATCTAGAAGGAATGCATCAGGAGTTTCAGGGGATTCAGGGAATGCTCTAAACGTTGAAGGAAGAGGAAGATAGCTGAACAAATGAGGCAATAAACACGGGCGTTCTAAGTCGAGGAAGAAGTTCAAGGGACCGAAAGATAAAGACGGGTGTTGGCATTGCGGAAAGAATGGGCATATGAAACGTGATTGCAGGGCGCTCAAGAAATAAGAAGGAAGCTCTCAAGGTGGGAAAGATTCAGTGAATCTATCCGAGGAGAGTGACACAGAGGCGTTGATCTTGTTTCTTGATGCGAGGAATGAGTCTTGGGTTATAGACTCGGGTGCTTCGTTTCATGCCACTTCGTGTAAGGAAGTTCTGCTTAATTATATATCAAGTGACTTCGGGAGAGTCTACCTGGGAGATGATGAGCCGTGCAGTATTGTTAGAAAGAGAGACGTTCATATAAATCAGAAAGACGGAACAACGTTGAAATTGAAGGATGTTAGACATGTACCGAGTTTGAGAAGGAATCTGATCTTAGTAGGGCAGTTGGCCGATACCGGCTATGTGACGACATCACTAGTGAATCCTAGAAGATCACAAAAGGTGTCTTAGTGATATCTCAAGGCAACAAGGAAGGTACTTTATACATGACTTCAGGATCATATAGTTCACTTGCAGTCGCATCAACTGGAGTGAATGGGCAGTTATGGCATCAGAGGTTGGGACATATGAGTGAGGAAGGGATGAAAGTGCTATTGTCAAAAGGGAAACTACCAAGGCTGAAGTCTATTGACTTGGAATTCTGCGAGGACTGTGTGTATGGTAAGCAGAAGAGGGTAAGTTTCAAGAAGACGGGACGCGCTCAAAAGACGCATCTGTTAGAGCTTGTACACACTGATGTGTGGGAACCGACACAGGTATTATCTCTTGGTGGCTCATGCTATTTTATTTGTTTTATTGATGATGCTAGTAGAAAACTGTGGGTCTATTTCTTAAAGCACAAATCTGATGTATTTGATGTATTTAAGAAGTGGAAAGTTATGGTAGAAAATGAGATAAGTAAAACAGTAAAATGTCTCAGATCTGATAATGGGGGAGAGTATTGTGACAAGAAGTTTGAGGAGTATTGTGTAGCAAATAAAATTAAACATTATAAAATAATTCCAGAGACACCACAACAGAATGGTGTGGCTGAGCGCATTAACAGGACCATCCTTGAGCACGCCAAAAGCATGAGATTACATGCAGGGTTGCCCAAGACCTTTTGGGCAGATGCTGTGAATACTGCCGCATATCTCATCAATAGAAGTCCCTCAACACTATTGGATGGTGGGCTACCAGAAGAAGTATAGACTGGGAAAGAAGTGAACCTTGCACATCTAAGAGTGTTCGGTTGCACTTCATATGTTTACATTGATACAGAGCACAGAAATAAGCTAGATGTGAAGTCCAGGAGGTGCACGTTTATGGGCTATGAGCAGCATGTTTTTGGCTACAGGTTTTGGGATGCAGAAAACAGGAAAATCATCAGAAGCAAGGACGTAGTCGTTAATGAAAAAGTATGCATAAGGACAGTGTACAGAAAAATAAGGCCGAGGAGAAAGAATTCGTACACTACCAAAAAATCGAGCAAAGGCTACGGACTTTGGAAGATTTTAGCTACGGATGTAAACCGTAGCTTATTTGCTACAGATTTAATCCGTAGCTAAAACTTACTTAATCTGTAGCTAAATCCTACATTCCACCGGGACCTTATTAGAGATTAATGGTGCTTAAGGGGCTCCATGGGGCCCATTGGAATATATGTGTTTTATCTAAGCCGCCCATAAATTCTGATATTTAATTTCAGTGGATGATCTCAAAAAGTAGGTAGATTGAAGGTCTAAGTGGACCACACCATAAAAAATAATAAAAAATAAATTTCTATCATTAATATTTTATGTGGTCTGCTTATGGCTTCCATCCGACTCCTTTTTTGGATCAACGCTTAAAATGATCTTTTAAAATGAATGGACGGAGTAGATAAATAACATACATCACAGTGGGCCCCACAAGACCTAAAACTAAGCGTTTATAGTCGTCGTCCGTCACCCCAAAACGCAATCCCACGCACGCCCCTCAAATCTCTCTCGCGCGCCCGCCCCTCTCCCAAAATCGAAACCCTATCTCTCTCTCTCGACCCGTGCCTCTCCCAAAACCCAAACCCTCTCTCTCTCTCTCTCTCTTGCGCGCCCGCCCCACCACCGCTCTCTCTCTATCGCTAGGGTTTTGAAAACCCGCAAACCCCCCTTACTCTGTGAGAGAGACTTGGAGAGCACTCGATAGGAGGAGAAGAAGGAGAAGAAGGAGAGGAAATCAAGATTCCTCGAAATTCTAGAACCATGGTGAGTTCATGCTTACCTGGTGTATCATGTTTCCACTGCAGATGCAATTTAACTCTTCTTTCTCTTCAAATGATCGTTCGCTATTGAATCGAGATTCAATTATTTTAACGATTGAAACTCATTTTCTTCCAGAATTTGTCAAGGCAAGTGCAAGTGAATGTTTTGTCACAAGAGGTTGGTGCAAAACAGAGATCTCCTTATGATTCTTACACGTATGATGTTCCTACATCGTCATTATCTCATCCGGTAACTAAATCTTCATTTTTCTTCTTTAAATTAGCTATTCAAAGCCTCTTGTCTTTGAGGTTACTAACTTTTAGATACCATTTGGCTGATTTCCAAGAGCCCCATTGTTTGGGATCATGCTGGCATGCAAATTGTGTCAATTTGAGTCTCTCACATGGCTGATTTCGAAGAGCCCCACAGTTTGGGACCATGTTGGTATGCCACAGGTGTTAATTTGAGTCTGACATGGTTGATTTCCAAGAGCTCTAGTAAATGAGGAAGATTGATGTTCGGTGGGCAGCTGATCATAGAACTTTTGCCAATCCACCTTTTAAAAATCGACCCCACTTGTTGGTATAAGGCTAAAGATGACGAGGAATAAATACTAATGTTGAGTTGAGATAGAAGCTTTAGATGGGTTTCTATTTGATGGCTGGAAGCTAAGGTAAGTGGAGTTAGGTTCTGACGGTGACACATCCCCAATTGAATGGTTAAATTCTTGTATCTCGGTGTTTGTGTGGCATGGTTTCTAGATAGAATGTAGATGGATAGAGAGATTAGATTGGCCTTTAAAAAAAAAAGAAATAAAAAAAAAATAAAAAATAAAAATAAAAAATTGTTGCTATGGGGGTAGTTTCCTTTTTGTGGTACCAATCATTTTATCTACATGAATCTTAAGTTCTAGAAGGTCCTTACAGATGCCTATAAGAGTTCTGATTCACTATCTTCCACAATTATGGCATGGGATCTCTGGAATTTGGTCCTCTTTTGGTAGCAATAGGAAGTGATAGTCTAACTGTCCTTTGCTTTCTCATACATAGGATGTGACATTCATCGATTATGGGTTTTCATAATGTGAAAGAGGTTCAAGAATCGATATTCCTTTTGTAATAGTTAAAGGAGAATCACTTATTTGTCTTTTTCATCCATAAGTTTGAGCAAGGTATTCGTAGTGGTGGCCCTAACGGCCACCACCATTACCTTTATGATACGGGCTGTAACAGCCGTTACAGCTCCCATAACGGCCGTTATGTTCTCTCTCTCTCTCTCTCTCTCTCTCTCTCTCTCTCTTAGTTGAAGAAAAACCAGAAAAACCTGTATCGGCCCGTAATGGACATTTATGGGGCCGTTCTAGGCTTTACGGGGGGCAAAATGGGCTGTTACGAGTCATTTTGCCCGTAATGTGTAATGGTTGCCAGAGTTACCTTTACGTAACAGCACACCATGTGTTTGAGTCGGTCACAAAGGATATGAAATATCTCTGTCCAAGCCATTTGTATGACTTCCACTTAGATGGCTTTTCACAGAATGCTGTATGTATCTATGAGTGTGAAATTAATGCATCCTGATCGTATATCAAACTTAATTCTTCACTGTATTAAAGGGTGCAAAGGTTGGATACCATGTGCTACTAGATTCTTCCCAAATGGTCTAGACTGTTGTGGGCTCAATGGTCCGGATGGTCCAGATTGCTGGTGATCGGACTGTCAGTTTCTCAGATACAATTGAGAACCATTTTCAAGATTAGATGTTCTATTTCCAACAGAAAATCTCAGCTGGACCTGAGGACCTGGATGTTATTTTTGGAAGGATTTCTAGGCATAGACAGCCAAGACAATCATGAGGTCTAAATCTCGAAAGAATACACATGTTAACAGCATTTAGAATCCTATATATATGGCAGCATTGATTTTGGGAAGTTCCTTCACAATTTGGAGGTGTTTTAATTCCCTTTTAAGAGCCTTTAGTTGGTTTTTTCCCTATTTTTTTAGATCTTTCATTCGGTTTTATTTATCTTTTGGATTTGAATCAAGATGTAAATCTATATAGATTTAGGATGCTTTAGGTTCAAAAAAGGTAAAGGTCAGATTTGTGAGATCTCATTGAAGAGATATGCTCAAGTGCTCTCATGGCACTGTAAGTTACAGTGCTGCAAGTTGCATTGGGACACTTAGGCGGTCCAACCCATTGATCTGAATTTGTTCATTAGGTGCAGCACATATTACATGGGCTACCATGAAAACTTCACACTGATCTAACAAACATTAGCCATTTGATTAATGGACTTAAATATGGTCAGTGAAGATCATTTACACCAAAATAACTCCAATCAACAATTTAGTCTATCTATTTGTTAGGGATCATCATGGATTTCTTAGGCAATCGTAGCCATCCTATCCACGGTTTGAAAAAAGGATGGCCACAGAAAATAAGGACGAAGTAATGAGGGATCAGATAATCCGATCAGTTTGATTCTGTCATTGTAGCCCATGAAACGTATCTGGACCTAATGGACAGTTCAGATCAGTTGATTGGACTGTCCAAGTGAACTGATGAAACTAGGAGCACTATGACCTATTGTGCTCTGAGAGCATTGGAGCATTTCTACTCATTGAAAGCTTCTTGCGTTTAGGTCTATTAAAAGGGACTACTAATCCATATGTAAATAGTGATTGATGAATACAAGAAAAAAATGACCATTTTTTTTTTCTTCCCCCCGGAAACCTATGAAAGGGTTCTCTTCTTTGTTTAACACCATGGAGACTGTTGGTTCTATGCCATGGCAATGATAGAGCAATCCTACCTGTCTCTCTTGTTTCCTAGTTTTTTTTTTTTTTTTCCTTTTTGAAATCAAATTCAAATCTAATTGAAGACACTCAGATTTAGTCTTGCAGCTTGTAGATTTAGAGATCACAACATTCGTTTCATCATTTCTAGTATCATAGCAAGTTATGCTCTTGGGATCTCAATATTCTTCCCTCCCTTCATCTCTTAGCCCAAACCCTGCTGAAACGAAATCCAAATGACTTCTTTTTCATCATTCTCAAATCATCCGCAGAATTGTCCCTCAAACATCCCCAAATTTAGCCCATTCTTAAGACCTAGATGTGTCCATTGTCTAACCACAGTTGTCCATGAAACCTACTCACAAACAGGTTCAAATCTGTCCAATGCCAGTCCATAAAATTTTCCTTTAAGTCCCTTGTGAGACCTATAACTTGTCCAAATCCGCACACAAACAGTCCCTAACCTTAGCCTCAAGCCTATTCCCAAACCAGTGTGAGACTTTTAAGGCCATTGGTGTGATGCCATGGCAGTGGTAGAGCGACACTACCCATCTCATCCAAATTAAATCTAGACTTGGATCCTCAAGAAACAAATGCTCTATTCCACTTGGAATGCAAGTGGATATGTTCACAAGAAACAAATAAATTCTACTCCTGAATCAGCAACTAAAATGATTTTCTTAGAAAGAGTATTTTGGGAGATTTTTTGTTTTGTAATTATTTCTGTAAATTGATCTTGAGTTCATGATAAAGGGTTAAGTCTATATAGCACGCTGGTTTGTTGTAGAAAGGGTGGACTATGATGCCCATGCCCAACGTATTGTGTCAGAGACGCATGATATATCAATACTAGTACTCTGCGGTCCAGGATACTTGCAGTGCTGTAACTGAATCCTATTGTATTAGATTTATAATATTGAAATCCTAGAGATTTTCTTACATTCTTTTCATAATAAATGCATGTGTGTTCTGTAAAATAAATGCACTTGTGTACTATAAAAGTTTTAAACACTAACAATGATGTTAAAAACATCACGTTAGAAGGATTAAACAATCAATAAAAGAGGAAACACTGAATAACTTTGCCTTCATAAAACTAAAATTGATGAGAAATTGTCAAACATTTCATCATAATGTAACTATGAATATCATGTTATAGATGGGATACCTGTATCCTTATCCATATCCTGGATTTTTTAGAATTGGTTAGTTGTATCCTTTTCCCATATACATGCGACTTTCCTTGTCTGGGACCCTTTCTACCATAGGAGGCAGACGGTATGAGGTTCTTGCTTTTAAGGTGCCATCAATTATATAAGGTGTGTCATTGCAGTTTTTTTTTTCCCCTACTTTTTCAACAGTGTGCTTCTACCCTCTTGGCTATTTGAGAATTCAGTATAGCTCTTGTCCAGACTTCTCCTTCTAGTTGTCCTTTGAATTTGTAGAGCATCCCTTTCCAGGGTCAACAGAAATTTTAACTTATTGTGGCTTTCCTAGAGGGCACAACTAGGTTGACTGTGATTGACAGTTCTCTGTTTTGATGATGAGGTTGTGCTCGTCCTTTAGGGGCATAATTTGCATTAGATTGTGGAACTTGGACATGGATGTGTGTCGGCGTCAGACATAGATATGAAGCATCAAACATGGAGTCTTGAAAGTCAGATTCAGCTATGCATCCTTGCAGTTATTTTGCATTATTTTACATAATAAAAGTTATAGTGTAGTAGCATCTTACAATTATTGATATGTAAAAATCCCAAACAAATTACATCAATACCAGACATTAAAAAGTATTCCACAAACAAAACTGAATAGATTAAACATAAAAAATTAGTTTATATATATATGATCTGTGTCTAGAAGTTTCAGGTTGGCAGACTTGGACAGTTACTGACATGGGGAATTTTCAAAATAAGAAAAAAGGATTGTCCTTCTTACATGGATCATGGATGTAAACTCTAGAGCGCTTATCTTAGCCAACTGGAATATCGCTTCAGCTGCCTAGTCTTTTATGGAATACCTCCCCTCAATCAAGGGATGAATGATAGTGCAAGAAAGTAATGCTCTTGACTAGGAAAATCTTAATGTGACATTTTCCTTGTGCAAGACAGTAATGCTCTTGAACACCCATATGTTTACCTATTTATTCAAATATGGGGCAAACAAAAGAAAGATGTATGCTATTATTGTCTTTAGCATTTGTTAGATACTTTCAACCTACTAATGATCTTGTGTATGATACAGCTTATCCTTTTTTCTGTGGAATTTCAGAATCTCTTTTCTAAACATTGCTTTCTGTACTGTACAGAATGAGAACTGGGAATGTGCAAACTTTCAAAATCTCTTTTCTAAACATTGTTATAAATCACCCAAACTCAAACAAGTATGTCAGATTTGAAAATTTCTCAATTTCTCCATTTTGCATCTTATGGGCCAACCTGCTATTGATATTAGAAAATGTGCAAACTTTACCATTCATCAGAAGTCCCACTCATCTTGTGGCCTCTAGCAAGGATGAAGAAGAAGAGAAGGAGACTAGAGAGTGCAAGTCTCTCTTTAAAAATTTGAAGTTCTTCTTGAGTCGTGAGGTATGCTTGTCTATCTTTAAAATTTTGAAGTTCTTCTTATGTAATTACTTGTATAATGATTTTCTTTTGATGAGGTATAATTTTTGGCACAACCTGCCAATGGCTCTTCTATAAGCATTTGAACTGTTATCTTTATTTGAAAAATGTTTATGAACATAGGGGCATATTCACTATCTTTTTTTCTTCTTTTCCATGCCATAGGATTTTGATGTTCGAGAGTTTGCTATATCAGTTGTTGGCAGATTGTCTGAAAAGAATCCAGCATATGTTCTGCCTGCACTTTGTCGCCATCTCGTACAATTTTTGGTGCATCTTGAGCAAAGGTAATCTGAAATATATCTACTTGCCAATAATATTATTGATTTATGGGGAAATAGGTGCCCTTTTTTTCATATTCAGAGTTGGTACTGGTGTCATACAGAGGTTTTGGGAAGATTTATGGTGTGAGGAGTGCTTGCTGAGAGTTTTGGAGATCTTTATGTTGGTTCATCACAGAAAGGAGGCTTTGGTGAGGCAGTTATTTCAGCATGTTTGCAATAATATTGTGTGGAATGTCACCTTTAGAAGGAATCTGAAAGACGATGAAATCTTTTGTATACTCGCCTTTTCTCCTATTTTCAATTTGTTTAAATTCCACTTACAAGTTCTGGCTGTAGAATTTTTACTCTCAGCTCCCAAGGCTGAGTTACTCTTCGAAATCTCTTGTTGGAGCTCTTGGTAGGGGGTTTGATGGAAGGAATTTGTATTCTCAAGGATTTGGAAGGGTGTGCTTCCTTTAAAGGTGAAGGCTTTAGCACTGTTAAATTTCTTGTAAGAAAATTCGACCATGGATAACTTTCAGAGGTGTGGTTTAAGCGCTTGATGACAGTGTGTTTTATGATATAAAGCTGAAGAATCCATTAATCACATTCTTTTGCATTGTCTGGTGATTGGGAAAGTGTAGACAGATGTGATTGTGAGATTTGAGGTCATGTTTGGACTCTTTGGTTAATCTCATTGCTTCTTGGTTTGCCTGGGTTTGGGGCCCGACAGGTAGCATGCTTGGTCCAAACTGGTCCTCTCTAATTTCTTTTAATGAGAACTCCTCATGATTGTGTCTACAAAACACAAGCCTAGGTTAACTCTCTACTATTCTGCTTCTTGATCCGTGAGCATTTATAACACATAGTGCTGTGATAGTGTGTTTTGGAAGTACACTCCTTTCATATAGGAATCAATAGCGCATTTTCAGCCTACTTTCTTCTCTAAACATAGAACATGCATATGTAAGTCTGCACTCACTTTGTGAATGAGCCAGCCTCCTCTTTAAGCAATAACTAAGCTATTGAGTAGAAGATGAGAGACTTCCCAAGAACCTTTCTAGTTATACTTTATAGGTTAACCATGTGGCATTGATTGAACGGTCAAGAATATTATAGCCATTCTACACAACCTTTTCTTTATAAAACCACACTACAAATCCTTGCGAATCTGTAAGTTTCAGTTTTTTAATGTGTTTTTTTTTTTTTTTGAATGTGCATTTTATTTTTTTTATTTTTTAGGAGCATTATTTGTGGGTCTCTTAGATCTCATATGGTGGCCCATCTAATGGACCATTTGACTTGTGGGCTCATTGGTTCAGTTAGATGCCTTTGGCGGTTAATATACAATTGTATTCTATATTTGAGTCATCTGTAGAAACCATATTGCTGATTATACCCATACAGTTGAGTATACAGACAAGGTTTTGAGTAGTTTAGAGTCTCTTCAAGGCTCTCTCCTTAGTAGTTATTTTTCTTAATTGCCATTGAAACTTTTTATAACAAATGTGCAGGCATCTTACGAGGGTCAAAAGGATGAACCATCTATTGCTACTTCTGATGCTAATGACAATGGACACTCTCACATAGGTGGACGCCAGCATGAACAAAAGGTGGGAGAGGGAAGCCAAGGTAGGTATTCCATTTTGAGACCGAGGCACACTCCTACACAAGATTCTCATAATTCTTGCAAATCTGTAAGTTTTGATTTATTTTTTTTTTTGTAATTTGTGCTTTCTTATTTTATTTGATTGTGTTTTCCTTTTTCCTTTAGATTCATGTTTCCTTATTAGTTATTTTTCTTAATTGCTACTAAAAGTTTTTATAATAAATGTGCAGGTACCTTACGAGAGTTCTATGTACCAAACGGATGAACCATCAATGTGCAGGTACCTTAGTTATTTTCCTTTTTCCTTTAGATTCCTGTTCTGTTTTCTATTGATTTCATAAAATTAGTATCATTGCTTATTTTAGTAAAAAAAAAATTCAATTGATGATGAGGACCATTGTGTGAATGTCTCGCAGGTATTTTTTATCACTAATCTTGAATCAGTGAAGACGATTGAATTTGTAAACTCTACCATTCTTACCTGCAGGTTTTATGAAGGTGTTGTGCAACCTTATAACCCAGGAAAGAAGAAACATGTGGTAATTAACTATGAGACTTGTGTACTTCTCTTAATTATCCATGTCCAAACTGTCCCCTTTCTTGAAGACTTACTTGTTGAATGATATTTGCTTCAAAGATACTATATGACGATGGAGATGTGGAAGTTCTTCAGTTATATAAGGAGCAGGGGGAGGTTATTAGTGAAGGTTCCGATCCTAGCAAGGTACTGATGTATGTATTATAGAGCAATCTTTTCTTCTTTAGCTAAATTGTAAATTTTTAGAATGGAATATAATGTGTTCAACCTTTTTCCAGTGACTTAAATCATCGAATGTTTCCCCATCCAAAGGAATGTAAGTATCACTGTCAAAAGCTTTTCTTTCCATGATTCAGTTTTGTGTCATTTTAGTTAAGTAAAATATAGTTTGGGCTTTTATATCTCGTTGCTTGTAAACAGGCTGTTGCATAGGTAATAACAAAAGCTATGAAAACAGTTCTTATGACATGATTTTACACTGATTTTCTTCTCATTTGTTTTTATGTCTTGGCTTCAAATAGGCTTGAGCAACTTGCAGATGTTGTCAGTCCCACTGATATGGGACTTTTGAGGTTCTAACCACAAATGGAGACCCATCTTGGAGGTATGACCCTCACTATTTTCCATTGGTTTTCTAGTTTAGTGGATTGAGAATCATTGAATAAAAAACAGTTCAGCATTCTCCATTTCTCATTAGTGAATGCAACTTGATATAAATCAAAAGATAAAGTCATACACAGTCGGGAGGCTAATCTTTGATTTTTCTTGCACCTTCAGTAAACACAAGTTCTGAGAGAACCTGGCCTTGTATGACTAGATGAAAACACAATCAATAAGTCAGCCCCTTTATCCAAATTGATACATAAGTCAGCCCCTCACATTATTCTTGGTGCTTGCCTTAAGGATCTGTGGATTTTTGCCTTCATGTGGACTGAGGTTCATGATCTTTCCCACCTACAGATCATGTTTCAAATTAATGAGATTTTTCCTACCATTTTGTTATTATTTCTTTAGCTAATTGATGACACGTGTGGATCGAGCAATTTTCTTACCTTGTATAGAAATTAACGGACTATAAAGGAAGGAAATTTAGAAGAAAAAACTAGACTAAGGATTATTTCCTTTTCCTCTTCCTATCACCAAAAAAAAAGAAAAAAAAAGTATTAAAAAGGAAAAAAAATAAGAAAGAAAGAAAAAGAAAAATAACTCTTGTTGTCCATAGAAAAAGAAAAAGTATGAAAGTTCGTCGCATTAAATATGCTTGGCATGAGTTTTTTCTTGATCTTCCTCTTGGTCCATTTCCTATGGACAGCAATATGGGTGGGCTGGCCATTTGGATTTCTTTTATAGGGTAATCGTAAAATGCAAAGTTATCAAATAATGCTTATGCATGGATTTCTTTTATAGGGTAATCGTAAAATGCATTGTACTTTTCTTGGAAATCATGTTTCAGATATTGGATACTCTTTAGTGCACATTCACTGTCAAGAATGCACATGATTGGAGTGGCCTAGCCATTTAGACAGGCTGTATTTATGTATTTGCTCGAAATTGATGGAGCAGACCCGGATGTGCGTCGGAGCTATCCGGAAGAGCGGGGGTCCCTTAAAGGTGGGAACCGCTGTTATGACCATGATGAAGCTGTCCATTTCCTATGGACAGGATTGGAGGGGCTCGACCATTGGGATGGCCGTGTTTATGTATTTGCTCGAGATTAATGGGAGCGGACCGGATGTGCGTCGGAGCTATCCGGATGAGCTGGGTCCCTGGAAGGTGGGAACCTGTTATGACCATGATGAAGCTGTCCATTTCGTATGGACAACATTGGAGGGGCCTGGCCATTTGGACAGGCCGTGTTTATGTATTTGCTTGAGATTAATGGAGCAGACCCGATGTGCGTCGGAGCTATCCGGATGAGCGGGGGTCCCTGGAAGGTGGGAACCGCTGTTATGACCATGATGAAGCTGTCAATTTCCTATGGACGGCATTGGAAGGGCCTGGCCATTTGGACAGGCCATGTTTATATTTGTATTTGCAGGGACCATACCCTTAACCTAAACCCGACCTAAATCAAAAGCAAAACTAAAACCAGAACCAAAACCTATAACCTATAACCTAAACCAAAACCAAAACCAAAACCAAAATCTATAGCCTAAACCCGAACCCATTCTCAAATCCAAAAACCTATAACCTAAACCTAAACCAAAACCAAAACCAAAACCTATAACCTAAACCCGAACCCATTCTCAAATCCCAAAACCTATAACCTAAACCCGAACCCATTCTCAAATCCCCAAACCTATAACCTAAACCTAAACCTATAACCTATAACCTAAACCAAAACCAAAACCTATAACCTAAACTCGAACCCATTCTCAAATCCTATTACCTAAACCTAAATCTAAACCTATAACCTATAACCTAAACCAAAACCTATAACCTAAACCAAAACCAAACCTATAGCTAAACTCGAACCCATTCTCAAATCCAAAACCTATAACCTAAATCAAAACCAAAACCTAAACCTATAACCTATAACCTAAACCTAAACTTTAACCTAAACCTATAACCTATAACCTAAATCAAAACCAAAGCCTAAACCTTAACCTAAACCTATAACCTATAACCTAAATCAAAATCTAAACCTAAACCTATAACCTAAATCAAAACCTATAACCTAAACCAAAATCAAAACCTATATCCTAAACCTGTACCCATTCTCAAATCATATAACCTAAAACCTAAACCTAAACCTATAACCTAAAACCTATAACCTAAACCAAAACCTATAACCTAAACCAAAACCAATAACCTACATAATAAACCCGAACCCATTCTCAAACCTAAAACCTATAACCTAAACCAAAACCTATAACCTAAACCAAAACCAAAACCTATAGCTTAAACCTGAACCCATTCTCAAATCCAAAAACCTATAACCTAAACTTAAACCTTAACCTAAACCGTTAACCTATAACCTAAACCAAAACCTATAACCTAAACCAAAACCTATAACCTAAACCAAAACCTATAACCTAAACCCGAACCCATTATCAAATCCTAAAACCTATAACCTAAACCGAAACCAAAACCTATAACCTAAACTCAAACCCATTCTTAAATCCCAAACCTAAACCTAAACCTAAAACCTAAACCTAAACTCAAATCTCTAAACCTAAACCTAAACCTAATCCTATAACCTAAACTCAAATCCCTAAAACTTAACCTATAACCTAACCTAAACCTATACTTATAACCTAAAACTATTCTCAAATCTCAAAACCTATAACCTAAACCTAACCTTTTCCTAAACCTAAACCTAGACCTAAACCTAAACTTATAACCTAAACCTAAACCTATAGGTTTTGAGATTTCTCAAATCCCTAAACTTTAACCTATAACCTAACCTAAACCTATACTTATAACCTAAAACTATTCCCAAATCCCAAAATCTATCACCTAAACCTAACCTTTCCCTAAACTTACAACCTAAACTCAATTCCCTAAAACTAAACCTACGCCTAATCCTAATCTCAACTCCCTAACCTAAACCTAAACTTGAAAACCCAAATTTAAACCTAATCCCGAACTTGAACCCGATTTCCTAAACCTAAACCATAACCCATTTTCAAATCAAAACCTAAACCCGATCCGAACCCGAACTCGATTTCCTAAACCTAACCTTAACCTATTCTCAATTTCTAAAACTTAACCTAAATGTATTCTCAAATCCCTAAACCTAAACCTACACCTAATCCTAATCTCAACTCCCTATCCTAAACCTAAACCTAAACTTGAAAACCCAAACCTAAACTCCGATCCCGAACCCGAACTCGATTTCCTAAACCTAAACCATAACCTATTCTCAATTCCCTAAATCTATAACCTAAACCTATAGCCTAAACCTAAAACTTAAACCTAAACCTAAACCAATACTTATAACCTTAACCCAAACCAAAACCTATAACCTAAACCCGAACCTAAATGTATTCTCAAATCCCTAAACCTAAATCTACACCTAATCCTAATCTCAACTCCCTAACCTAAACCTAAACCTAAACTTGAAAACCCAAATCTAAACCCGATCTCCTAAACCTAAACCTTAACCTATTCTCAAATCTCTAAACCAAAACCTACGCTAATCCTAATCTCAACTCCCTAACTTAAACCTAAACCTAAACTTGAAAAAACCGATCCCAAATCCAAACCCGATTTCCTAAACCTAAACCTTAACCTATTCTCAATTACCTAAATCTATAACCTAAACCTATAGCCTAAACCAAAATCTATAACCTTAACCTAAACCAAAACCTATAACCTTAACCTAAACCAAAACCTATAACCTAAACCAAAACCTATAAGTTAAACCATAACCTAAATGTATTCTCAAATTCCTAAACCTAAACCTACACCTACTCATAATCTCAACTCCCTAACCTAAACCTAAACTTAAACTTGAAAACCCAAACCTAAACCCGATCCCAAACCCGAACCCGATTTCCTAAACCTAAACCTTAAGCTATTCTCAATTCCCTAAACCTTAACCTAAATGTATTCTCAAATCCCTAAACCTAAACCTACACCTAATCCTAATCTCAACTCCCTAACCTAAACCTAAACCTAAACTTGAAAACCCAAACCTAAACCCGATCCCGAACCCGAACCCGATTTCCTAAACCTAAACCTTATCCTATTCTCAATTCCCTAAACGTTAACCTAAATATATTCTCAAATCCCTAAACCTAAACCTATACCTAATCTTAATCTCAACTCCCTAACCTAAACCTAAACCTAAACCTAAACTTGAAAACCCAAACCTAAACCCGATTCCGAACCCGATTTCCTAAACCTAAACCTTAACCTATTCTCAATTCCCTAAACCTTAACCTAAATGTATTCTCAAATCCCTAAACCTAAACCTACACCTAATCTTAATCTCAACTCCTTAACCTAAACCTAAACCTAAACTTGAAAACCCAAACCTAAACCCGATCCCGAACTCGAACTCGATTTCCTAAACCTAAACCTTAACCTATTCTCAATTCCCTAAACCTTAACCTAAATGTATTCTCAAATCCCTAAACCTAAACCTAAACCTAAACCTACACCTAATCCTAATCTCACTTCCCTAACCTAAACCTAAACCTAAACCTAAACTTGAAAACCCAAACCTAAACCCGATCTTGAACCCGAACCTGATTTCCTAAACCTAAACCTTAACCTAAATGTGTTCTCAAATCCCTAAACCTAAACCTACACCTAATCCTAATCTCAACTCTCTAACTTAAACTTAAACTTGAAAACCCAAACCTAAATCCGATCCTAAACCCGGACCCGATTTCCTAAACCTATAAATAAACCTTAACCTATAACTTATAACCTAAACTTATAATCGATAACTTAACCTATGAATTTTGCTATAGTTTAGAAGATTTGTAGGTACATTTTTTATTTCTTCATATATAATTGTTTTTTTTTTCAGTTTTTTTTCTTTTTTTGTCTTTCTTTCTTTTGAGATGTGTACAAAGGCATGCTTATTTGATTGTGTCTATTACTGTTGTTCTATACAGGCTGACAAGCTAAAGAAGTCAGTGGAGGATGAAATTCATTTTCTCAAGGGAAGGGTTTCAGAACTTGAAAGTGATCTTGTGTCGAAGTCCACAGAAGTTACATCTATAGTTTCAAGGAAAGAAGAAGCTCTATCTTTTGTGTTTGGTGAACTTGATTGTCTGAAGAAAGAAAATTCTGTAAAAGCATGAGTATTATTTAATGCATGAGGGCACGCCTTAGTTGTAATTCTTATGATAGGTTGAGGAAAGTGAATTATTGTTTATTTAGAAATGTGAATGTAGGATGCATTGTAGATTTGATTACTATTGTAATAAATGCATCATTTTTTTTCTCTGATTGCATTTTATGTATTATTTCTATTAGCATTAAGCTTAGATGAGTTATCAATCATAGCAGGTTCTTGCAATGGAAACAGGTAAAATAGTTACGAATATAATCCATAGCTAAGCTACGGCTTTTGTCCATAGCTATTGCTGTTTATTGCTACGGATATTATTCATAGCTATTGGTATGTATTGCTACAGATACGATCCGTAGCTATTGGTGACTACAGCTACGGATATACTCCGTAACTATTGGTATCTATAGCTACGGATTATATCCGTAGCTATTGGTATGGAGTGATGTAGATAACCATAGCTATTTGTATCTATTGCTACGGATATGATCCGTAGCTATTTCTGTCTATTGCTACGGATATGATCTATAGCTATTGGTACCTTTAGCTACGGATAAGATCCGTAGCTATTGGTATCTTTTGCTACGGATATAGTCCGTAGCTAGACCTTTAGCTACCCCACCAATTGCGACGGACGTGCTACGAACTAGATCCGTAGCAAAAGGGTTTTTGCTACGGATTTTGGCCGTAGCCTTTGCCCATTTTTCTTGTAGTGGTAGAGATGGAAGAGTTACAGGATACAGGTGTTACGACACCACAGGATGATCATGCACAGGAGCATTATGTGGAAGAGCCACATACACCCATTGTGAGGAGGTCTACTCGGGAGAGGAGACCCACGGTCCGATACTCACCCTCCTTATATTATCTACTGCTGACAAATAATGGTGAGCTAGAGTATTTTGAAGAAGTGTTACAGTCAGATACACGGGTTAAGTGAGAGCAGGCCATAGATGAGGAGATGAACTTTCTTGAGTCTAATCGTACATGGGAACTAGTCACTTTACCTAAGGGTAAGAAAGCTCTTCATAACAAGTGAGTTTACAGATTAAAGGAGGAGCACGATTGTTCGAAACAGTACAAGGCCAGATTGGTTGTGAAAGGGTTTCAACAAAAGGCAGGTATCGATTTCACTGAAATATTTTCACCTGTGGTGAAAATGTCTACGATTCGCATGGTCTTGAGTATAGTGGCTACAGAGGACTTACATCTAGAGCAGCTAGATGTTAAGACAACCTTTCTTCATGGGGACCTTGAAGAAAAGATATATATGCATCAGTTGACAGGATATGTGGCACTAGGAAAGGAGAACAAGGTGTGTAGACTGAAGAAGAGTCTATATGGCCTGAAGCAGGCCCCGAGGCAGTGGTACAAGAAGTTCGACAGTTTCATGTCGAGAAACGGTTACAGGAGATGTCATGCTGACCACTGTTGCTATTTGAAGAAGTTTGATACGTCATACATCATCCTTCTTCTGTACGTTGATGACATGCTTGTGGCTGGTTCAAGCATGAAGGACATCTCAGATCTCAAAAGACAACTGTCTAGAGAATTTGCCATGAAGGATTTAGGAGCTGCAAAATAAATCCTAGGCATGAGGATAAAGTGTGACAGGAAAAACAAGAAATTAGTTTTGTCACAGGCAGAGTACATAACAAAGGTACTTGATCAATTCAATGTGGGAGGTGCTAAGCCGGTTAACACTCCATTAGCTAACCACTTTAAGCTCTCTAAAGAGCAAGGTGCAAAGATGCAGGAGGAACGGGACTACATGGCTAAAGTCCTATACGCGTCAGTTATTGGGAGCCTCATGTATGCTATGGTGAGCACGAGGCCAAACATTGCTCAAGCAGTGGGAGTTGTTAGCAGGTTCATGAACAACCCCGGGAAGGAACATTGGGAAACTGTGAAGTGGATCCTTAGATACTTGGTAGGTACTAAGGATGTAGGCTGTGTTATGGTGGATCGAAAATCAAGTTACAAGGCTACGTGAATTTAGATTTGGTAGGAGATATCAATAGCAGAAGAAGCACTACAGGTTATGTTTTTACTCTGGGCAGTCCTGCAGTCAGTCGGGTTTCTCAGTTACAGAAGATAGTATCTATCAGTACAACAGAAGCAGAATATGTTGCGGCTACAGAAGCATGCAAGGAGATGGTGTGGATGAAAGGTTTTATGGAAGAGTTGGGTAAGAAGCAAGCAGATTGCAAGCTGTACAGTGACAGTCAGAGTGCAATACACTTGGCTGAGAATTCAGCCTTTCATTCTAGGATCAAACATATTGCCATCAGATATCACTTCATAAGTTCGTTACTGGAAGACGGATCGATTGCTCTGGAGAAGATTCATACAAGTGAGAATTCTGCGGATATGTTGACTAAGGCGGTCACACGGGAGAAGCTGAAGCTCTGTTCAGCTTTGATTGGTCTTCAGGCTTGAAGACGGGGAGGTGGTGCACTCCGGATGAAGAAGACAAAGGTTTATGGCGATGTGTCTCCAAGTGGAAGATTGTTGAGAAGTGGAGCCACATCTAGGACCGTCTTCGACCGGTCATGAGCCATGCTCGACCAGTCGTAGGGTCCGGCTCGACCGGTCGTGGACCAGCTCGACTCAAAGTCCAGCAAGTCCTGTTTTTCATGTCCTGGTCCTTCGACTAGCAGTAGGAATTATTCGACTGGTAGTAGCTCCCCTTCGACTAGTCGTAGATTACGTAGATTCGTTTCCAAATTTGATGCGGACTACGGATTTTTGAGTTGCCTTTCGCAAGGGTGTAAAAGGGAAGTTGCTTAAAATATAAATAAGTGTTCCTAAGGCTTTTCTAGGGTGATGGGAAGAGGAGAAAAGCTATTCTAAGGTGTGGGCTAAGGGTTTTCTTTGTATCTCCAAAGGAGAGGTTAGTATATTGCCTTGTAATCCTCATTCTTCATAATGGAAGTTTGCATCCGTGGTTTTTTACCCTAGTTTGGGGTTTTTCAATGTATATCTTGTCTTGTGCTTTGTTTTGGAGTGCTTTAATTTGCTTCTAGTTTATATTTCTTCTTGTTTATCGATTGTGGGTGAGGCATGAGATTGGATCTAGGCTCACTGCGTTGTTGGCGTGCTGCGCACAACATAGGACACTATAAATAGTAAATTTACTATTTATAGTAAGTTATAAAGTTTAGAGAGTTTTAGTTGTAGTTTAATTCTAAAACTTTTTCGATGGCTTAGTATCCCTATTTAAAAGGTTGTAGACTCATTTATTTTAATCATTAATCAATTTATGAATTTTCATGGATATAATTTCTATTTTCTTGGTTTTTCCTCGTGAATTCGAGAAGTCTTTGTGAGGAGTCCAGGGAAGCTTCGTGGATTCAAAGTAGTTATCCGTGAGGAAGACAATGATCGACCTCATCACGCCCATACCCGGGTTAATGAGCTACCGTGTAAAATCACAACTATTGGATGGTCCAATTATGAATATCATGGTGGGCCTTGGGATGGTTTCAATGCCGGGCATTTCCTTCCCAACTGTCTTATGTAGTGTGGTAAACTTGAGTTTTCAATCTGCCTAATGTTCTTAAACTAGGGAAAATGATGAATAGGGAAGATTTCTTATGGACATCTCAATGGGCCCCATATAGCTTCTGACCATAGAAACTTCCCTTGGGCAGGGCACAAGCTACTTGTGTTCCAAGCATTAGGCCATCCTACTCGTGAACTGCACAATAGACCATCGACTATCCATTACCTACCATGAATTAGTGAAGCTCTGTTATGAATTAAAGTGTAGCTGTTTATTCAAATATGGACCATTAATTAGGTAGGCTCAAGAATCAGACACATCTGCTCATCTTGGAGGATAATGGTATGAGAAAAATAAGAGGCTGAGTCCAAGAAAGTTTCGCAGTGTATATGTGGGTCCAGGGTTGGTTTATCCAATACATTGATCTGAAAGTCCCATCATAGATGAACCATGTGAATATACATACATACATACATACATACATACATACATACATACATACATACATACATACATATATATATATATATATTCATTTGGTTCATTCTACTCTTTCCATTATTGTTATATAAATGTTGATCAGTGTCTTAAATCTATACATCTACATGTTTGTCGATAATAGCTCGATACCATTGAGTAGGCTTCGATGCCATTGTAGGCTACTCGATGTCATTGGAAAAATCTGAAAAATACATGTTTAGTCGCTGGAATGTTTTGATGTTTAGTTCGATGCCATCGAAGTGATATCGAAATGTCATCGAATGATCATGCAGAGTTACACAGAGTTGCGTAAGTGCGAAATTTATTTCTTATTCCAATTGTGATTATGATAAAGGCTATATATGTGTGTGTAATTGGGATTTGGAAAGAATATAGAGGAGTTCTAGGTTTTCTAATTCATCCAAAGGGGTTTAAGGGCTTGTAAGGGAGATTGAGGCTTATTTAAATAAGTAATATCTATCTCTTGTAATTTCTTCTTTCATAGTATATTATTGTCGCTTCGTGCGGTAGTTCTTTCCCGAAAGAGTTTTTCCACATTCAAATCGGATTGTTTGGTATTTGAACTTGAATATGCGATTAGAATACTTTGCTTGTTTTATCTTTGTGTGCTTCCGTAGTCGCCCAACAATAAATACATGAAGAAATGCACCGGCAGTCCAAATTCAACGAAGAAAAGGAAGAAGATTTGATGGTATGGATAAATCAACCAACAGATCTATGGCTTAGATAAATGAACCATGCATGGGCCCCCTGAAAAGATTAGGTGCGAAACAAAGATGTTACAAGTTCCCAGCAAACAGGAAACTCAGCCTCAGTATAAAAGTTAAAAAATCAAAAGCATACCTAATATGTTGATCACCGGCCTAAATTGTGGTCTAAGACGCTCAGGCATCAGGCCATGGCTGATGCATGGATCTGATCTTGTACACGTGTACCATAAAGCCACGGGACATCTCATTCGATATTCTGCAGCCGCCATCACTCTTAAATAGTATAGTCTATCCTCCTCTAGTCAACAAAGACCTTGTTCATGTACTTGCACTGAATTGCTGCAGCAGCTGCTAGTTTCTGGTGCATTTTCTCCTTCGTCTGAACAGCGCAAAGCTAGACAAAAATCAGAGGTAATTATTATTATCTTTTTATTCTTTGGTTTTTTTATAGGATGTTGCTAGCTAGCTTCACCTCCATGGTCATACAGAAATTGTACGTTTTTTGTGCTAATTAAGCGCTAAGTAGGATAGATATCTATCAGATCTGTGTCGTCCATCAGCTGAAACATCAATTTTCACCATAGATCCTAAAAATCAATTAAATCAACCACAGGTAGGCCATACCATAGGGAATGGTGTAAAATCATTCCTTAAACCTCTAAAATCACATGGTTTAGCCACATTAATTTTGAAATGTCCTGCTTTTCAGAAAATCCATTTATCCTGATATTGTATCCACAACCGCTGCATCATCGTCCTTTGGATTGCATTTCCGTCTTCTTTTTTTTTCTTTACCTTTTTTCTTTTTTTAGTGCTGTTGAACACAAGTATCCAATCCTTATGTCTGATGGTGACGAGCATGACCTTCTCGTCATCTGCCCATCGTTAGCCAATCTATGAATCCTTGGATTTCAAGCCTCCTTGGAATTCAGGTATCTCCTCTGCATTTTGGCCATAAAAGTTAGGTAAGAAAAGGCCAAATTAAGATGAACTACTCAAATAACTCATAGACATGCACATATTCTTCACACATCAGGCCTTCATGCTATGCCAATCCTCATCTTGTTGTCTGATGCACACAACATCCTCAGTTTGACCCTCGACACAGCCTCACCCATGTTAGGCATGGTGATTGTTGCACAAGTTGAATGATGGTAAAGGGCCGGTTGAGATTGTTGAGGTGCACCTGTAGAGCACCAATGAGAGGAAACGATAAGATACGAGTTATTCTTTGTCCTATGGTATGGACTAACCCCACTATTCTCTTCTCCCTTCTTCAGGGAGGCTGGGTCCAATACAAATGATTATAGAATATCATTAACATAAACATACAATTTTATTTGGTCCAATTAACCTAATCACAAGGCTACAGAGGGTAGGCAGGACCTATAAATTGGACATGAGGTAGATGTATGCTGGACGTTTGAGATCAAGGTGCATTTATGCCACTGGATCCTCACTCTCTCCAGTATCAATTTGCTCTTCATTCTCTAAAGCAGCTTGTGTTATCGTTATACTCTGCCTGAGTCAACATCACACGAGGATAGCGAAGCAGGGGAGGACGTGTCGAGGTTGCGCACCATACTCTTCAAAGGGATAACTGTTCCGAATCCGCCGAACTTATCTGAACTCCTCACAAAGATATCTCAAATCCACGAGGAAAAGAAGAAAATAGAAAATAATTTCTAAAAATTTGTAAATTGATTAATGATTGGAATAGAGGAGTTTACAACCTTTTAAACGGGATACTAAGCCTTGAATAGGTTTCAGAATTAAACTACAACTAAAACTCCTATAAATCAAGGGTTACTATAAATAGTAAACTTACTATTTATAGATGGTCCTGATTTCTACCGGCCCACATGTTTTTCGGCCAAAAATGGTGTCTTATTTTTCCAAATCATGATATTCTTCTAAAATGAAAATAAACAGGGAATTCAGCTGTAGATACGATGAAATCTGGCAAATTCAGCAGTAAATCACTCATTCTGATTGGCGATATACACGTCTGTTTTAAAATCTGATGGTCCAGATCACCTCTGTATCCGATCAGACCTTTTCTGGTCCACCTGGGCAATGAAATTATCCGTGACCCACTCTACATGGATTATGTGAGACCCACAATCACCCAATATGGTGCAGTCCTTAAATACAGGCCCACCTTGATGTATGTATTCTGCATCCACGCCGTCAGTCCGTTTTTCCATGTGATTTCAGGGCATCATCCCAAAAATGAAGTAGATTCAATTATCTGGTGGACCGTACCATAGGACCTACCAATAATAATTTCTCAGGGTGTACCTTAATGTTTTGGTAGCATTTGTTTGCCATCCAACCTCTTCACGAGGTCACATGGACTAAATGAAGAAAAAGCATACATCAGCCTGATCCAAGACCTCTATGGCCCCTCATTGTTTTCCGTAGTGTAGTCCATCTGAGGTTTGGATCTGCCTCATTTTCATGATAAAGCCCTAAAATGATAGGGTAAAATGGATGGACGGTGTGGATTTAAAACACGCGTCATTAATGGGGACCACAGAGCAAATCCACGTTAACACACACCAGGCAATCTGCTTACGCATGGCCTGTCATTCCATACATCGGTTTAGGATATGGATTGGCTACTCCCCCTGCCACCAGCCCTGTGGCTGGTGGTCAGTGATCCGTGGGACCTGCCATAATGTATGTGTTTCATCCATTCTGTTCACCGATTTTTTCAGATCATTTTAACGCTTGATTCCAAAATTAGAGGGATATAAATCTCAGGTGGACTACACCACAGGAAAACAATATTGATTGCATATCCACCATTAAAATCCTCCTAAGGCCCACTTTACTGTTTATTTGATATCCAATCTGTTGATTAGGTCATACAGGCCAAGATGAAGGGAAAAAATAAAGATCAGCTACACATACATCATGGTAAGGCCCATAGAGCACCGACCACCAGCCATTGGCTGGTGTCAAGGGAGAGTAGTCAATCCGTTTCCATCGGTTTGCAAGCCATTGACAGATGGTCTCCGCTTATCCAATTAAAACTTTTATAATATATAATGGAGGATCAGGATTGATGTACCGTAGATATACTTAATAATTTTATATGCTATACTAAGGCTGTGTTTGTTAACGCTGAATTTTTGCACTTAACGCGGAATGAGGAAAATTTTTCGTGTTTAGTGGTGTTTGTTAATGCGTTGTTAACACGGAAGACGGAAAGCGCTCCGTGATAGGAGTCTGGCTTAATGGTGAACGCGGAATGTGCTCCGTGATTTTTCATTAGATAAAAAATTTTTGCTTCCAAAAGTACCCCTTTTTAAGGTATTAAGTTATTTGCGCAATACAAAATCAACCTTTAACCTGTGAAACTTCGTTATGCCCCACCATGATTAATGTGTTTGATCCACACCGTCCATCAACTTTTTCAGATAATTTAAGGTGTAATCCAATAAAAGAAGTAGGTCCAATGATTAATTGGACCATAAGGTGGGGATTGAACGTCCACCGTTAAAAACTTCTTGAGAGCTGGAGAAGTTTCGGATGAAGCTGATATTTGTGTTTTCACTTCATCCATGTCTACATGACCTACTGAATAGGTTGGATGGTAAAAAAACATCACAGTGGACCTGTGAATTTTTTAATGGTGAAAATCATTATCATTGCTATTTTTGGTGTGGTCCATTTGAGTGTTGGATTTGCCTCATTTTTGTGATCATGCCGTAAAATAATATGAGAAAATGGATTGACGGTTTGAATGTACAGATACATCACGGTGGGCCTTGCACGAAGTCTTGCCATTCGGGGAGAGGGACGAAGCGAGGGTAGTACGCAATCCACGTCCTCGCGGAAGGCTCTTGCATGAAGTTCCTGGGCTGGGAACTTTGGTGGGGCCTACCATGATGTTTGTGAGAAATCCACCCCGTCCATCCATTTTTTGATATCATTTTAGGACTTGAGAGAAAAATTGAGAAGGATCCAAGATTCAAGTGGGCCACAATAAAGGAAAATGTGTACAGGGAAATTCCTGGCGTTGAAACGTTCCTGGCGTAGACATGATGTTTATCCATCTATACCGTTTATAATGTCATTCATACTGGGATGAAATGAAAATAAAAATATTATCCTGATTAAAAGCTTCCGTGACCACACAAATATTTCAACTGTTGACGTTCAATACTCAAATTTGTGGCCCACCTGAGTATCAGATACAATTCATTTTTGTTCTTATGTACTAAAATAAACTAACAAAAATGATGAATGGAGTGGATTTCTGACAAACATCACGGTAGGCCCCACCTAAGTTCCCAGTGCAGTTACTTCATGCGAGAGCCTTTCGCGAGGAATCCTGTCCCAGTAGGGACGAGATTGGGAAGCTTATTGGCTGGTGATTGACGTAAGCAAGTTATGTGGGTCCCATCATGATGTTTTTGTTATATCCAAACTGTCCATCCATTTTGCGAGCTCGTTGTAAGACTTGAGCTGAAAAATAAGACAAATTTAAAGATAAAGTAGACCACACTGCATAAAGCAGTAGGGGATTGAACATCTATCATTGAAACCCTTTTGGGGGTTACTGAAGTTTCGGATCAATACGAAATTTGTTTTTCCTCTTCATCTAGGTATTTGTGACCTCATGAACAGATTAGCTGGAAAATAAATGTTATGGTGGGCCTTGTAAAATTTTTAAGGGTGTAAATCATTAGCCCGCTGCTATTTTTGGTGTGGTCCATTTGAGTTTTGGATATGATTCATTTTTTGGACAATGCTCTAAAATAATCTTGAAAATTTTATGAACGGTGCGGATATAATAAATACATTATCGTAGGGCCCATGTAACTTTGATCTCCTTTGAAACCTTCGCACATGGTGGACCTCGAGGAGCGTCTTTGCATGACACCTATCCACGTATCAACCGATTGGCTACTCCCCCAGCCATCAGCCTGGTGGGTGATGGTCAGTGCTATGAGGCCCCATGATGTATGTGTTTCATCCATTCAGTTCATTCATTTTTTACATAACATTTTATATCTCCATCCCAAAAAATTCCACCACACTTATACATACAAATCATTAATTTGCAATATGTATTCATGAATAATGATATTTTAATTTTCTATTAAGTATTTTATAGTTTATTTGAATCAAATAAAATAATTTCATTTTCATTTAATAAAAAATAATTTCTTAATAATGTAAAATATTTTGAAAGAGGAGATGGGCAAATGTGTCAAATCAACATATTTCAGACAATTCATATGTTTGTTAACAAACAGAGTGTTTCAAATTCAGGACTTAATTTTCAGACTTCAACCATAATTACCAAACAAGTTTTTTGACTTCAGATTTCAAATCCAAGCTTCAGATTTCAGAATCAGCTTCAGATTTCAGATTCAGGCTTTAGACTTCAGATTTAACAAACGGGGCCTAAATTTGGGTTGCAAGGAGTGGGGATGAAGTCCCGTCTCTTTTCTTTCATGCTTGGGCATTGCATATTTAACTTTAAGCTCGGTGTAGCCCCTGTAATGCCATTACTATGTCATATCCACTTTGTCCATCAGTTTTTACAACTCGTTTTAAGATGTAAACCTAAACACCGAGAAAATCCAACTGTCTAGTGGGCCACACTACAGGAAAATTGGGGATGTATAAGCCCACCAGAGAAACCTTCTTGAGGCCCACCATGATATCTATTTGGCATCCAACTCTTTCACAAGGTGACTGAATTGGGATGAAAGGAAAACACAGATATCAGCCTGATTTAAAACTTATGTGGCCCTTAAGAACTTCTCAATGGTGGGAGTTTTCATTCCTAATTTTTTTCTTGTGGTGCACCTCTGCTTGAGTTTCAATATGCTTCCTACTTAGGCTTATGTCCCAAAATGATTTGATAAACCAGATGAATGGAGTTGATATAGCCTTAAGTTTCAAGCAAGTACATGAAGAGAAAAAGTAAAGCATTTTCACTAAAAAAGAAACAGTTGCTATTTTCCCAAACATCAACCCAATCTATGACTCAGGTGAGCCACACAAGCAGGAACATTGAGAGGAAATGCTCAGTTTTGATTCTTGTAAGGGGCCCACTTTGATGTACATATACCATCCAGTCCATTTATAAAATATTTTCACTAGATGATAGAATACCTCAATAACTAGGCCATTCTTAAACTTGGATGGGAGCCAATGTAAATCAACAGAGCGTCTCCTTCAAATTATATGTGCTTGTGTTTGCCACCTGAGTAATGGGCTGGCCTAATTCTTTCGAAACATTTCCAAATATGGGCTGGCATGTAAGAATGCGTGGCGACCTCTCTTTAGAAGTAAGAGTCATTGCCTATTTGTTTATGAGGTTTGGCAGATAGAAACGGATTGGCTACGCCCCCTGACACCAGCCAATCGCTGGTGGTGCTATGTAGGCCCCACTATGATGTATGTGTTTCATCCATGCCGTCCATCTATTTTTACAGGTTATTTTACGGTTTGAGTCCAAAAAAGAGATATCCAAATCTCAAATGGACCACATTACAGAAAACAGTGTTGAATGAGGGTCGACCATTAAAAACATTTTTAGGGCCATAAAAGTTTTGGATCAAGCTGATCTTTGCCTTTTCTCTTCATCTGGGGCTGTATGACCTAATCAACAGATTGGATGTCCAATAAACAGTATAGTGGGCCTTAGGAGGATTTTAATGGTGGATATCCAATTACTATTGTTTTCATGTGGTGTGGTCCTGATATTTATATCCCTCTAATTTTTTAGATCAAGCTATAAAATGATATGTAAAAATGGATTAACGGAATGGATGAAACACAAACATCATGGTGGGGCGCACGGACCACCGACCACCAGCCGCGGAGCTGGTGGCAGGGGAGTAGCCAATCCGTTTCCTTGGCAGATGTGAGTTCGTGGATTTCTTTTGATTATCCTCTTTATTTTCTTCGGAATAGCCCTGATGTTTGCTCATCAGATTCTTGTTGGTGTGTGTCTGTTCATATCCAGCGCCTGCTTTGAGTAGAAGAGGACTCATTGGCTTTGGATTTTCCTGATATTAGTGGTAATCTTCATCTGGCCGTTTAGTTGGCTGAGGTACGTGTTGTTTTATTTTGTTTCATAAATTGTTATACGGTGTAATTGATGGAGGGAGGATCGTTGGTTTTTGTTGTCATGCAGCCTTAATGGGAAAAAATATTTTTTTGTAAAAAAAAGTTAGCATTTAATGAGGTCGAAATGAATATCATGTGGGCCCACTGCAATGTGTAAGTGAATGTTCTTTGCAGGCCATGGCAGATTGTTCATGCCAGCGAAGTAGTGGAGCCCACCGTGATATGTATGTGAAATCAACTTTGTCCATAGGGTGCATCAACCCAGGTAAGGCCTGGGCAGAAAATCAGGTGAACCCATGATTTATGTATGCTCTATGTAAAATAGTTGAGAGGGGGATGCATGATACCCACTCAGCCCGTTGGATTGTACAACAACTTTGGTAAGTAGTAAATAATTAATGTTAGTATGATAATAAATGAGAGAATAAATTAAGGGTAGTTAAAAGGGCCAACAGCTCACATAGGTCTCAGCAGGGTGTTTACATGAAATGTACGCCGATCCACAAGTGCTCACCCCATGTTATGTTGTATTTGGTTATATATATATATATATATATATATATATATATATATATATATATATATATATATATATATATATGAAAATGGATTACCATCCGGGCAGGGATCTGTGGGGCCCACCGTGATGTAAGTGTTTTATTCATGTAGTTCAGAGATTTTCTCATATCATTTTAAGATATTAACCAAAAAATGAAATTGGTCCAAGTCTTAAATTGACCACAAAGTGGGGATTGAACGTCTTGGGAACTGGAGATGTTTCGAATCAAGCTTATATTTGTGTTTTCACTTCATCCACGTCTACATGGCCTTATGAATAAGTTGGATGGTAAAAAAACATCACTTTGGCCCTTAGAAGGGTTTCAATGGTGGGTGTCATTATCAGTGCAGCTTCCTTTGGTATGGTCCACTGGAGCTATGGACCTGCCTCATTTTTAATATCATACCTTAAAATGATATGAGAAAATCGTTGACAGGAGTGGATAAAACACTTACATCATAGTGGCCCCGCAGAGCCCTGCTCGGGCGGGGGTAGGACGCAATCCGTGTCATCATATTTCACCGTTCCGAGCGCTTTAGAAAAAGGTAAAATGTATGATGTCATTACCAAGTTCTGTGAGCTCCACCAAGATGTATGTGTTGTACTGTATCGGTATCGATACCGTCTATTCAGTTGGAAAGATCATTTTAGGACATGAGCCAAACCCCTTAGTTAGATCCACAACTTAAATGAACCACGTCAGAGAAAGTAGTGGGACAATGATGCCCACTATTGAAACTTTCTGATGGCCCACCATGATGTTTTTTTTTTCCATCCAACCTGTTCATAATGTCACACGTATCTTAAAAAGGGTTAAAACAAATATCAGCCTGATCCAAAACTTTTGTAGCCCCCAAAAAGTTCTCAATGATAAGCATTCAATCCACATTGCTTTCTATGTTGTGGTCCACTTCAGATTTGTATCTATCTAATTTTAAGGCTAATGCCTAAAATGATCTCGCCAAATGAATGGAAGGTGTGGATTTAACACTTACATCATGGTATGGCCCATGGAACACTACCATGGTGGGTGCTTGTGGCACACCAACCATTCAGCTTCCAAAGAGGACGGAAGAAAATTTAGTGAGGCTCAACTTGATCTTCCTATTCTATATCCATGTCGTCCATCAATTTTAGAAGATCATTTCAGTACACAAGACAAAAAATGATGAAGATCTAAAGCTCAGGTGGACCATATTATCAGAAACAAAACAGTGGTGATTGAATGCTTTACCATTAAAAACTTCTTAGGCCCACGATAGTGTTTACATAATGCTTATTTTTCATCCAAATTGTTGATAAGGCCATATAAAGTTGGATGAAGTGAAAAAAAAATAATATTATTAGATTGATCAAAACTTATGTGACGCATTAATTGTCAATCACTACATGATATGGACCACCGAGAATTGGATCTACTTTAGTCTCCGATTCATATCCTAAAATGATATATAAAAACAGATGGGCAATGTGAATATAGAATACATACATCAATGTGGGCACATTGTAACTCCACCGACTTGGGTGGGGCCGCACCTAATCTACTACCGACACCCGCGTAAGCGGATTTCCTACGAAAAGCTTTGACAGCAATGCATTGGAAAGAAACACCTACCGTTAAGACCTTCATCAGCTCCATTTTGATGTTTATATGATATCCAAGCTGTTTGCAATGTAACCACTAGGATGAACTAAAAACACAAAAAACTTGACCTGATACAAAATTTTTGTGTCCATAGGAATGTTTCAAGGGTGGTTGCTCAATCCCCATTGTTTTCTCTCATGTGGCCCATTTGAGTCTTGAATCCAGCTCATTTTTGGTCACATGTCCTAAAATGATCTAAAATAGATGAACAGAATGGACTTATCATAAACATCATGTTGAATCCCACTTGTGCTCCCAATACAAAAAACTTAATTACCATAAGGAAATCCTGTCCGTGCCTCCGTTGTGTTGCCGTCACCAAGTTCTGTGGGCCCCACCATGATTTTAGTATTATATCCACGTTGCCCACCCATTTGGAGAGATTATTTTGGGGCATTAGCCCAAAAATGAGGCAGATCCAAAGTTAAAGTGGACCACAACATAAAAAGTAGTGGGGTTTGAAAGCCAACCTTTGAGAGCTTTTTGGGGGGCCACTAAAATTTTGGATCAAACTTACATTTGTTTTGACCTTTCATCCAAGTCTGTGTGACATTGTAAACAGGTTGGATAAAAAATAAACATCATGGTGGGCCTTAGGAAGGTTTCAACGGTGGGCATCATTCTCTTTGATAGGGTTCATTTGAGCTTGAATATGCTTTTTTATTGGGCTCATGACCTAAAATGATCTCTCCAAAAGAATAGACAGTGTTGATATAACATATATATCATGGTGGGGACCATAAAACTTGATGACGGCCACCTGATCTACTCGCATCCTGATCCGTATGAGCCTTAGTAGGTGAAGTGAATACTTAAACTGATAAGTATTAATTACTTAGTGCCAGTTTTATCCATTTTGTCTTTTTCCTAAAGTGCTGGCATATCCCCGATGTAGTTTTCACCATTTCCCACACACACACACACACACACACACACACACACACACACACACATATATATATATATATAGAGTCCCGGTCTCCCGCGCACTGTACCACATGAGCTATTTTACGCACCAACCAACACAAGTAAAAAGGATGGGCTGAGATTAGGCCCCACCATGATGCGTTCATGAAATCCACCCCAATTATTAAGTCTGTGATAGAAATTTAGTAGTATATCTTAAAAATTAGGTAGATTCGTGATTCATATCAGTCACACCAAGTGAAACCGTTTGAATAGTTGGCATTCCGTACACTATTTTTGCTCATGTGGCCCACCAACATTATAAATGTGGCCGATATTTTATACTTATGACTAAATTATTATCACACACATTATGGATGGAGCGGATTCAAATAAATATCAAGGTGGGCCAACCCCTAGCTGACTCAGTAGTGGTTGGGATGAGTCAGAGACGTGGATTGCATGCCGACCTTGTCGGTAACTAACAACCTTGCTAGTTGTTGGTGCTAGTAGGCCAAACGATGATGTATATATTTAATCCAAGCTGTCCATCCATTTTTCTAGCTCAATTTATGGTATGATGCCAAAAATGCATAAGATCCGAATTTAAAGTGGACCGCATCACATGAAAATAGTGGTGATTAAACGGATTAAACGCCCATCATTAAAAAATTTTAGGTATAGTTTATCTGCCATCCAACCTATTGATTAGGTCATAAAGACTTGGATGAAGTAAAAACACAAATATTAGCTTGACCCAAAGCTTACTTTAGCCCAAAGAATTTTCAATGGTTGGCTTTCCAGCAATCTTTCTTGTGGCATGGTCTACTTGATATTTGGATCTGACTCATTTTTTTGGAACATGCCATACATCAGCTAGAAAAATAGATGGACGTCTTGGATTAAACACATACATCACTGTTGGGCCAACTATCACCAACCAGCTGTTGGTGGCGATCACGACTAACAACCTAGGACAACGTCCCTGGGTCAAATGGAGGTAGGCCCACCTTGACATGTATGTAAAATCCACTCCAACCATAATGGGTCAATATGCTAATTTAGAGGTATTGATCCAACATTAGCCACATCTATAATTCTAGTGGGCCACATAAGTGGAAACCGTGTAAGGAACACCCACTATCAAAATCACTTTACTTGGTGTGATCAACATAAATTAGGTATCGGGTCTAATGTTTGGTCTTCATGAATTAACCTCTACGATGAAATTAATGGATGGAATGGATTGGTGAGCCCTGTAAAAATTCAAGGTAGGCTTTTTCTCTCTTACTATTTTCTATTTTGTGGCCTAGTAAATCACAAATCAGCCATATTGTTTTAACCCTACGGTTCAATTGATATCGTGGACTGATTTGTCGGAATGGATCATAGGAAAACATTATTATGAGGCTCACAACACACTTGTTTAAGTTGGCATGACCGGTGGTAATTTGGTGCGCAAAAGTTCTCCTGCGGTACAGTGCGCAGGAGACCATTCTCTCTCTCTCTCTCTCTCTCTCTCTCTATATATATATATATATATATATATATATATATATATCTTGGGGGAAGAGAAAAGAAAAGAGGCTATATAAGTTGGGTGTGGTTTACCTTACTAATTGGGTAAACTTGAGGGAGCCCACGCACATGCATGGTGGGGCCCACATAACTTGAGGGAGCCCACCCACATGCATGGGTGAGGGCATCATCAAGAGTAGTGAGGCACTCTTGAGGATTTGGACGGGGCGTGCTTATTGAGGCAGCGTGGCTATGTGGTTGTAGTGAGGCACTAGTGTAGTTTTCCAATGTTCATAAAACGGTCATATTATTTATTACCTAAGCCATAACCCCAGCCCCATGTGCCTATATAAGCAAAGCTTACTAGGATCATTTCATCGACAACATAAGCAAACATGTCTCCTCTTCTCTACAACTGTAAACACATTCACTAGGTGGTTCAACTCACAACTTAGTGAGTCAACTCAACATATGATTCATTGAGTCAAATCAGAACCCTTGCTCAGTGAGTTTATAAATTTGATGAAAACTTTTTCCTACTCTTTCCCAACAAGTTAGGACTAGAAATCAGAATATGCTAGAAAGATTGCGTTGAACAAGTTCTTACAGAGGTTTCTTCATGATTCCTACACGTAGAACCTATTAGGTTTGTCGTATCCTGAAAGAGATTTGCCACATAGCCTGTTAGCGATCTTAGATAAGAGGGGACAAATAACACTTTAAGGACAACGTATCCAATACGTGCTTCAGCCTGATTGAATCAATTTTATTTTTTATTTTTTTCATTTAGTTTCCAAATTATCATTTTGGAATATATTCCAACAATCTTAAAGAGGTTTTTTAATATGGATACCGAAAGCATTGCGTCAATCAAGCTGATGAATTAAGATTTGATTTGACTCAACCTGTTCGACAATACCAACTTCACTAGTTAGATGGCAGGACAAGTTGAAATTTCTTTTGATGATGCTAAGGATCTACTACATATCCAAAATGCAGCCACTACCTGAAGCTACAAAAAACAATACCATTGAACAAGTCATAGCTTGGAACAAGCGAGCTGAAGATGAACAATTGTGTCATGGTTATATCCTTAACGCTCCATCCGACCATCTGTATGACTTATATACAGACACGATGTCAACCAAATATATATGGAATGTGTTGGAATTCAAGTATAAGACTAAAGAAAATAGAATGAGGAAATTCTTAATAGCCAGGTAATTCGAATTCACTAAGATAGATGATAAACCACTGCTACCTCAAATATAAGCAGAGTTGTAGTTGATAGTAAAAATGAATGCCCGTCATTAAAAACTTCACAATGTTTGTTGAGTATCAAACCTTTTTTTTTTTTTTTTTTTTTTAAAGGCAAAACCCTTTTTTTCTTTTTTTTTTTTTTCTTTTTTTCAAAAAGGTAGGCTAAGCTATAGCCTGAGAATCATATCAACAAAGAACAATTTACATGGAAATTTGATTTCCGGGCTGCCCCAAGAGCAACAAAAACAAAAACTCGGGGCAACCTATCGTAAAAGACTATACATGATCCGGACAACAAAATCTATTGTAAAAGACTATACATGATCCAGACAACAAAATCTATCGTAAAAGACTATACATGATCAGAAGAAGCGGTGGACAACAAAATCTGGGTTCTGGCAAAAAGGCAAATTCAAATTCAAACAATCCGGACAACAAGGCAATGTGTTACTCTTAAGGTATCAGAGGAAAGGCTCCCCCATCCTGTTTTCATTATGGTTGTCTATGCTAGTTGTTTTAAGGATCTTTGAATGCCTCTGTGGGATGAGCTTCGAAACACATCTCGCTCCATGGTGGGCCCATGGGTAGTCTGTGGTGACTTCAACACTGCAACCAGCCATGATGAGAGGCTCGGCGGCCCGCAGCAGATGACACCAGCTATGACAGATTTTCAAGAGGCTATCAGTGACTCAGGGCTGCTGGACGTGGGCTTCTCGGGATCTCCCTACACGTGGTGTAATAATAGAGTAGGGAGGAGTAGGAGGTGGGCGAGACTTGACAGGATTCTGATCAATCATGATTGGATGCGAAACTTCCCAAGCTGTAAAGTAGATCATCTCACAAGAACATTCTCTGATCACTCCCCCATCCTTCTCAGCTTTCAAGCACAATCAGCGTCGTTCCCCCGCCCTTTCAGATTTCAACGCCTGTGGACAACCCATGACCAGTTCTTCTCAACAATTAAGGCCTCTTGGAATGATGAAATCACCGCAACCCCAATGTTCAAGTTCTTTCTCAAGATGAAAAAGTTGAAGGCTGTTCTGAAAACTTGGAATAAAGAAGTATTCGGAGATGTCAACACAAATGTCTAAGAAGCGGAGAATGAAGTTCTTAAGGCAGAATTTGCCCTGCTCAACTCGCAATCAGAGGAGGATGCCATCAAGCTCAATCAGGCCCAGGCCAACCTGAAAAGGGCTTGTCTCCAAGAGGAAATATTTTGGAAGCAAAAATCCAGGATCAAATGGCTATCGGAAGGAGACAGGAATAAGCAATTCTTCCACAATACCGTGCTAAACAAACGCCGAAGGCTGGAAATCTTCAAGATGAAAAGAGTCACAGGGGAGCCAATAGAGAAGACCGAAGATATTGGGGAGGAAGCATTTTCCTTCTTCAAGTACCTTATTTCCTCCAACACTTCCAATCACATTGGGGATATTGTCAACTGTATCCCCCGTCTTGTTACAAACCAGATGAATGTCGATCTCAAGAAGCCCCCTACGATTGATGAAGTCAAGGGGGCTGCGCTATCCATTCCGATCGATGGCGCCCCTGGACTTGATGGATTTGGAGGAGTGGACTTGATGGATTTGGAGGAGCTTTTTACTCATCCTGCTAGGAGATTATAGGGCATGATCTTTATGAAGCAGCCAAGGACTTCTTTCAGGGGGGGCTGATTCCAAGAGCATTTCAAAGCACTCAATTATGCCTCATTCCCAAGAAAAAAAATCCGAAATTCATCACAGACTTCAGACCCATCAGCTTGTGCAACTGCATAATGAAGATTTTCTCCAAGATCATGGCGGTAAGGCTAGCAAGCGTTCTCCCAATATTGATTTCTGAGGAGCAGGGTGCTTTTGTCAAAGGAAGATCCATAATCGAGAATATTTCTATTGCTAGAGAGATGGCCTATGAGATTGATCGCAAGGTTTTCGGCGGCAACTTGATAATCAAAGTCGACATGGAGAAGGCTTATGACTGTCTAGAATGAGGCTTCATCACTCAGGTTCTAGAAAAATTTGGGTTTGATCCTCAATGGATATGGGGAGTTTAGCGTTGTTGGGAAGGCATTTGATTTTCCGTGATTATCAATGGCAGAAGATTTGGCTTCTTCAAATCCTCAAGAGGTTTGAGGCAGGGAGATCCGCTTTCTCTGTCCATCTTCATCCTTGCGGCTGAAGTTTTTAGTAGGGGCCTGTCCAAGCTGTTCTCCTCCGGATGTTGCTAGCTAGCCTTACAAATTGCCCTGGAATTGCCCAACAATCACCCACCTTTTTTTCGCTGACGATGCTATTTTGTTTCTAAATGGTAGGTTATCCAATGTGCGAACTCTTCTCAAATTCATCACCTAGTACGAGAACGCTTCAAGCCAAAAAGTGAATGTTTCCAAGACATCCTTCATAACCCCAAAGAAATCTACAAGAAACAAGAACCGGAAGCTTCGCAAATTGACGGGGTTCAGACAGGTGTCGCTTCCTTCAATGTATCTTGGTGTTCCTCTATCTAAAGGAAGAAGTCTAGCCCCTATTTTCCAACAACTAATCCAGAAAATTCTCAACAAAATTGATGGTTGGAAGGCCAAGCTTCTCAACCAGGTAGCCAAGCTGGTGTTGATTAAACATGTCTTGACCGGTATTCCCATCCACATGCTCTCGGCCATTACCATTCCCAAATCCATCTCTAAAACAATCAATCGGACGATTGCAAATTTCTTCTAAGGATCTTCAGAGAGAGGTAAGAAGATGCATTGGATCAAATGGTCGACCTTGTGCACCCTTATTCAGGAAGGAGGTCTCGACATAAGAACTTTTGGAGATACCACGCAAGCGTTCAGGATCAAGATGGGATGGCGTCTCCTTCAGGGTAAGTCTTTATGGGCTAACTTTTATTTAGCAAAATATTTACAGAAGATTGTTGCAGCAAAAGGAACAAATGGTTCAGCCAGCTCATCCTCTTGGAAAGAGATATTCAGATCTCTGGAATACGCTATTCACCATTCAAGATTGTTGATAGGGGAAGGGAAGAGTAACATATGGTCCCAGAATTGGACGGGTAAAGGCCTTCTTGCTGGTGCGGCCGTCAGGACTATGCCCAATCATCTCAAAGATGCTTCAGTCAAAGATTTCTTTGCTCAATTGACTTCTCGATGTCTGACAGAAATTCAGCCGTATATCACCTCGGCAGCTATGCAGACAATATTAGCCCTACTAATCGCAATAACCGACAGGACTGATCAGCTCATTTGGGACATATCTGCGTCAGGTAAGTTCTCAGTCAAATATGCTTGGAATGGCATCAGGCAGCACTTGCCTACTCTCCCTTGGACCAAATGGATCTGGAACAAAACCATCCCCCTGAAAATGAGCATCTTTGCCTGGAAAGTCATTCATGAAGCTGTCCCAGTGGACCAGGCTATGCAGAATCGTGGTGTCGCTTTGGCTTCTCGCTGTGAATGTTGCAGGCAGACGCCTAATCGCCTCCAAATCCTGCCAGTAGCGCTGACCCAGTCTCTGCACACGCTCTCACAGTCTACTTCAAACCAGCATCGATCTCAACGGACCAGAAATCAATTAGAGGATGGGATACATTCCAACGGTCACCAGCAGGATTACTCTAGCCTAAACGACCATCACCACTCGCCAATCACAAGCCCGCTCATTTGTCAATCACTAGCAGCCCTGTTTCAAAGTACGTTGAGCAGGGGTCAACAGGATCCCTCTGTTTTTTGTTCTGTTAGAGTAGATAATCTGGACCACCTCTTTAGCCAGAGTGAAATTGCTACTCGTATTTGGAGCCACTTTAGCCATCTTTTTGATGTTGCCAACTTCCCAAATCAGACTATTCTCTAGTGAATTCAGATCTGGACTGCCAAAGTTAGTAAGAAATCTAAAATTTCTTATCTCATTGGTCTTGCCCCTAGCATCATCATATGGGAGATTTGGATTAGCAGAAATCAGGCTCGGTTTGAGGGTCATCAATGTCGGCAAATCAGATCCTCTTCAAGGTTAACCGATGGTTGAATGAACTCGGATCAAGCATCCTGGCTCTGGATAGGAACTCCATGAAAGACACCATCACTCTTCAGGCCCTCAGGATCAATAAAGCTCAACTTCTTCCCGCTAGAAAGTACATCAAAGTCAATTGGTCAAGGCCCCTCGAGGTTGGCTGAAGATGAACGTTGATAGCTCCTCGAGGGGTAACCCGGGTCCGAGCGAGGGGGGGGGGGGGGAGTTTGCCGGGATCACCATAGCAACCTCATTTTTGCCTTTCACAGAAACTATGGCTATACTACAAACACTATTGTTGAGGCTCAAGCCATACTAGATGGCATCACGATATGCTCTAATCTAGGACTTTCCAATATAATCGTGGAAACTGATTCGATGACCATTGCTAATTCGGTTGAAGATCCTTTCTGCCACAGCTCTTGGAACGTCTGGTACAAGCTAGGAGAAATTCAGCTCTTTCGGCGTTCCCTTAATCTTAATTTCAGCCACATTTACCGAGAAGGGAATTCGGTTGCAGATGCCTTGGCCAGAATGGCTAGTGAAGGATGCCCAAATAGACTGTATGATTCTCGCACCGCCCTTCCGAGACTAGTGCGTGGGTCCCTAGTCATGGATAAAGCTGGTATAGGGAACATTAGGCTTTTGTAGATGGGGCACATTTTGTTTCTTCATTTTTCCTTTTCCTTCTCGGGCAGTTCTTGTGCAGTTTGAGTTATATGATAGGAGGGGTCCTCTCCTTTTTGTATGGACCCTCCTGAATGGTTGTATATTTTCCTGTGAAATGAAATCTTCGAGTTTTTTTTTTTTTTTTTTAAAGACTATACATGATCCATCTCTCGGATGGCCCCCAGCTCGACTTTATCTAACACCACCATCCCCCTGATATCGTGAGCGAGGTCTCGCATAGCATAAAAGTGCTGGTTCCCTTGTAGGTGGCTGCCAAGACGAGCAAGGCCGTCAGCTGGGACGTTCCCCTTTCTCTTAATGTGGGTGAAATGAAAAAGACTTCTCAAGTTGAGGTTGGAAATGCGGGCGGGCCGACCAATGCACCCACTTCCAACCCACCTGAGATACCCGGTTGAGCGTATCCACCACCAACTTGGAATCAGATTCCACAATGACCCACCATAGCCCCCTATTAGCGCACATAGAAAGGCCCTCATAGACCGCTAATATCAAACTTGTTGATAAGGTCAAACATACCTGGATTAAATGGAAAAGCTAATATCAACTTTATTGAAAACTTTTATGGACCACAAAAGGCTTTAAATGGTCAATAACCATTGTTATATGTGGCATGGTCCACCTAAAATTTAAAATTTGTATCTCCATTTTTTGGACAACGCCTTAAAATAAGTTAGAAAATTAGATGGATGGTGTGGATATACAATGCATGCACTTAGGTGGGAACTACGGTGAGGGTCGCACCACATCGTGGCTTCGAAGTGCCAAGATGTGTTCCAGGGATGCGGATTGCCCATTTACGCTGCCTGTAGTGAGGTAGCTATTGGACATTAATATGTGGGCTCCACCAAGATATATGTGTTTTATCTACACCGTTCATCCATATTTTTCATATCATTTAAGGGCATGAGCCCAAAAATAAACTAGATCCAAATCTCAAGTGGGTCACGCCACAAGAAAGTTGTGGTGATCGAACACCTACCATTAAAAACTTCCTAGGGCCCACTATAATGCTTATTTCCCATCCAACCTGTTGATTAGGTCACGAGGACCTATATGAATTGAAAACACAAATATCAGCTTCATCCAAAATTAATGTGGCGCCAATTATTTTTAATTGTGGGCATTCAATCACCATTAATTCTTATGGTGTGGTCCCGTTATTTCCTATGGTGTGGTCTACATGAGATTTTAATCTAACTCAGTTTTGGGCTCATTCCCTAAAATGATCCTAAAAATAGATAGATGGCGTTTATAAAACATATATACATCATGTTGGGGCCCATAGAACACTGTCCAACTCCAGTAGGCATTTCATGTTGATGCACAGATGTGTCTCTGGACCTAGAGGGTAAGGTTTATATAAATGTAGGGAATGGACTGTTATACCTGAAGCCATCAATGGTTAGAACGTTGCAAAAATGTTTTGGACCATTGGTTTATTAATCCAAATGTTTCAGACCATTAAATCCTTAATCCAGCCGTTTGGATAACTAAATGTGAAGTTGTTTAGACCGTTGGCATTAACCCGCTTCGGTTTCTAGTTGTTCTCAGCAACGAACAGATCTAACCATTTCGAAAAATCCATATAAGTTGTCCGTTTCTCATTTTGCACCACGATCACACAGCCTTGCGAGGGTTTGCGTAAGGTGGCGAGGGAGTGATTACTCATGACATGATGCTCACGTGTGAAGTGCGACACTAGGGCCTCACCTCACATATCCTTGGCAGCGCACACACATCACTGGAAAACGCAAACCTAAGTCTCTCTCTCTCTCTCTCTCTACATTTTCCAAATAAATAATCTACGAGAAGGTTTATAAACCACAAAAATATTTCATCCATAAGCAATGGGGGGGACAAATGAAAAGTTTAATTTTTCACAAAATTTTAAAATGAATTTTGAGGGAAATGAAATTATTTGAAATGCACACTTGTAGAGTGAAGTTCATCTAAACATGTGCCATGCTAATTCCATGTGGTGAATATCCAGGCCATCCACACACACGTCTCATGCTGCAATCCATCCTTATGAGATTTTTACCCTTGTGTCAGTGATTCCATAAGCAGTTTAAATCATTAAAACATGTCACAAGGTCGGATGGCTATAATCCCAATTTAACTTCGGTGGTCCCAAAAAAGGCTTCAATTGCAAGCATTCCCATCTACAGTATTCCTTGTGGTGTGTCCCACCTGATCATTAAGATCATCCTTATTTTTGAGATCACATCATAAATTGATCTGTCTCAAATGATGGACAAGAGTGGATGTCACACAAATGTCAGGGTGGACCCTCGGCTTTCTATTGCACGGGTTGTAGGATATTTACATTATTGGATTGGTAGGCATCTACTGGAAGGTTAAAAATGGGAGTCGTCCATTGGTTATATTTCCATAGAGAAATATGCACGAATCAATAATCTCTCTCCCATTATAGAAAGATTTACATATTTCAGAAAACCTCTTTGTTGTATATGTAAAATCCACTCTATCTATCAGGTTTTATCATTGATGCTAGGCTCTAAGGCCAAAAACTAGATAGATCCACAACTTAGATGGGCCACACATCAAGGGACAATGGGATGGGATTCCAACTATAAGTTTTTGTGTGGGGCCACCATTGTATCTTTCATCAAATTCATTAGTGATCCAAATAATGATTCTAACCTGGTCAATGCAGTAGAGTTTACATATGCGATACTCCTGCTAGGTATTTTAGGGGTGGAGGGAACAAATTAGAGGCATATATATGAATACAACTTAGGTAGACCCCACCAAAGGGAATAGTTGGGATGTGAATGCCCTATAATTCTAAAACTAAGGTGATTAGACGAAACTCAGCCGAGTCAACCCAACTTAGGGGGAGTTTGAGCAAAACTCTCTAGTGAACTAAACTTGGTCCACAATTGTCGACTCAACTCACTGAATTGGTTTACTCGACACAACTCTTTAATCAGCCTAATTTTCTATACGTAGCATCCAAATAATGATTCTCACTTAGTGAACGAAATGGACTCAACATAAACATGAACCTTGCATGGGTGGTTTTGGGGCTACGTTCGTGTGGAGATTGCTACATAAGACAATAGCAGTTGATGAAAGAATTCAATCTAGAGGTGTGATGCTGGCATCAAGGTGCTTCTGCTGCGCGGAAGAGACTAGACGCTACCCGAACGTGGAAGATCTATACCATCTTTTCCTCAATGGGGTGCTAGCTTCCAAGGTTTGGAAGCACTTTGGAGACATATTTGGGCTCCCTGCCCTTCTGGCCCACTCGATCGAAGCAACCTTAAAGCAGTGGTGGTTGATAGAGATGAGAGGCAATAATAATGTCGATTCTAGAAAGATGACTCCCTGCCTGATTAGTTGGGAAATTTGGAGAGCTAGAAATTCCATGAGGATGGGGGGGAAGGCTATCACGAGTGCGGCCACCATCGCCAAGGTGAAATGGTGGTTGGATTCTCTTTGCTCTGAAAGGACCCAGCACACCCAGAGAGCAGGGTATGAGGTGGTTAGGTGGATTAAGCCGCAGGGCGGTTGGACCAAGTTGAATCTAGATGGGTCGGCGCGAGGTAACCAGGGTCCATCGGGTGGGGTGGAATTTGCAAGAACTCAAACGGGAACCTCATTTTTACATTTTTGGTGGGGTTCAGAGTTGGATCTAACAACAGAGAGGAATTGCGCAGAGTTTGGGATGGCCTCTTTATGTGTAAGTCTAGGGATCTCCAGGGTGGAGGTGGAGTCAGATTCGAGATTTGTGATCGATCTCATAAATAGAGGCTCGCATCCGAGTTGGGTTTGGAATCATTGGTTAAAGAGGATTGATACTCTTTAAAATAGTGGCTCATTTTCCTTTCATCATATTCCAAGGGAGGAAAATGGCCCGATAGATGGCTTGGCCCGTTTAGGCAGCAATTCTCAAGGGAACTCGGTTTATTTTGTCATGTCTGATCTCCTGATTGAGATTAGATGGTTGATTTTGTTAGATAAAACTGGGTTGGGGGCCATTAAGAAGAAAACTTAGGCGTTAGGAGGGCTAGTTAGATGCCTAGTCATATGATAGGCTCCCCTGCTTTTTGGGTGGGAGCCGAATTTTCGTCTAGCTCCCGTAATGATAGCTTTTTTGGAATGAATATATTATCCTTCTTAAATTATTATTATTATTTTTTTAAAGTTATGGTAGACAATTCGTCCATCAATAAAACTAAGTTAGGGGAAGAGTTGAGATAGAATGTTGCATAGTGCTAAAACTCAGTTCACTAGACTTGAAACTCGGCCTTGTTAATTAACTCTCTTGGGGAGAATTTGAGCTTGATTCAGTCGACACTTGACCAGACTTGTCAACTAGACTCACTGACTTGGTCAAGTCGACCCAATTGAGCACTTCACTTTGAATAATGTTACAAATGTTGAGTTGGAGTATTATGAGATGATCACCTTCCAAAGTAATTGAACAAGTATTTCAAGAGTAATAACTTCATAATGTTAGTATGGCATAATAATTTAATTTCTTTAAAAATTAAATTTGGTGATGATTTTCAGTTAAGGTGGGTGTGAATGTTTAATTAAGTTCAAATGAATATATATGACGTCATGAAAATCAAATAATTTAGAACATGTGCTTGGTATTTGGGTCTTGAATACCTATATTCAGATACCCGGATTTCAAAATTTGAAAACTCTAATCTAAGCCTTTGTGCTTCAATTGCATCTTCGGTTTTGGTGGTGTGAGGATTCTTTGTAGGATTTTGTGGGACTAATCTTTGCTACAAATAGAAATTTTCTATTCGTCACCATGTGATTGGGCCGCATCATCACAAGCCACATTTAATGCAGTAGTGCCCCAATGTCAGTGATGATGTGTACCAATCACAGTGCAGGGAAATACGGAATCCCTATTCCTGGTAAACAGACTATGGGGACTAAGGCACGCGGTGTAAGGACTCTGTGAGACCCACGGTGGTGTATGTATTTCATCCGCTGTCCATCCGTTTTTATCAATTCATTTTATGTAATACTCTCAAAATTGAATAAATTGAATGATATCCGAAGCTCAAGAAGACCACACTACAGTAAGTAGTAGGGATTTAATGCTTACCATTAAAAACTTCTTAGGGTCACATAAGTTTTGGATCAAATTGATATTTATGTTTCCCTTTGTCCATGTCTTTACGACGTTACGAAGAGGTTGGATGGTAAATAAACATCGTGGGTGTCATTAACCCTACTGCTTTCTATGAGGTGGTCCTATGAAATGATCTTCTTCATTTTTGGGCTCATGCGTAAAACTGATCCTGTAAAATGGATGGACAATGTGGATATAACACATGTATCATAGTAAGGCTCACAGAAGTTTGCCACGTCAGTACGCCTGTTGCTATTTTCTGTATTATGCAATCCGATTCCAGGGAGAAAAGGGGGGAACCGAATGCGAAAATAAGTATAAGAACAAAGTTTAAATACGTAGGTATTTTATTTTATTTTTCTTAATTTTCTTAGCTGACTAATAAGAGGAGGCACCACAGGAATTTGTTGTGCCTTCAACATAGAATATCCGCACTCATATATTTGACATTGGTTGTCTTCATTTCTTATTTTACAGAAATTCCGATGACGGACAGTATCGTTCAATTTGGGTTAGAAACTCTAAGTGCCCTTCTATCTCGAGAAGCATCACTAATAAGAGGAGTGCGCAATGAAGTAGAAGAAATCAAGCTGAAACTCGAGAGGATGCAAGCTTTGTTGAAGGATGCTGATAAAAGAAAAGAAAGCAATGAAGGAGTGAGAACCTGGGTGAGGCAAGTAAGAGATTCCACATATGATGTGGAAGACATCATTGACGAGTTCATGTATCGCATGGACAGGCCACGAGGTGGTGGACTCCAGGGTTTTCTCCTTGACATCGTTTGCCTCCCAAAGAATATCTGCGACAAACATTGCTTCGCCATCCGACTCCAAGAAACCAAGGTTAAAGTTCATAACCTTTTCGATACAGGAGTTGCTTTCGGTCTTAACCAAATAGGAGAAGGAACAAGCTCTCATGATGTTAGCAAAATGTGGCAACGTGATGTAGAAACTTCTCTTTCCTTAGAGGAAGATGACATTGTGGGGATGAAGAAAGAAAGAATTCGATTTGATAGTCAGATGGTTGGTGGAGGAAGAACAGAGGCGCACGGTGATTTCAGTGACGGGTATGGGTGGGGCGGGCAAGACCGTTCTTGTCACTAAAGCCTACAAGAACGAACTAGTAAAGAAGCACTTCGACTGCTCCGCATGTGTTTCGATCTCACAGACTCTTAGAATCGATGAAGTACTGCGAAGCATCATAAAACAATTCCTTGAGGCTACAAAGGACGTTGTTCCAAATGACCTAGCCACCAGTGATGCCGGTGACTTAAGGCAGATGGTTAAAAGACATCTCAAATCGAAAAAGTGTCTGATTGTCTTGGATGATATCTGGAGTATGAATGATTGGAATGAACTAAGTGTCATATTTCCAGACTACAGATGCGGAAGCAGGTTAGTAGTTACAACAAGAGACAGTGATGTGGCTTTTGCAGCAGGAGAGGGAAGCCGTGTCTGCCAGCTTCAGCCTCTACATTCAGAAGAGGCATGGCGTGTTGCGATGGTCTATAATAACCTAAGTTGGCTAGCTATTCTGTAAGAAGGCATTTCGGAACAAACCCTGCCCTTCAGAGCTCGAGCCATTGGCTCTATCCATAGTAGAAAAATGTCTAGGTCTGCCACTTGCAGTTATTGCGATGGGCAGCCTCCTGTCATTGAGAGATGCGAACGTGTTGGAATGGAACCGAGTCTATAATAACCTAAGTTGGCAGTTGAATAACAATGAAACGCTTGAACCAATAAAGCGCATCTTGTTGCTTAGCTTCTACTATCTGCCTTACCCTAAGCATTGTTTCTTGTATTGCATTGTTTCTTGTATTGTTGTATGTTTCCGGAGGATTATCTAATTCACCGCAAGAAGTTGATAAGGTTATGGGTGGCAGAGGGTTTCGTAGAAGATGCAGGTAAAATTCCGATGGAAGAGGTAGCAGAGGACTACCTAAAGGAACTCATCCATCGTAACACACTTCAGGTTGTCGGGATGAATCTCTCTGGAAGGGTGAGTGCTTGTCGAATGCACGATATTGTACGTGAATTGGCCTTATCCTTATGCTACGAAGAAAAGTTCAGCATCACATACGACGGGCAGCAAACAAGGCAAGGGGGCAAAGTACGTCGCATGTCGATCTACAAATCTGGAGAAACTATTCAACATAGCATGAGTATGTCACAGCTTCGTTCTCTTTTAGTGTTTGAGGGAAGCACATCTTTCTCATCTTCTCTAAATACCATAGCATCAAGTTTTATGTTATTGAGGGTCCTAGATCTAGAGAGAGTTCCTATTGAAAGCATACCGAATGAATTCACGAATCTATTCAATTTACAGTATCTTAACTTGAGGAGTACTAATGTCAGCGAGCTTCCGAAATCTTTAGGAAGGCTACAGAACCTGCAAACACTGGATATTAGAGACACAAGGATAAAGAGGCTACCACGTGGGGTTGTGAAACTACAGAAACTACGCCACTTATTTGGTTATCCATATAATAGGGCAGATCCATATACTTTCGACCACTTCAGTAGCATCCAAGTTCCTATAGGAATATGTAATATAACTAGTTTGCAAAGTCTAATTATTATCGAAGCAAAAGAAGGGGAAATTGTGAGACAAATTGGGAACTTAACCCAACTGAGAAGACTTGGCATTTGCAAGGTCAGAGCAATCAACGGAGCTGAGTTATGCACATCCATCGCAAAGCTGAAATACCTTGTTTCCTTGGGTGTTAAGGCAATCAACGAAGAAGAACCACTTCAATTGGAAAAGCTCTCTCCTGATCATCTGCCACTTTTTCAGAAGCTTTACCTGTGGGGACGTTTGGAGAAGGTGCCTCAATGGTTTAGGTACCTTGCGCATCTCACCGTTTTGGAGTTGAATTGGTCAAAGCTGAGAGAAGAAGATCTGCTTTCATCACTCCAAGCATTGCCCAATCTGGTGCGCCTTTCACTTTTGAAGGCCTATGAAGGGCAGCAGTTGTGTTTTCACGATGGATGGTTCCCTAAACTCAAGAATCTATATTTATGGGACATGACACAACTAAATCGGGTAGTGATAGAGAAGGGAACATTGCCAAGCATCCAAGAGCTAAATGTGTACAGATGTGGAGACTTGAAGACGCTTCCAGAAGGGATTGAATACCTCACCAAACTCCGAGATCTCAGGTTATACGACATGCCAACAGAATTGACAGAGAGGTTGCAGCAAAGAGATGGAAACGAGGAGGACCGTAGAAAGGTGGGGCACATTCCCTTAATCTACGGTGGACGCTGGACAGAAGATGGGTGGGATTGGCATCGACTCAACTAATCATCCATCGATTCAGGTAATCCTTGTTTTTTTGATGAGGTAAGGCTCGCTGTACAAAATTTCGGTTCTCCATGAATTTCCAAATTTCCAATTTTATTTCTTAAATCTATGCAATTGGGGCTTTTTGTGCATGATCAACGGTTTGGATCATTGAACATGACCAAGATCCAACGGCTGTATTCCTGAAGGTGGGCCATGGTTAGAAGGCCCGGTAACTCAACTGGACTCATTGTGCTCTGAATTGGTATTCCTGATTCGGGAGCGACTAATGGTAGCAAACCGAATCGGTCTGACGAAGACCGAGTCCACTTGAATGAGTCGTATTAGACTCATCAAACCGTTGATCACATAGTTCAAGGTGTATGGATCTGTTATTGTTCTGTCATGGATCTATTTGTGAATCTATTTTGGATCTGTTATTTATTATTTGTCACACAATTGATCTAATACTGTATCATGCTAGTTGTGAGGAGATTAGAAGGATGATGAACATTACGGGAGCAAAATATCTGTGGTGGTGCTACAATCAAGGAGGATGCGGAGCTGAAGTACGTGTTCTCAGCCATTGACTCAAGTGAGAGGCTACGGAGTTTGTTGATGTCTACTGAATTTGAGATCTATTTGTTTTGAAACATTTTGAGACATCCACTGTATTGGACATGTTGGAATGTATGTCATTTTAATTCAATGAATCATATCTATTTTTAAAATTAATGCTTTGTTTATTGTTCATTATTATTGTGTATGCATGAAAGGATGTAATTAGGAGGGATTTGTGTACATTGGGAGCTTTATATTCCTAAGGAATGAGGCAGGATAAGTTTAATGTGAAATATATTTTGGAGGTATATATATATATATGACTTATTAGGTTATTCTTCATATATTTAAAATATTGCCATTGGCAAGATGAGGTAGCTTATCTCATTGGGTATTATATATTGTGTGTGGCCGACATGTTTATGGTAATTCTCTACCATGGGGTAGTTTTTCCACACATGGATAAGCGTGTGCATGCATGCGCATTGACTAAATTGGGGAAGTCAAGTTAAATTAAGCTGTCTGATATTAGCTTCTACTTTCTAATGCTTGTTTTTGTCTTTAGATTTAGGAGAACCTAAGGTCCTATTAGGGATGTGATTGATTGCTTTGATTCATAGAAATCCATTCATCGCAAATCTTGGAAGCATAAAGAAAACTAAGACCCACATCTCATTTGAGTTAATAGTGAGTTATTATAAGAGATTTTAGTATGGATTCAAAAATAATAGTAATAATCCATAATTTATATAAGGTTGCATTTCTTTAGACCAAATAACATGATATTTAGTAGTAAATGAGTCCAAATCAGCTTTGATATCATGAAATTTCATGGTGCAAAATATCATGATTTTTAAAAAAAAAAAATTTTTTTTTAATTTTTTTGCAACGAATACAGCCTAATATCAGTAGAGTGCATTGTAAATAAAGTTGAACTCTACATTAAGGTGTCGAAATTGCAGCTCCTCTCTAAATAAGAATGGCAAGAAACGGGAGAAGAAATGTTGGTAACAAGGTAATTTGGAGGAAAAAGGATCTGCCAAGTTATTTGTAGGTGCTTAAATCTTAGATAGAGTGGGAATTGCCAATAAAAGGGTAAATGGTTAAGAAAATAAGAACATGGTCTGAAGTAGTAGGTGGTGATGGGAGCTGGGAGTTGTTTCTCTTCTCGAGTCCAACGGTTTATCCATGTGTTGGCTTGGAGTCACAACAACTATTGCATTATCTTGATCTCAGGAATTCAAATTCCAATCATCTTTTTGAAGCATCATGGTAAGAAGCAAAGATTTGTTGGAGAATCATGAAAGCAAACCCAATTCTAATTAAACAAGAGAAAGTCAAACACAAACAAACCACGTAGAGAACACATAAATTTATGTGAAAATCATTGTGGAAAAAAACAACGGCACAAAGCTGTTGTCAAATGTCTTCAATCTAGCTAGAAGATGGTCTGTCGATGCCATCGACAGACTACTCGATCCCATCGAACATAAGTTGATGCCATCAACAGACATCTCGATCCCATCAAGAAACTCCTGATTTATTCCAATTGCTCCCTGGACAGTTTTTGAAGTGTTACTCAATGCCATCGAGGAAGGCTTCGATCCTATCGAAGGACCTTCGATGGTTATCGATCCCATCGACAGAAATGCACGATTTTACGAAATTGTGGGAATTATTTCCTATTCCGGGTGCGATACTATATATATGGGTGTAAATGGGATTAGGGTTAATTTTAAGAAGGGCTAATCATTTATAGGGTTTGGGGATGAGAAAATGAGGGTTATTCGAGCATCGTAAGTGATTTTATCTCTGGTGTTTTTTTCATAGTAATTTGTTGTTGCTTTGTACCGTATATATATATATATTTTTTTTTTACCCACAATGGCTTTTCACTTAAAAATCATGTGCTTTGTGATTGTTTTATGATGCAGAGAGGTCTTGATGAGGTCGAGCACCATCTTTATCGATCAATAAACACCTTGAATCCACAAGGCACTCTTGAATTCATAAGAGATTTCTCAAATCCACGAGAGAAAATAGAATAACTTCTAAGAATTTTATTGGTTGAATGATAATTGATTGCTAAAAAAAGAGTTTAACCTCCTTAAATAACCTTTAAATTAAAAAATGTAAAAAATAACCAAAGAGTTTTAATCAAATAAGGAAAAAAATTCTAAAAAACTCATAGATTTCCACCGTCAGTCGACCGATCGAATTGACAAGTCAAAATAACAAAAAAGTGCCCAGAGATTTAAACCAAAAATTCTATGATTTTCGACCCGTCGAACATTTTGTCAACCTGTTGAACAATATTTTGACATGTCTAAAATGGCAGAAATCAACCAACAAGCAATCTGGAATTTCTAGAGGAATTTCGACCTGTCAACCACAAAGGTCGATCACTCGAACTATGCTGGTTTTTTTTTTTCGATTTCCTTCTTCCGATCCATGTGCATTAGGAACGTGCTTGATCTTCGTTCTACATCAAACCCCTCCACTTGAAAAAAAAAAAAAAAACTCATCCTCAAGTTTAGTTCTCGATATGTTCTCAACTTCCTCGAGTTCTTCGATGGACTTGGTTCACGATACGTATTCTGGTTTATTACATTGAACGTCCTTAAAATCTCCATGTCCTCTCGAAGATTAAGAAGAAATGTGTTGTCATTGTTTTTCTTAAGGATCGGAACATAGCCTATATTCTTGTTGATGCTGATTTCTGGTCATCCCTGCTAGATCATCGCGTGCCTGCAAAACCAAATAACAATGGAGACCTTGGTTGTAGCAGGGGACCCTATGATGCCAAAGTTAGAACAGACGTTCTGGGTCTAGTAGAACTAGGGTTTTTGTGCCTAGCTTCTACTATATGTGGGGTTCCATTTTATAGCCTTTTGGTGTTAGTTACATATATGGCAATGAATCTGTTATACAGTCACGTATCATGCAAGGGATCATCCCTGGGATATTAAGTGTTATCCTCGACGCAATTCTTGGCGAAGATCTTGAGGAATTAATCATCCTTGTACATGAAGGAGATCTCTTAATGGTTGGCTTCCAAGGAGGTCGTGGTCGACAGTTGATGTCGACCTCTAAGTCAGGTTAGCCGAAGTCCTACAAACTAAGTTGAACTGTTAATTGTGGTCAGAGCCTATCTTCGAGGCCGAGTCGGTACTTATAGTATTCGTTGGTTGCGACAGTGGGACATAAGCCAGAGCCGGGGTCACTGCTTGTGGTTGGAGCTCGAGTTGGTCGTGGAGGTCATGCTCAGTAGTCTAAGCAAAGATCTTACTCGATCTCCATTTCCTAACTATCTACCTTTTGTTTTCTATCCCATCCTGGTTATTAGGTTAACCCGATTTTACCCATAACAATTCTTATTCATGAACTTGTTATATGCCAAGGTCAGAAACTTTTCCTTTCACAAGTGAACTAACACATTATCTTCCCCTTGAAATACCTTATAGCACCAATGTTTGTTAGTCTCTTTTTTAGACTTTTTACTGTCCTTACAATCTCAAGCAAAATGCCCGGTCTTTCCACAAGACATATCAATGTCTTTTGGATTTTTCATTTGTTTTCTTTTACGACTTTTGAAATTTCTTGTTATCTTTATTGAGTTTAGGGATTCGTTCTTCTCAAGGTTATTCTTGTCCTGGGATGGCCTTGCTATTGCATTCACCTTGGATAAGGATGCACTATTGTTATCATCTTTTTTGTCTCGATTACGATTTTTTTTCTCAATTTAGAGATGCTTTTGAATCTTTCCAAAGTAAATTCTTCAGATTTATGCATTAGTTTCTTCTTATAATCTTTCCAACTTAGAAGTACCTTAGCGATTATGGCCCCAACTTAGAAGGATTTAGATAGATCAATTTTTAAGACTTTATTTTATTTATAATCACTTGCAATTCTTAGATCTTGACCAGCAGAGGCTCATTATCTACTATTTGAATTTGAAGTACCTGACACTTCATTCATTCTCTTTCAAACTTGTATTTGTATTCCAACGCATTTCAAATTTCTTTAACAGAGGTTGTTTATTTATAGGTCATATAGACGATTGGATAGGGTGTTCAAGATGTGACCATGATACACAAGTCATCTTCTTGTTGTTTGATTCTTGTAGTGATTAGTTCTGTAGAATTGTTGTCAGTTGCTTCTGAAAATGGTTGTAGGTTTGAGTACAGGATGTAAAAAAAAGTTTAGATCAGTGGTAAGAAGGAACTTAAGATTATCTTGCCACTTGGTGAAGTTTTTAGCTTCGAATCCATCAAGCCTTATTAAATCCTGGTTCATTAGCTTGATTAATGCAATACTTTTGGTATCTATGTCAATCACGCTTTAAGATTGTTGAAAAAAATAAAACTAAAATTTTGAAAAATGAAAATAATTTTAATAGATTGGCTAGAATCGAGCTTAAGCACGTATTAGATACGCTATCCTTAAAGCATCCGGCCCCTCTCCTTTGAGATTAGAGGTCACTTTTTTTTTCTTTTTTTCTTTTTTTTTTTTTAAATAAAATAAAATTTTAAGGCTATTTCCATTAGAAAAGAGAATACTTACAACATCTGCTTTCAGGAAACCCAGGAAAAATTGACCTGAAGGAACCTATCATATGACGGGAACGAAAAACTGAAAAAAACGGGAAAACGACTAGAAGAACCTCACAGGGCTGCTCTGATAGAACCCAACCCCACCTTGTCTAAGAAGAGCAACCCGCGAATACGATGAGGGAGATCGGTGAATCTGTTAAACGAGGTTAAGGATTGACCCTCACTCCCTAGCCTGGCAAGGGCGTCAGCCAGGCCGTTTCCTTCTCTGAAAACATGCGTAAATTCGATGCAACCTCTCGGGTGGGTGAGGCATCTGTAGGAATGAAAACGGGACATTTCTGTTTGTTTTTTCCATGGGCTATGGGGTTAGTTCTAATAATATGGCAGAAATTCGCACAATTCACGATGGGATGTTGATCTACTTGGAAAAAGGCTTGGACAGAGTTATGGTGGAGTCTGATTCCATGTTGGTTATACACAGCCTCACAAACCATTCGAAGACCCATTGGAGGTGGATTCCTTGGCTATCTCGAATTAACCGCCTACGCAGCCTGGGTACTTTTGTTTTTACTCACATTTACAGAGAAGGCAATGGGCCGACAGATGCTTTGGCTTGAGAAGGGAGTTTTCTTCAGCGGTCTTCAACCTAGCTCCAATCCAGGTGCCTTCCTCCTATCGTCCGGGGTAGGATATTTTTGGATAGGGTTGGTTTAGGCGTGGTTAGATCAAAGGATTAAATCCATGGTGTGGGTTTTGGGTGTTCCTTTTTGGGACTTTCTTCTAGATATGTGGCCGCCTTCACTACTTAGTTGGACTTTTTTTTTTTTTTTTTATAAAAAAAAAAAAGAAAAACCACAATAGGATTGCCCAGTCCTATTCTTCTGGTCAATCGCGAATGTATATTTTGTTGATGATGAAATGAATATAGGGACTCCATCTGCCCCTTTTCTCAAAATAAATAAATAAAAATCGATGCGACCTTCGCTCTTCAGCAAATTAATCCGATCCAACCAATAGCTCCCTTTCCAGCTCGGGCGAGACAGGCCGTTCAGAAGTTTAACCGCCTGTAAAGAGTCCGATTCGATGATGATGTGAGTGTAACCTCTAGCTAGGCTAATGGAGAGGCCTTCAAAGACTACACGCAGCTTCGCATAAGTGTTGGTGCCAACACTATAGCCCGAGGAGAAAGCGCAGATGAAACAACCCACAGCATCCCTGCAGACCCCACCACCACCCGTAGATTAGAGGTCACTTGCAAGTTGGTGATCACGAATTGCTTCCAGGATAGGACAAGCCTTGTTTGATCCTGCATGCAGAAATCATGAAGGAACCACTTTAGGAACTCGACTAACACAGTTAGTCTTCTCTAGCAGACTCATTGAGTATTCGAACTCAAAAACTCAATGAGTTTGAAAACTTAGTGTTATATAAAAGAAATAGAACTTTTTTTCTATAGATAAGAACTGGATTGTGATGTTGATGCTCTGGACTTGGAGGGGTCCAATTTTTTTAGATGGAGGAAGTGGACAATTTCTCCCAAGGCCATCAAAGTTTAGAACGTTGCAAAAGTGGAGATCAGATCATTTAGATCACTAAATGACAAGCCATTTCAAATCATTGGCATTAACCAGTTTTTAGTTCTACACCACCAGTGCCGCTACAACCACACTACCTATTGCCGGCACACATGTGTGTGTGTTTTATAGTGTTACATGTAACCCAAGCTATCTCTCCCTCTTTTCTCCAAGTAAGTTAACTATTCAAAAGATAGCTTATAACACTAAAATGGTTTCCATCTCTAAGTAATATGGGGTAAATGAAAAAATATTTTTTCAAAATTTTTTAAAAGAATTTTGGAGGAAAAATAATTTGATTTTTGAATTTCAAAATTCAAATGCATTTTTAATTTAATCACCATTATGAGAGAAATTCTCAATAGTTACGGTCTCTCTCTCTCTCTCTCTTCTCTCTCTCTCTCTCTCTCTCTCTCTCTCTCTCTCTCTCTAGCATGGAAATGAGAGGGTTGTCTGCACCTTATATACATGGGGCCCTCTTGAACTCAAATTCAGAGAAAATCCCTCATTTTTTAAGTTTAAAGTTTCTTCCTTTGGCAAGGCTCTTGTATCTAGAGTACATGATATCCAAGCCAACCAAAATGTGGGCCACACCTTGAATATAGTGGATTTCTCAAAAAGACATTTTACAATGGTCAAGCTTTTTCACCCACCATATGGGCCACAATCATGAAAATAATGGAAATGCAACACATATTACTCTTCAATGTAATTTGGGTAGCTCCTAATTGCACCAAACCCACAAGGCAGAAGAGTAACTTCGCCTACACCGGCTGTGCATGACTCTTGATACAAGCGAGCAAATTAGGTGTTACCATGGTAACACTTTAGTGGTTGTGGGCCATATTGATAAATGTGTTGTCACTACAACAACTTGGAATTTTTACCGGCGCTTGAAAGCGGCGCCACTCAAGCGCTGATTAATGGGTATGTCGCTAAAAGTATTAGCGGCGCTAGTTTACTTTTATTGGCGCTTGTCTGAGCGCCCATAATTACAGTTTTTTGCGACACTAATAAGAGCCAATAAAGGTCAATTCGAGCGCCGCTAAAAATGGTCTCTGAACACTTTTTCTCATGAAAAAGCGCCGTAAGATTTCTACACAAGCGCCGATAGTAGCCTTTCTATGGATTTGAGAGGCCCTAGCATGCCAGTAATTTTTTTTATATTATAATTCAATCAAAACCTGTATTTTTTAAATATTTGAAACATAAAAATGATGCAATACAAATATAACTGAATATGAAACAAAATTTATATTACTAGACAATTAAAAAATATATATTTATTACAATAAATAAAAACAAATTCATCTATCAAACAAAGTTCTTGCCCTCTCCTGGACTTTCAAGCTCCTATTGCCTGCCAAGGAGATGTTTGACAGTTTCCACAATTCCTGAAGCTCTCATCAAGAGGCAGCTTCTCAAGTGCTCCTAGCACTGCACTGATTGATTCTTCCACAGAACTGTCACTTGTGCCACCACTGCACTTGGAGCCATTGGTTGAGAAACCTATGCCCGTCTAACTGAAGAAAATGATTAAGGCGACCATTCTTCTCTGTTGCTGATAAGGTACTTGCTACAATTGACCATTGTTAGGATGCATTACCTACATTCTTCATAATATTTTCTCTCTGCCTCTGCATAACAGCAACCAGCTCTTTGACTCTAGCAAGGTTTGTGAGTCCATCTTTCATCTCAGTTGGGGTGAGGAAATCTTCTAACGTCATATTGCCTTCATGCAGCAGCTAGGTATTTCCAACACACTAATACTCTCATCATCTACTGTTTCTGAAATACACATCTTAAATTTTGATGAGTTGGCTAAAAAATATTAATGTTAATCGATAACTAATACCAAATAATCCTGAAAGCAATGGATAAGGTGAGGTGAGCAACAAGTTTAGTGAACAACAAGCACTGATTATTTTAGAATTCATGTAGTGATTACCTGCTTTGGTTGGCCATTTCTACCCCCAATAGTTGTCACGATTATATGACCCATCTCTGTGCCATTTCCATTGACCACAGCAGTTTCCATTTCCTAGAAGAAAAATTCACATTTCATAGAAAAGGCTAATATGCTATCAAGCAAGCAGAGATAAGATTATATTAAAACCTACCTTGTCATCCCTTATCTTCATATCATTCATTTCTTCAGGCAACCTATCCATGCTGATAGCATTTCCACTTGTGTAGCTGATAGCTGAAGAAAACAAATTGGTGACACCTAAAAGAATAAGAATGATTCAAAGACTCAAAGTTGAACATTGAATCGTTCTTCCAAATTCCACATTGGACTTGGGCAATGAAAAAAGCTTCGATTTTGTTGAGAAGGAAAGAAACAAATCCCATTTTGACAGACTTCTGATTCAACCTCCAAGCTTTTGGTAACCTTTCAAATTTTTTTAAAAAAAAAAAAAAAAAAAAAAGAAAGAATCTCCAGGCATCTGAATGTATGCTAAGGAGGGTGTAAACCATGATGCCAAGGTAAGGAGGGCTGATATCAGGTGGGCAGCTGGTCATCAGATTTTTCCCAAGCAAACCATGATGCCAACCCTATCTGCAAGTTCCTCAAGTGCAACCTATGTAAGAAGTACAGCAGTCAATTTAGTAGAATCAAATAACAGAAACATTGGAATATAATCAAGAAGTGCAGCAGTCAATTCATGTGAAAACAAAGAACCTGTTGTTTCGTAGGTTTCCTGAAGTTGGATGCTTTGACCTGATTCAGAGATAGATAGCATTAGAAAAATGTCAATTATTCTCCGGAACATCAGAATAAGCAGAACAAAGTAAAGACCAACCAGTCCATGTTAGAACTAATATTTCACATTGGTAAAAAAACGCAATACATCTCAAGTGACCTATGATTAGGATTACTGACAAATAAAGCTGAGAGGGAGCAAAGAGAAATTAGATGGTACAGCTTTAGTTTTCCTAGATAGGCATGGGCTTTATAGTCGGTAGTTGATTTTGCCTCTAGCTAGCCAACTAAAATGGCTAGGTTTGGCTACGTGGATAACATTGAGTAAGACTGAGCTTATAAAAGAAAATTACTTCTTCATGGAAATAAAATTTAAGAAGTGGAACTAAAGTAGGTGCAACCTGCACAATTTGTAACCACATATGATCAATGTAATTCATGTTAGGAAGTCCACTAAGATATGGTCCAAGCTCCTGGGTCAAAAACTTGGTTGTCATCTGTTGTTCACTAAAGTTCTATGCTGTAGGGTGTTCTAAGAGAGGAACACAAAGGAACAGTACAAAAAAAACTTGCTGCATTTAATGCCAGTGCTGTTAGAGTTGGCTCATCACAACAAAAGTATGAAAAGCTTATTCAGCAATTTTAATAAAGGCATTTGAGGTGATTGTTGAATTCATTTCTGGAGTATCTTCTCTTGTTTTGATGAATGGCTAATCGATGATACTGGGAATTGGAGTAGATAATAGATATATTACATTGCTGATTCTTTTTATGCCAACCATGTTATGAATAGGTCTTCTAGAAAATTACAAATTGTCAGCTGAAAGAATGTATTGCTTTACCCATATAATTCCAAGTAGATCAAGGACCCTCTTCCAAACTCCTGCAGAATCCACAATGGGTGAATAGATGCTTAATTGATTCCTCCTCCACACAGAAGAGACACTCATTTGTGATCATTGTCTTCCTTTCTGAGTAGGTTGATATTAAGCAGTTTCCTTTTTGCAGCTACCAGCCTAAAACACCAATTTTGGCTTTCCTAGAAATTGCCAAATATGTCCCACTTGGTTAGTCGTGCCTCCTCTTCCACTTTGTTTCAAATACATGATAAAAAGACTAGGCCAAGAAAGATCTATTTCAAAGAAAATTATATGATTCTTTTATTATCAGTAATCACTCCTGTGAAAACTGTAATGACTGGAGTTGCAGCTGTGAACTTGAAGAACTAATGTAAGATTAGGGGCTTCATATGCTTAGCAAACAATCTGAGTGGTAGTCTAGGTAGAAAATAGGCGAGGTTAGTTGCAAAAGAGCATTCTGGTTTTGTAGTTGTTGGAGACTCCAATGTCATAAGTTGAGCCAGTACGGGTCATTCTGAATCGTGGAAACTCATACATTTTTTTAAAAAATGAAATTCAGCTCATTAGCTCTAACCTTGCCATCATTTTTATGTCGTCTGTCTTATATTAGTTCTAACCTTGCCATCATCAAATGAATCCATCCTCTTGGATTATTACATAAGCTGCAGCAAAGGATCCAAACATATAACTAGCAACCAAGTCAATCAAGATAGCTAAGAAGAACCACTGCTTATTAGAAGAATAGAGATTTTGAGCTTCTGCAAGTATCCAATTTATGGAGAGCAAGAAAAGATAGTAACAAGAAAAGGAGAAAGAAATTTTGAAGTTAGATGCAAGATCGAAGTAAATAATATTCTGTTTCAGAAAGATAATATTTTCAGAAAGCACAAGTTCACCAATAAGAGGAGAAACAATCAACTCATGAACTGACAAACCTTGCAGTTATGGAATCCTGAGTTGCATTCGTGAATCCATCCATTGCTAAGTTCAAAAAACACAAGCCATAACCAAAAGGAGCATTTGGATGATATAAGGTGGGATACATATGTATCAGAAAATGAACAGTCATGTTGGATGCAGATATACTGTAATCAGAATGCTCTCCAACCAAAAAAGTAAGAGCCGCTAATAGCTTAACAACCAAAATCCCATTACTTCCCAATCAAGCTACAACCATTTAATCTTAAAAGCCTTGCCTCAACAAGTAGACATGAAAGAAAAACCCCTAAAAAAGGCCTGATTAAGGTATAAACATCCCAAAATTTGAGCCAAGGTTAGGGCAAAAACACCCCTACTATAGTTGATGCATCTCCAAGATTTGACCTCAAAAGCGTTTACTCACTATGCAAAAACCTACCCAAAGTGTAAGCAAATCTCCTAATGTTCCTCCAAGAACCTGTTTTCAGTAACCAATCCACCCTTTCATGTCAATGATGCTCTCAATAATAGAAAAAAAAAAAGAAAAAAGAAAAAAAGGAAACTCATTAAAGAACAAGCTTTAGCTTTCTAAAGACCGCCTTCAATCATGTTAAAGGAGCGAAGCTGAAACTCCAAGGAATATCTAGATCTAACAAATCTAACAATAATAAGAGCCCTATAATCTCCATGCCTCATCAATGGATATTGACAAATTTTAAAACTGGATTTTCTTGCAATGCTGATTTTTATAGATAATCAATGCATCAAAAGCTAGAAACAATAGTTGATTTCTACTTTCTAGAGAAGTTTGCAACAACATAAATGCAAAATCAAATTTAATAGACATACTCCCATGGCACATTGCCGACAAGAATTCGATCTCCTTCATTGTCTTCATAAATAAGAACATAGTTGGGAGTTACTACCTTGCCTTCTTCATTTTGTACCTGCTTCTTGAAGTAATTTACTGAAAAAAAAAAAAAAAAAAAAACACAACGCAAAAAACTCATTCACTTGAGTTTAAATGTGGTTAAATTACTAAGAATTACACCCAAAACTCAGCACAACTTATACAAAATTTCAGCATAGCAGTACTTAGTATACGTACACTAAAGAATCAAACAGGAAAGATAGCCTGAGTAAAACCATAGAGATTAAAAATAAGCAAGAGGAAAATATCACAGAACCATCCCATAGAGAAAAACCATTAGGAAGTATGCAATCTAAGAAGGAGCTGCAAACAAACCTAGAAATGCTTTGACCCAAATTTTGAGTTATCCAGGCCTATTGAAATTTTGGTTTTCATAGTAGAAGCCATGAGAGTCAAAGTTCTAACACTGACTCAACAAGATTTCAAGCCAATTCACTAGGAAAATCGTTCGTGGGTGTGGCTCAGTCCAAAGTTAGACAAGCCTTGGTCGAGTTGACTTAACTCATGGTGAATCGAGCCCAATTCGCTTGCCTGGTCAACCATTTTTAACATATGTCAAAGGTACCAATGAGTCCATAACCAATGCCCCACGTGTTGCTTGTTTATTTCAACTATTGTATATATTTTACCCAATCATAACTATTTTAAATATTTGTTACTATTCTAAATATTTTCAATTTAATTATTATTATACAGAGTCTGAGTCAAGTAAGACTCGGTGGAGTCTTCAAGTTCACCCAACCTGGTGGGATATCGAGTCAAGTTTTTGGGTCTTGAACAATTATCATTTTCAAACCCATGAATTGTTGAATTGGGTCTACTAAAATAAATAGAGAATAATAAAACAGAACAATCTATTAAGGTGAAAACATACTCAGACACATGGATTCACATCACAAAAATCATTGAAGAGGTGTTATAAGAACATAGATAAATCAACCATATCAGCTACTAACATTAGAGAGAGATGCAACTTCCAACTCCCAACCAATGAAAAAGGACATGATAAGAAACAAGGATGAGAAGAAAGTGATATGTAGAGTTTTGCAAAGTCCCATGCAACCATGGTACGTCTCCTAGACATCCAAGTTGTCCACCAGGTGGGCCACATAGTGTATACTGAACATGGACCAGTGACAACTTGTAACCCAACCAAATGCACCCTAAAATGAACTATTAGCTTTCTATTCTTTCTTTTTCTTTTTCTTTTTCTTTTACACTAAATTGTTAGCTTCAAGAAGAATGAAAAGTAATAAATAAGTGCTCAAAAATATCATGGCAAGTAATTAATCAGATAATATGTAAATAGACCTGACCTCTACTATTGACGTTGCGACGCTCAAGCCTGCCAGCTCCTGCAATCACAAACCCATAAGTAAATCAGAGCCATTAAAAAATACCAAAGACAATGAAGAACCACAAAGCAACTAGACAACCAACCATCAACTGATCAACACTGAGGCCGAGAGGGCCCATGACTATCTTGTTAGTCTCGGCAGCCTCTCTCTAAGGGATGTAAGAGATGTTGCCCGGATTCTTCAGGTTCTCGAGGGAGGAGACCATCCTGTCAGACATTCCTCTCAATTCACCACATGACTTTGAATAGAACTCGGCAACAAAGAATTTCAAAAGTAAACCATCAGATCTGATGAAATCAACATCAAATCGAATTAAAAAAGAAAAAAAATCCTCAACCATGAAAATGCTATAAAAAAATCATCAAATCAACAGATTTCCGGTAGAAAAGGGGGAAAAAGTGAAGATCGAAGGGATCTGAGTGGCTTCGTCCTTGTCAAACATGCCACATGCCTCATTCAACTTAGAGATCTGATCATCCCCAAACTCGCCTCTATTAGCATTGATGTCGACATGGACGCAAAACTGACCATCTTCAACAAAAGAGATCGAGAGCAAGAGAAGGAGAGAGATCGAGAGCAAGAGAGGAAAATCGAGAGCGAGAGAGGGAGAGAGATTGAGAGCAAGCGAGAAAAATCGAGAGCTAGAGAGGGAGAGAGATCGAGAGCAAGCGAGAAAAATCAAGAGCTAGAGAGGAGAGAGATCGAGAGCAAGAGAGGGACAATCAATTAAGGAGAAGACAAGGGAGAGAAGGGGTATTTTAGGGAGAAGATGAGAGATAGGGTTTTTTTTAGGGAGAAAGGGTCGGACACTGAGTTTTTTTAGGGAGGAGATGAGAGAGAAAATAAGAGAAGTGGAATGACTCGGCCGGGTACTGGGACTTCTAGAATAAATTTGTGATCAGGGGTCCGTTCGAGACATTAAAAAAACTCCGCTAATTCCAGCATTTCTTGTAGTCTGTATATCCTCAACGCCCATCTGTTTTTTTAGCTTATTTTAGGACATTATCCCAAAAATTACATGGATCCAAATCTCGAGTGGACTACACCATTGGTAAAAGTAGTGAATAACCATTGAAAGCTTTTTATAGGCAACAAAAGTTTTGGATCAAGCTAATCTTTTTATTTTCCATTCATCCATGTCTGTTTGACCTTATCAATGAGTTGGATGGTAAATAAACAATCATGGTGGGTCCTAGAAAGTTTTTAATGGTGGGTGTTCAAACATGACTGTTCTATGTGGTATAGTCTACCTAAGAATTGGATATGCTTTATTTATTTTTTTACCTGTCCTCAAATGGATTGAAAAAATGAATGGACAACTTGGACAAACAACACATCGTTAAGGTGGGCCCAACGCTGGGCGTAAAGTAACAACTAATCAGCTCGCACTACAAGAAAAGGGGGCTTTAGTCTCAGTTCAAAATTGAGGTTAAAAAGGTTAAAAACTGAGGCTAAAGCCTTTAGCCTCAGTTTTGCCTCATTTATCCAAGCCGAGGTTGAAACCCCCGTGGCTAAAGGCTTTAGCCTCAGTTTTAGCAACCGAGGCTAAAATGACTTTTATAGCCTCAATTCTTCAAGTGAGGCTAAAAGACTTTTTAGCTTCAGTTTTCTCGAAATGAGGCTAAATCAAAATTTTAACCTCCATTGTTTCCAACTGAGACTAAATCCAAATTTTATCCTCAGTTGCCTCCAATTGAAGCTAAATCTATTTTTAACCTCGGTTCTCAACAACCGAGGCGAAAGCCTTTAGCCACGGGAATTTCAGCCTTGGTTCTCAACAACCGAGGCTAAATCCCAGCCTCGGTTACAAATTGAGGCTAAAAATGTTTATTTTTTTAAATATTTATTTAAACTACTAATTCATTCATTCAATCCACTCATGAAACAATTAATCATGAAAGCCATAATACTAATAAAATAGTTAACAACTCAATCGAACAATCAATCTCACTTGTTTACTATTGAACGTTTTCAAAACAAACTCAATCAAACTTTTACACAACATTAGGTTCCACAAATAATACAAAGTCACAATGCAAGATTTAGGTATGACTTTTGCTTGGCTGACAGTTGTCTGAAAGCATCTGCAAAGAAGAAGAACTTGCCATTAGCAATAATTATGTGTGCGACTATCCATGTGTCAAATGAACACAACTCCCCGTGCTATCTTCCCTATCACAACCCATGTCGAATGAATCAACACTAAACTGAAATAAAATAACCGACCAAAAAGACTAACAGCTATTAGTATAGAAATGGCGACACAGCATGAGTTTCCAAGATTGTTGCAAGTTTTGATTCCCTTCAACCCTCAATAAATCAATCCATTACAAATACAGGCAACAAATCACATGCAATATAGCAACAAAAATAAATAAATAAAGGAAAAAAAAAAAGGTCTTGGACATACATGTTTGTAGTTTGATTTTTTTGGCCAAGCAATCCAAATGGTAGAGCTGATCAATGGTCAGGCTAGTCTTGGACATGGGTACCATACTGAAATGTGTCAAGGCATTTAGACATGTTGGACAACTCAATTTGATTAATAGAACCCCTTCAATAATGTGCTTTGCTTTTGTTTATTTAAAAAACCTGTGCCAACAGTACTAACAGACAATTTTGTTTTAGTTGAAATACAGGTTGTGAACATGACCGATTTAGTTTCAAGTCGCGTAAATGCATATTTTGCCAAAAAGAAGAATGCAATTAACCAGGCGGTGCAATCAGAATGTTATAATATTTACATTTTAAAAAAATAATTAAAAAAAAAAAGAACTGGTTTGAGGGAAGAAACCATAGCGCACAACCCGCCAAGTTCAGCCTCACAAGTCAAAACAGCCAATCCATTCCAGTTTCTAAAACATTGGTTATTTTTCACCTTTCATCATTCAACATAAAAGAACTTCAAAAATCATTTTTGAGTGATTTTCCTATGAGATCCAAATCATTGTAGGGTTTGAACCAGAAATTAAAGAATTTTCAACATCAACTTTAATTCTTAAACTAAGCTAAACAGTTCAATGCCTCTAAAGAACAACCGGTAACCAAATGCAGTTCAACAAAAGTGATGTGCTTACTTAACCAGGCTTGCCACTTCGGTCATGAATGCAGAGATGGAGACATAAGTAAGACTGGGTTCAGTTGCTGGCTCAACATCTTTACTATCAGATGACGGGACTTCCAACTTGATTTGGGGGGATTGAGGTGGAATTCGATGATTTCTCCACAACAACCTTTGATGTAGAAAACAAGCGCAGTAAAGGCCAAAAGCAACATTTCAAATAAAAAACAATGATGACAACAATGAATTGCTTCCAGTAACATGCTTCATTAACCTGGGCCTTGCAAACAGTTGACTGATTTCTATAAGGACCCTACAAAACACATGGAAAATTAGATATCAAATAAAAGATTGATTGAGGCATCCTACTCAACATCAAACAGCTATGTAAGAACATGGTTTTCCACATTTTAATGGAACCAAAATTTTCATTTTAAACTCGTGTTAGTGTGAGATCATACAGTTGGCTATTAGAGGCTAACCTGCGACCCCACCTTTTTAGTTTAAGAGAGATCATACTACCATTAACGATACCTACTAGGACCAAGATATTAACATCCAATGATCACACGTGTCGATTTGAGCATGAAAGTGATCATTCCCAACTACAAACATGGATGATTATATAAGCTCTCAAAACAATTTAATTCTTCAAGAAAGTTTAAACTACAAACATGGATCTTGTAAATTAATTTTAATGCCTGCACAGCTTCCCATAAAGCAATATGAAAACCCAAGGATAACAAACATACTGGGAATTCACAAATCTTGTATTACTGGATTGTCCTTCCATCTGCATTCATAATGCCAATCCAATAACCAAAATGAGAAATGGTATCCAAGATACAACATCCAACTTCGAAAAAGGAAAAGGGAAAAAATATCTAAAACACTGCAATGCAAGCATAGTTTTCTTCAAAGCAAAACTACAATAAGGTTGGACATACATGTCATAGACACCTAAAGCAAATGCCGCAGCCCTACTTTTCCCTATCTCCTGCACAACTCTTGCTGCTGCATGAAGGACAGACCGAGAGAAACTTCGGAAAGAACTCTCAAGTCTAACAAAGAAGGTAAAGAAAATCAAAAGGATGTCAGAATAAATAAACAAATAAATAAAAGCACAAGCATACACAACTGTAGCTTTGACAACAATCAATCTCCCCAAAACAATGACAAACAACCACGACTCTAGCAAAGTTTTGATAATAGAAAAAATAAGATAAGATAAAATAAAATACACAACCAATGAACTTCTCAAACCTTCTCATTACAAGTTTGATGAGAGGCTGCGGACGCCTGAGTTTTGAAGAAGATTTTTCATTGGGAGACTTTGGTGGGACATCGTCTTTCATTGCCATTGTGTATCATGTTTTTGTATTTATACAAATGCGTGCAGACATTTGAACAGACCTGCTCTGAATTGCCAGTTTGACCTTCATCTTGCAAAATAAAATCACTGCAAAATAAAATATTCTTATAAAAGAAATAGCAGATCTGAATGCAATGTAGTTTCCACGAGTACGAATTAGCCATGCAACCCATATAAATATACAATTTTATATTGCGTGAAAGCAGAGAAAGAAGGGATTCTGTAGTTCTTACCATTTGAGTAATCCTCTTATAGCACCGGTGCCCATGGACGACAAGTAGTCGCTCCAGAAACTGGAACTGAGCAATAGAGAAGTCACTAGGTGGTTGTTCTGAATTGTAGGTGCATTAAATTTATACAGTAGTCGCTCCAGAAACTGGAACTGACCGTACATTAGATTTTTAAAAAAATAATAATTTAAAATTTTTAAAAAAAATGTATTGTAGGTGCTAGAGGAGCATGACCTATCAATTACTCGTATGACTATGAAAAAAAATCTCATCGACCTTATTCTCTTGATGCAGGGGAGTCATCCACAGGATCAAGAACCAGTGTTGCTAAGAGTATACAAAATTGGATTTTCAGTTAGATATCGGCGCACCATTGCACCAGTGCCAAAGGTTTTTTTCTTTCTTTCTTTTTCCTCCCCATTGAAAGGTGATGCTAACTATCATCCAACAATCTCATTTATTTTAACCTTTTCAATTAAATGATACCAGGGAAATAATATAATAGAAACTTAGTCATATTGCAGAAGAGCATCTGCATATAATTGATGTAAGCAAAATTACAGTAAAAGAAATGACATTTAAGACTAACGTGAATACTAGTGCCTCAAATAACACATTAATGATAATCCAAAATAAGATGGAAACTAGTACATCAAACAACCGAACTAAGCTACCAATTCTAGCTAATCCAAGGTGGCTGGAATCTCCTGAGTGTCCACCTATGTATATACCCTGCAATGCTAGGCCCACCATAAGTATATCCATAATTGTAATCAGATCACATTCTTAGAATCTACAGAGAGAAATTTTCTCAGCCAAAAGAATCCCCAAAAAGAACTGATGAATCATAAGCCAGATATGAATTTGAACGAAATATACAAGATCTATAAACACAAACCTTTTCTTTCAACATAACCTTAAATAACACAATCCATAATTCATCCATGAAAATTCACACAAACCAGAAGATCTATGACATCTCAGCTCTTGGATTCTTTTGTGTGTCACCTCAGCTTTATCATAGAAATCTGCAACAATCCAATCAAAATCATCAAAGTTTCTTTGAGATTTAAGCAAAACCCTAGATCGTATCTCCAGGATCTAAAATTCCATACCAAAAATGCAGAAAAAGCAACACAGCCACCGATCCTCCAGGATCTAAAATTCCATACCAAAAATGCAGAAAAAACAACACAACCGATCACTAGTGCCAGAAGATCTACAACAACTACCACTACATTATCACAGATTTTCCATCACAAACACGAATCCCAAGGAAGGCAACATGTAAAGTTCATCAGCTCAAAACCAAAAATTGAAAACCAAAGCTTCAGATAATCGGATTCGAAAGCAGAACAGATCCATCAGCGGGAATTGGATCAAAATCCAACGAAATCTCTCGGAATCGAAATGCATAAGACGTATTCGGATCAAAACAGATCAAGCACCAAAAATCGAGAAAAAAAATCAGAAAAATCATACTATAGGTGGCAAAAAAAAAAATTTGTAGAAGAGGAGAAAAAAAGCTCGCCATCTTTGAAGGATCTGATGATCGGAGAGAGAGAGAGAGAGAGAGAGAGAGAGAGAGAGAGAGAGAGATGATGGATTTTCTGCAAAAATCTAGGGCAACGAGAGAGGAGGAGATAGTTTGAACACTCTCTCTCTCCGATTTCAAGGGTTTGGAGGAAAACGAGCAGACGAAGCGAGGAAGCGAAATGAATGTGAAGACTCCTGGCGTTTGGCAGCCTCTCCTCTTCAAATATCGGTGGAACCAGCGAAATGGATGGAGCTGGGATCTCTGTACACGTGGCACGGACGTGAGTATATCTAGACCGTCCATCTAGTTGATCCTTGACGAAAGGTTTACGAAAAAGATTAGTACAATTATTGAAGTCATTCAATCAGTGGCGTCAAGCTCTGCATAGAAGTAAAACTTAAACGGTAGATATTCATTGATGGAAAGGGAAGGATAATGGATGTATAGGATCGATTCAATTTTTGAAATACTGGCCATCAACGATGTGCCCCACTGTCTGAACGGTTCCGACTAAGATATCATATTTCACAACTACTAACAAAAACGAGTGTACCACATTTCAGTTCTTCTACTCATATCTTATCTATTCTCTTATTGTCACGATGATGGTCATGTATGAGATGGTGAGAAATTACAGCTACCAGATCAGACTTTTCGCCTCGGTTCCTATGCTAGTGAGGCCAAAAGTAGCCGAGGCTAAAAACGTAGACATTGCTTACTCTTTCACCCGTCCATCCGATTTCATTTGAAATTTCTTATTTTTTTTTCAGAATTTTTAATTATTTGAAATTTCTCAAAATTTAAAAAATTTTCAATTTTTTTCAATTAAATTCAAAATTCTTTTTCTTTTTCCAAAATTACAAAATTTTTCAAAATTTTTAATTTTTTTAAAATTCTGAATTTTCTTTTTTTAAAAAAAAAAATCATACTTTTTCATAATTACCATTTTTTATTCTTAATTTTTTAAAAGTTTTCAAAATTTTTAAAAATTCTTAGTTCTTAAAAAATTTAAAATTCAAATCTTTTTCAAAACTCTCAATTTTTTTTCAAAATTCTCAAAATTTTCCCAATTGTCTCCATTTTTTTTTTTAATTCTCAATTTTTTCACAATTGTCAAAATTTTTAAAAATTAATAATTATTTCAATATTCTCAATTTTTTTCAATATTCCTAAATATAGACTTTTGGCCTCAGTTCTTTTACAACGGATGCTAAAAAGTAGATTTTTTGCCTCGGTTCCTATGCAACTGAAGCTAAAAAGTAGACCTTTCGCCTCATTTCCTATGCAACTGAGGCTAAAAAGTAGACCTTTTGCCTCGTGTCCTATGCAAATGAGGCTAAAAGCTAGACCTTTCGCCTCGGTTCCTATGCAACTGAGGCTAAAAACTAGACCTTTCGCCTCGATTTTTATGCAACTAAGGCTAAAAGGTAGACTTTTCGCTTCGGTTCCTATGCAACTGAGGCTAAAAGGTAGACTTTTCGCCTCAGTTCCTATGCAACCGAGGTTAAAAAGGTAAACTTTTTTGCCTTCGGTTCCTATGCAACCGAGGCTAAAAAATAGACTTTTCGCCTCGGTGCCCTATGCAATCGAGTCAAAAGGTAGACTTTCGCCTCGGTCCTATGCAATCTGGCTAAAAACTAGATTTTTACCTCGGTTCCTATGCAACCGAGGCTAAAAGGTAGATTTTCATCTCGGTTCTATGCAACCGAGGCTAAAAATGAGACTTTTCGCCTCGGTTCTGCTATACAACTGAGGCGAAAGATGAACTTTTAGCCTCAGTTAACAACCGAGGCTAAAAGACACATTTAGCCTCCATTTTTTCAACTGAGGCTAAAAAATTGTGGCTAAAGGCCTATTTTCTTGTAGTGTCGCTTGATATACAGGCACCTATAAACAGTACAGTTGGTGTACTAAAATTGAACTTATTAAATTATAGAATTCAATTTCATTAATTTATATAAAAATCAGGTTAGTTGAACAATCCTGTTAAAAGTCAAGTTGGTTGAACAATGCTAACATCTTATTTGTGAACACTTGTTCATGACACATCTAAGCCTTTTCCTATAATTTAAACTGTTTATTTGAGTAATTTCTAACTGTTGGGATGTTTTGCACAAACCTTAGGATCTAGCCTCCCGAAACAAACCAGAATTATGGATAATAAAGTAATGAAATAAATCAAAGCATCAATCACACACCACACAAGAGATTTTTACGTGGAAAACCCTCAAAGAGGTAAAAACCACGGGACCTCGTCCAGATCAACAATCCACTATGAAGTAGAACGTTTACAACCTTCTCCACTCATGCAGGAGCAGATGAATAATGAAAGAATAAAGAAAACCAAAGAGATCTCACCGATTACGAGGATGTAGGAGCGCTGAGATATCACCTCCACGAGCATAACATCCCTTCTACAAGCTTCCTCTCTCTCTTTCTCCCTCTCTCTCTCACCTTTGATAGCCCTCTTGTGTTTTTCTCATCAACACAACATACCATAGAAAAACTCTAGGGACCCTTTTTTATAGTTTTAGGAAACTCCTTTGCGCATCCTACTTGCGAAAGGACTTGCGCATCCCAGTTGCGAAAGGACTTTGCGCATCCCAGTTGCGAAAAGACTTGCGCATCCCAGTTGCGAAAGGACTTTGCGCATCCCAGTTGCGAAAGGACTTACGCATCCCAATTACAAAAGGACTTGCGCACGACGGGTCAAAAAAAAACTCATCAAATCTCCCCCTTTTTGACCCAGAAGGGATTCACCTTCTTTAAGCCAGTCAGGTTTCTACAAACCTCAAACTTGCCCTTGAGCACGGCCTTGGTCATCATATCTGACCCATTATCGTCCGTGTGGACCTTCTCAAGCTGTAACACTTTCTGTTCCAAAGTATCCCTGATCCAGTGATACCAAATCTCTGTGCTTTGACTTGGAATGCTGACTTGGATTCTTGCTCAAGTGTATAGCGCTCTGACTATCGCAATAGACCACGTGCTCCTCCTGCTTCAGGCTAAGTTCCTGTAGGAACCTCTTCATCTAAAACATCTCCTTACATGCTTCTGTGACTGTAAGGTATTCGGCCTCTGTCGTCGACAATGCTACAACCTTCTATAGCTTGCTCTGCCAAGAAACCGTTCCCCCTGCAAACGTGAACATGAACCCGATGTAGACTTCACAGAGTCTATGTCACCCTGCCATATCTCGCATACGTGTAGCCCCTCAACACGGGTTTTCGTCACCATAGCATAGGCTTAACCTAGATGAGCCTCGATCTTAGATATCGTAGTATCCATTTCACCGCTGCCCAATGCTCTTTGCCAGGATTGGCAAGGTACCGGCTGACTACACTAACCGCATATGCTATGTCGGCTGACTACACTAATCGCATATGCTATGTCTGGGCGTGTATACACCATAGCATATATCAAACTTCCTACAGCTGATGCGTAGGGTATTTTCTGCATCTCTTCCACCTCTGCCTTCGTCTTAGGACACTGCCTGTCTCTCAATCTGAAGTGACCATTCAGTGGAGTACTAACCGGTTTCGCTGCATTCATATTGAACCACTCTAGGACTTTCTCAATATACCGCTCTTGTGACAGCCAAAGCTTCCTGCTGCTTCTGTCACGGGTTATCTCTATTCCTAGGATCTGTCTAGCCGGGCCCAAGTCTTTCATCATAAAAGACTTGCCCAACTCCTGTTTCAGCCTGTCAATCTTCTTGATGTCTTTTTCCATGATGAGCATGTCATCAACATATAACAGCAGAACTAAGAAATCACCATCTGAGAACTTGCGCGTGAACACACAGTGGTTCGACTCTGTTCTGTCATACCCATGTTTTAATATAAACGAGTTGAACTTCTTGTACCATTGCCGTGGAGCTTGTTTCAGCCCATACAAGCTCTTCCTCAGCCTACACACCATATACTCCTTGCCCTTGACTTCGAACCCCTTTGGTTGGTGCATGTAGATCTCTTCTTCCAGGTCACCATGGAGAAAGGCAGTTTTAGCATCTAACTACTCTATCTCCAGATCCATGCTAGCTGCCAACCCAAGCAACATCTGTATGGATGTCATCTTCACCACTGGTGAGAATATCTCTTTGAAGTCTATTCCTTTCCTCTGACCAAACCCTTTCACCACAAGTCTGGCCTTGAACCTGGTCTGTGAATTCTTCTGCTCAACCTTCTTTCTGAACACTCACTTGTTGCTCAAAGCTTTCTTGCCCTTAGGCAGTTTCACCATATCATAGGTGTGGTTTTTATGCAAGGATTCCATCTCCTCTTGCATAGCTTTCAACCACTCCCCCTTATGCTCGTCGGCTAGGGCCTCAGAATAATCTTCTGGCTCTCCCCCATCAGTCAGCATAATGTACTCATGTGGCGAGTACCTCTTGGACGACTATCTGTCCCTAGATGACCTCCTCACCTGTGGCTCAACAGGTGGATCAAGTGGAGGCTACTCCCCTGGTCCATCTTCTGAAGGAACTCTCTCATCCTCTGCACCTTGCTGTACTCCCCCATTATCAGGCGCCACTGGAGGAATAATCGGATCCATGTCCTCTAGCTCACCTGAACTAGGTTGATTCTTCTCTGGCTTACCAATGTCTTTTATACACTAATCTTCAAAGAAAACCACATCTCTGCTCCTGGCGAGCTTCCTCTCGGTCAGATCCCACAATTTATAACCGAACTTTTCATCACCGTACCCTAAGAACACACACTGTCTGATCTTCATATCGAGCTTGGACCTCTCATCCTTTGGTACGTGAACGGATGCCCTGCATCCAAACACCCTGAGATGACTGTACGATGGATCATGTCCAGTCCACACCTTCTCAGGTACTTCTCCATTCAATGGGGCTGATGGAGACCTGTTTATCAAATACACCGCCGTGTGCATTGCTTCTCCCCAGAACGTCTTGGGCAACTTCGCATGGGATAACATGCATCTGATTCTCTCAACAATTGTGCGATTCATTCGCTCAGCTACACCATTATGCTGGGGGGTCTTGAGAATCGTCTGTTCATGCCGTATACCCAGGGACTTGCAGTACTCATGAAAGTCGCCAATGTATTCACCACCATTGTCAGTGCGGATGCACTTCAATGGTCTACCTGTCTCTCTCTCGACCATAACATGAAACAATTTAAACATACCAAAGACCTCGTCCTTGGATTTCAAAGCATAAACCCAAACCCTCCTAGATGCATCATCTATAAAAGTGACAAAATACAATGCCCAGCCCAAGGTTTTTGTCCTCATAGGACCACAAAATCAAAATAAACCAAATCTAATGCATGCACTTTATTAACATGAGAAGTAGTTTTAACAAATGAAACTCTATGCTGTTTTCCTGATAAACAATCAAGACAGGTTTTGAGAGGTATACCTGTCACATCTGGAAGGAGCTGCTTCCTCGCTAGTAACTGAAGTCCTTTTTCACTCATGTGGCCTAGACGCCTGTGCCATATGTCAATAGTTGAATCTTCCACTGCGTTCAATCCACCCTTGCACATACTGACACTTGCCTTGTAAAGGGTGCAACACTTCTTTCCTCTAGCCATGATCAATGAACCCTTTTTTTTTTTGCCCTGAAAACTATCTGTCAACAGCCTGGGTTGGGCTGGGCTGAGTCCTGTCCAACTTTTTTTTTTATATAAAATTGTTTGCATTGCAATATATGGAACCTCTATGACACCCTGGGCTGCTACGTATGGAAATGGAGAATACATCCCTGGATCAACGAACCCTTGATGCCCTTGATGAGCTTCTATCGCCCATCAGCAAACTGACTTTCATAGCCATCATCATCCAGCCTTCCCGTCGACATCAAGTTGAGGCGAAGATCTGGGATATGCCTCACATCCCTGAGGACCAATGTGCAGCCCACATCAGTTTTTGCACAAATATCACGACTCCACGATCTTTGATACGCCAGAATTTCCCATCTTCACAGTCCCATAGTCACCTGACTTGTAGCTTGTGAAGGAGTCCCTGTGTGGAGTCGCATGAAAAGAAGCTCCTGAGTCTATCACCCAGTCGGTTTTCTGACTCGTAGCCGTGAGACAAACGTCATGATCTGTAGAAAGAATAACTACCATGTCGCCATCTGAAGCGACCGCAGTGGAATCAGATTCATCTTCCTTCCCTTTTCCTTTCTTGTCGTTTTTTTTACCACGACATTCATGCTTGTAGTAGCCCTTCTTGCCATAATTCCAGCATTCAACATCTTTTCTGTTACTCGACTTGCCTCTTGATTTATCTCGGGCCTTCCCGCCCTTCCTGTTCTTTCCTCTCCCCCGTTCCTGCGTCATAAGAGCCTCTTGCTGAGTAGACCCCTGAGACTTCCTCCTTGTCTCCTCATTGAAGAGACAACTGGTTACCTATTCCATGGATATCTTTTCGTCTGGCGCGAAGTTACTTAGAGACACCACCAATGTCTCCCAACTGTCAGACAATGAACTAAGCAATAGAAAAACCTACAATTCATCATCCAGGACCATCTTCATAGAGGAGAGTTGGTTCACTATATTGCTGACCTCATTTATGTGCTCGGCCACAGAACCACCATCCTTGAACTTGAGATTCACAAGTCACCTTATCGAAATATCTTATTATCATTTGTCTTCCTCTCATCTGACCCTTGTAATTTTAGCCATAGGCTTCTTAAATTTGAGGTTTAAAGTAGACATATGGTGGAACAGAATCATCCAACCATTGTCTAATAAACCCCACCGCCTTTCGATCCGTCTTCTTCCAATCATCATCGGTCATATCCTTGGATTTTCTTTGATATGCCTAAGATTGGAGAATATAGGTCCTTGCTGATAAAGTAAGTCCTCCATCTTAGCCTTCCATATGGTCCAGTTAGAACCATTGAGGCTGATCATCCTTGAGCCACCTTCCATAATTCAAAACCGATCCTACCCGTTCAATGAACTTAGCTTTGATACCACTTTGTTGGGATGCCTTGCACAAACCTTAGGATCTAGCCTCCCGAAACAAACCAGAATTATGGATAATAAAGCAATGAAATAAATCAAAGCATCAATCACACACCACACAAGAGATTTTTACGTGGAAAACCCTCAAAGAGGTAAAAACCACGGGACCTCGTCCAGATCAACAATCCACTATGAAGTAGAATGTTTACAACATTCTTCACTCACGCAGGAGTGGATGAATAATGAAAGAATAAAGAAAACCAGAGAGATCTCACCGATTACGAGGACGTAGACATACCGAGATATAGGATCTGCACCGTAGATCACCTCCACGAGCATAACCTCCCTTCTACAAGCTTCCTCTCTCTCTTTCTCTCTCTCTCTCTCACCTTTGATAGCCCTCTTGTGTTTTTCTCATCAACACAACATACCGTAGAAAAACTCTAGGGACCCTTTTTTTATAGTTTTAGGAAACTCCTTTGCGCACCTACTTGCGAAAGGACTTGCACATCCCAGTTGCGAAAGGACTTTGCGCATCCCAGTTGCGAAAGGACTTACGCATCCTAGTTGCGAAAGGACTTACGCATCCCAGTTGCGAAAGGACTTTGCGCATCCCAGTTGCGAAAGGACTTACGCATCCCAGTTGCGAAAGGACTTGCGCACGACGGGTCAAAAAAAAAAACCATCACTAACTGCTTGTGTATCATCTATTAAAATCTGCAGGGTATCAATGTATTTCTCAGTTTGAAGAATCCTCGAAGCAATGACAGACACCATCCTAAATTATCTTTAGTAACAGGGAGTTCATGGTAATTTAAATGCGTTGCTCGGACAAGCATTAATTGTCACATCAATGTATTTCTTAATTTGAAGACTCCTCAAAGTAATGAGGATCACCTTCCTAAATTAATTATCTGTAGTGGAGTTCATAGTAATTTAAATACATCGCTTGGACAAGTATTGTCACATCAATGTATTTCTCAGTTTGAAGACTCCTCATAACAATGATGGATACCTTTCTAAATTATCTATGATAACAAAGAGTTCATAGTAATTTAAATGGCTCCACCTTATGGCTTAACAGTAGACTCACAAGAGTTTCAACATGAGGTCATGGGTTCCAGAACCCATTGTTGTGTGAGTGTGCATAAGTGTGTAGGGTGTGTGAGTGAAAAAAAAAAAAAAAAAAAAAAGGTCATGGAGACATGGATGAATGGAAAAGCAAATATGAGCTTGATCCAAAACTTTTATGCCGATGAGAAAGTTTTTTATGATCAAAAACACCAAAATGGGATTGTCTTTTATTGTAATGAGTAAAGTCAGTTGGGCCTATTGTGAATGTACGTAGTTTAATCACGCTGTCCATTTGTTTTTAAAGCTCATTTTAGTGGTTGAGCTCAAAATTAAAGTATTCCCAAAGCTCAAGTAAACCACAACACAAGAAACAATGGAAATAATGACTTCCACCGTTGAAACCTTGTTAGGGCCTGGGATGAAGGGAAAACATAAATAATAGCTTGATCTAAAACTTTTGTGGCTCCCGAGAAATTTTCAAACGTTAGAATTTCAATTCACACTATTTCCGTGGTGAGGTCCACTTGAGATTTAGACATATTTCATTTTTGGGCTAACCCCTCAAATTATTTGTTAAAATGGATAGATAGAGTGGATAAAATATGTAAAGCATGGTGGACCCCACAAAGTTTACTCAATACGCTAAGCATACCAAGTTACTCTGGTACACAATCTGCTTCCTCATACACCATTGTTTCATGTGGTATCGTCCACCTAAGATTTGGATCTGCTTTATTTTTAAGATCATTACCTAAAATGAGTTGAAAAAACTGATGAACAGCATGGTGATACACTACGTACGGCAAGGATGAAGTTCATTCTATCCGGAATGTGTTTATTCTTAGTAGGAGGAAGTGAATGTTTCAATGTTGGTCATTGAATCCCCGCTATTTTCTCTTCTAGCATGGGGCACTTGAGTTTTGGATTTTTTTTATTTTTTATTTTAAAAAAAATAAAAATTGTCATATATCTTAAAATAAAGTAGCGGATTGGATTTCTCAAAAATCATTACCAAAATCTCAACCGATTTCTCACACACATTACCACCATCTCAGCGGTGGAACAACCTGTGAAAAGCTTTGGCAGGAAATCTGCATCCAACCCAAATCTCCCTCGTTGCCACCTCGATATCCAAGCAACATCATATCCATCCATCCTTTTAAAAGATAGTTGTACGGTCTAAAAATAAAAATGAGGCGGATCAAACTCGAATTGACACACATTACGAGAAACAGTCAGGATCGATCTCTCACTATTGAAACCTTATTTGGCCCACAGAAGTTTCAATGGTGGACGTTTCTGTGATGTGGCCTACTTAAGCTTTGGATCTGCCTTATTTTTAGGCTCACATCTTAAAGTGATATGGAAAGAACGATGGACGAATTAGATTTCACATGGACATCTCTCCATCACAGAGCTTTGGGTTACATGGCACTACAACAAAAGCAGGATTAGCCGACGATGTATTTGGCTAATTAGCAGCGCTAATTAAAAGGGGGCGTTGGTTTGCGATCGTGTATAAATATCGTACGAAAAGCCCGGAGCCTTTTTTTCTTCTTTTGCTACCCTCTCCCGACTCTCTCTCTCTCACCGCCCCCGCGCCTCTCTCTCCATCTGCCTCTCTCCCTCTCCCGATCTCTCTCTCTCTCTCTCCATCCGCCTCTCTCCTCTCTCCCTCTCTCTCTCTCTCTCTCTCTCTCTCTCTCTCTCTCTCTCTCTCTCTCTCTCTCTCTCTCTCTTTCTCACTTGCATCATCTCCAGATCTGGTGCGGCCAATGACCCTTGCCCTTCATCTCTTCCCCGACCAGGTACTCGTTTCTCTCAAATAGATATTTAGGTTTTTTATTTTTAGATCTGTAAATCCGCAGATTATCATAGGATACAATATTGGAATTAGGGATTTCCTAAACTCTCTAATGGGAAAAGGATTAGGGCTTTCCTAAAAAATCACTTTTATGGTTTATTGTTGTGAATGTTTAAGGTGTGCACAACTAGTGTTTGATGAAATGTCTCTGTTCTAACAGTTTTCAATTTATATGTTAGAGTTGGCATAGTATTTCAAATTCAAATGTTGTTTGCGGCTATGATGATCTGGATTTCCAAAAATCAGCCCGATCAGAAACTCAGGTGGGCATGTGATAGGGAACAGTCAAAAGGGGATGTCCAACCAATAAACTCTCTAGATTATTTGTGGACCACCACTCATCTTTGGGGGTTTGTTGGCTGTTCTTTAATAAAGTTAGCCATTCTAGCTTCAGCTATTTGTATTTTTTACTCAGTGGGTGATTTTGAGGTAGCCTTTACCAGAGTAATGGGGTCATTTTGTTGTGTGTTGTTATTTGATAGGCTCCTTGAGCTTTTAGCCGCCCTTGTTCTTTTGTTTTGCCTTGTTGTTCTTTAATAAATGCCATACATCCATGATTGGGGTGCTTGTGTTGGTCACTTGATTGCAAATAGAATTTCTGTCTATAGCTTTCTATTTGTTTAGCAGATCTTATGTTTTTTGTTGAATCCATGATAGTTGAATCCCTGAATATTTTGAAAGAATACCTGTTTTTTTGTTCCTACTTTTCCTTCTGAATGGGTGAGGTTCAGTTTCCCTCAGATTCTTTTTTTTTTCCTAGTATCAGCCTTAACAGATTGAAGCCGTGAAGTTGGACACTGAAACCCAGTTGAGATAAATTAAAATGCTTGCACATGCAAGCAAGGAATCTATGGGACCCTTCTCAAACAATGTCATTAATGTCAGGGAACCATGAAGTACTGCGAGAAGCTGTTTGCATTGCATTTTTTATGCTTAATGCCATGAAGTACTGTGAGAACCTTTTCAGGTCGTATGGTTCATGTAAATGAACTATAGGTTTTCTAGTCTCTTTTAGATCCCGCATGCATTCTTGTTATTTTTTTAATGGTTATTTTCCAAGTAATTTTTTAATACTTGCTTGCTTGTGCATTTTAATGCTCGTTGAGCTTAAGAATGTGTCTGATCTAGAAATTTTGTTTTCAACAAACAATAAAGACAAATGTAATTGGCACACTAAATATGTTGGATCTTGCAAAACGAGTTGGAACGAGGATGGATAGTATGATTGCATTTGTCTTTTAATTTCATTTGTGATTTTTGAGTATGCTTGTTTCTTATGGAAAAAACTTTTAATTTCAACAAGATTTTGTTGACATCTACTTGAGAGGTGTATGGCGATCCTCTTGAACATCCCCAAAAGGAGGAGTATTGGGGAAATGTTAAGCCCATTGGTATGTTTACTCTTCTTTCTAGTAATCAATTTTTTGGTTTTTTTTTTTCGTGTGGATGCCTTTCCTTGTTGATTCTTTAATGATTAATTATTAGAATTTGGGATGTAACACTCGTGTTGAATGATGTTGCATGTATTGCAGGGGTTAGGAGTTGCTATGATGAAGGGAAGCGTGTAGCAGAGACTCTAATGTTTGATTATCACAGGCAACATAGCATAGGTAAAAGATATCACTGTTCCTTGTGTTTCTCCAAAAAAAGCTCTGATGCTTCAATCATGTTGGCACATGTAATGCCATGTATGTGTACATGAGCAGGGTTGTATACACAAATGAGCTTCAACATTATAGAGAATGGCAATCTTTTCCATAGTTTTTTCTCTAAAACAATCATGATCAACAACTTTCAGGTAGTCTTTTCGTCCTTTCCTGCCCTGTTGGCCTTATGATAGGCTTCTTTCAAGTCCTTTTGTTTTGTTTTGTTTTTTTTTTTACTGGCGAACACCGAATGTCAATAGGATAGTTTTTTCCTTCTTAGGCCTGGGTCTCTCTCTGGGGGAGCATCCGGGTGCAATGGGGTTTTACAGTACATGTGCCCACAACTACCCTATTGCATGTTAATATTCAACTCCATGTGACATTCTGCTTGATGAATTGCAGTTCTTTCTTTCTTTGTTAAGTATTTTAATTGATGTGTTTCCCCTGTTTTGAGAAAATATAGGTAAATGTCAAGCTTAATCCATGCTCATGAACTATCCCATCCTTTCTTATAAATGTTATGCCTAAATATTTAGCAATTATATCTTTGCAGCTCTTGTTGCATTATAGTGGTTGGACCTCATATCACACATGCAAATTGTCTTTCATTAAATGCATTTATTTACATTTATATGTTACCATTTCATTTTCCAATGTTGGAAAGACATTGATTTTGTTTTTTTATTTTTTCATACGCAAGCTGCTGGTGCTCTGTCAATAAAAATTGGTGAGTTTTGAAGGCATACTTGGATGGTATTGACTTTTATATGTATATTTTGTCCAATTCATTGGTCATGATTTTTGGAGGAAATAATTTCCACAACTACCTTTTCGACTCAAAGTCTGGTGTAAACATGATTAATCACCCTAAAAAAGACCAAAAAAAAAAAAAAAAAAGGAAAGTAAAAGTTCAAAACCATTAATCTATCTCTGAAGTGCCATCTGTATTAAAGAGTTCTAACATCCATAAACTTGCCAAAACCATGTGTAACCTGGATTTCAACAGCTGCATACACAGTTGCAAATAGGTTACTATACACAAATTGCTATGCACACAGATGATATATTTTAGCATGCAAACCTCTTTTTTCCCTGACTAGATTGGGCACTATCAGGGCACTTGCCAACATGTATCCTAATAAAATATTATTCGAAACTCAAACCTCGATAGAGTGGAATGACGGAAAAGGATTCACTTGCTTTTAACAAACAACTCACTTGCGTTTCTCTTACATTTCATAAACATTTCACAAGGGTTTCACAAATGCTTCAAAGTGGGACTTTAGCCATTTCATTGTGTTTAAAAATTTCTTATGCCTTCATCAAGAGAGGTTACTGGGATTCATAACATTAGGTGTGCCGCCATTTATCCTTCCTGGTTCCAAAACCGTCAACAAAGATCTCTCCAAAGGCTTCTACATATCGAGGTGACAGGTAATGTAGTTTCCCTTTTATTGTGCCGTCTTAAGAGTAATTGGTACTGAATGAAATGTGCTATGCTAATTGTTGGATCTAAATCTGCTAGAGAACATTAAAGCTGCACACAACATCGGCCATACTGAAATTGAATTTGAAAAAAAAAAAAAAAGTGGAAGCACTTGTGCAGATTTCACCAAACTAAAGGGAATTGTTTGGTTTGGGTTGAGCTTGACCCAAGTGGGGCTGAAATGAGTCAGACTAGGTCTGAATCATTGACCATTCGTTAATTTGAATTGCCCATAAAAAATGGGTCGAATCTGTCCTGGTCTGCTTTTAAAGCACCGCTTTATGTGGTCATTATCATCATCATTGTTGTTGTTGTTATGAAGGATTTCCTTTTCTTTTCTTATTTTATTTTATTTTATTTCTATTTCTACGAATTGGCTTTATGACAGATCTTTGTTTTTTTATTATTTATTTCAACAATTTTGTGTGATGGTTTATGGCTATTAGTTGATGGGCCTTTTAGTGATTTTATTTCATTTCTCTTTGAAAGATTGTCTATTAATTTGTGTCATTAGAAGTTTTGGATTTCCCCCTCTTCGTTGCTGATCCTTAGCTTATGGTAAATTTGGGTTGGCCTAGACCCATGTCTTTTGCTCTTGGGCGGGATTCTAACATGCATTCGGCATATCTTGGCCCATCTGCAACCATAATTGTTCTTGTTTTCACAACTTTGAGAAAAATCAAAACATAGGTTTTGTAACACAACCAAACTTAGTATCTGAGTTCGTCATGTTGTTCTCCTAGCAGAGAGCTAGACCAAGCATATTACCAACAAATTCGGGTGTGGGAGTGGGAAAGTATATGTTTCAAAATGGTTTCAAATATAAACTAGTGGGAGCCAGAAGCGTGACTCAAAAACAGGAGAGGCGCCTAGTTGGAAGGATGGTGCACCTAAGGTCTTACCATCAGGTGAGGCTCTAGCCCTGACCCTCTAAAAAAAGTAAAAAGGAAGAAAGAAAAAGACCATGGGTTTTGTTTGTTCGTAGTCTCCTAGAATGGAGGAGCCATTTGGTATTCATTTTCACACACATCTAATTTAATTTATCATTTGGCTCAGACTTTATGCAGGGGTGAATCCTTGACGGTCCAAGCTCCAGCAACACAAACCCGAAGTTTCTGTTATGTTTATGACATGGTATGTTGTAGATGTTTTCTTTGTCACAGAGAGGAATGATAGCACTAATCCAATAGTGCACGTATGCATTCCTTCATATGTATGCAATAGACTTCAGCTTGTGTCTGTCATCTGGTTGACATTTTGCAATTAAGTTCAACAGAACATGGATTATGAAATGTTCAATGGCTGGGGCTCTTATCTCATGCACTGTTAAAGTTTGATGTAGTTATACTTCTGTAAGAAAATTCCAATGCAATTCATGTCATGTCATACTGGAGAATATTGTGGTGCATATCACAAATGAACCCAGATAGGTACATCTAAGTTTATGGAAACAGTTCTAGTGATATACAGGACAAAACACTATATTACTTCTTCTCTTTATCAACATTAAACCCTTTTTGTAGACCATGTGAGTAGCATTCTTTCTTATCCAATTTTGTGCTAAATGCAGTTGGGTGCTGCTTTATCTGTTGGAGTTGATACAGATCCCCAGGCAATAACATCAGCACGTCGAATGCTGCTTTGAACAACATAGAACCTGAGAAAATGCAATTGTACCTTGCTTCCAACGACGTCAGCCCTCTTTTACCAAATGGAACAGTGACCAGAGATGTAGAGATGTAGAAGGGTTGAGCTCTTATAGCTTGGAAATCATGGGTGAAATGGAAAATTTTGATGTCATAATAGCAAATATACTTTTAAACCCCTCAATTAACATTAATATTTTTGAGCCAACTCATCAAATCGAAGATGTGTATTGTAATAAATATTATATATATATATTTTTATTGTCTAGTAATATAAATTTTGTTTAATATTCAGTTTAATTTGAATGGCATTATTTTTAGGTTTCAAATATTTAAAAAATACAGGTTTCGATTGAAATATATATAATAAAAAAATTATCGACATGCTAGGGCCTCACAAATCTATACCAAACATTTTTGCAGCGCCTATGTAAAAAATGCGGCGCTTTTTTGTGAGAAAAAGTGTTCAGCACCAATTCTAGCAGCGCTCAGCGGCGCTTATTCACGTCGCTATAAAAAGGGTGTGCGGCGCTACTTTGCCCGACATACCCATTACGCGGCGCTTGGGTAGCGCCACTACCAGAATGAGCGGCGCTTTGAGGGATTTAGCAGCGCTTTCGAGCGCCGCTACAATCCACGCTGTTGTAGTGTGGTCTACATGTAACAGGTGTTACACGCATCTCGCGTCCCTCGAAATGGACGAGGATTCCGACCTACCCCGCCCTACAGTGATCCGTCTTGGCAGGACTCTGTGGAGCCCACCGTGATGTAAGTATTTTATCCATGCTATTTATAGCTTTTCTTAGATCATTTTAAAGTATGAGACAAAAAATGAAGTAGATACACAGCTCTAATGGACCACATGAAAGGAAGTTGCAGTGATAATGAAGCCCACTATTGAAACATTTCTAAGGGCCACCGTGATATTATTTTTTTTACCATCCAATCTATTAATAAGGTCATGCAGACGTGGATGAAATGAAAAAATAAATATCAGCTTGATCCTAAGCTTCTCTGGCTCCCGAGACGTTTTTAATGGTGCACGTTCAATCCCTATTTTTTAGCTCATACCTTAAAATGACATGAGAAAAACTAATAATGGCATGGCTAAAACATATACATCACTGTGGCCCCACAGAGCCCTGCCCAGACGGATTACCGGCCGGGCGGGTGTAGCACGGAATCCACCCCCTCAAAACCCGATTACGGAACGGGTAGGGATTTGGTGGATCCCTGACTGTGGGGCACCATTAATGTATCCTTTTTTTATATCCATTTCGTCCATCTATTTTTTAAGCTCATTTCAGGAGACTGGTCCAAAAACTAAACAGATCCAAATCTCAAGTGGACCACACCACAGGAAACAACGGTGATTAAATGCCTACCATTAAATGTTTCTTAGGATCTGCTGGGAAGGTCACGTAGATGTGGATGAAGAGAAAATACAAGTATTAGCTTGATCATAATGTTCTATGGCCCGAAAGAAGTTTATAGTGATTAATCACCACCGTTTCCTGCGGTGTAGTCCACCTAATATTTGGATCTGCCTTTTTTTTTTTTTTTAACGTTCCATGAAATGAGCTGGAAAAATGGATGGACAACGTAGATATATAACAAACATATCGAGGTGGACCCCACAGGGATCCGAGTCACATCCTCATTCCTCACCAAGCTACCGAGTACGGGATCTGTCTTCTTCTCGACTCTCTTTGCATGAGATTCACGAAAAGCTCGCTATCTGATCGACACGTGGCAGATACAACCACCATCTCATGCCGCGTAACCGCCTTTTCTTCTTTCTTCTTCTCTAATTTCTTCTGTTTTCAATTTAATTTCTTTTGCCCTCTCTTCATAACACTTCTGCTCTGTTTCCAATAATACCCCTCTTACTTCGCGCTATTTACATTTTAAATTTGGGTCTTTGATTTCCTTTTCTGCCCTTAGCATCTGATGGAGGTTCCCGTTAGGTTTCTGGCAACGCTATGGAGCTTTATGTCTTTTCTGCCCTTCTTCTTTCTGCTCTTGATTCTCGGCCTTCTCAAAGGTAAGTAAGCAAGCTCGTCTGAATTTGGTCCATCGCGTCTGGTTAGGAAGTGACGTTCGTCGCCCAATGTTCGATGAGTAGCTGGTGCGGAGGTGGATCCGGACCATCCGACAATAGGGTCGATCCGTTAGTTTCTCCTATCGAGTCCATTTTCATCTCGACCGCCCATTTGAATCCAACCGTCAATATGGATCCGTTCTTCCGATCCCTCTAATTTGGGTCATTCATGAGAAGGATCACCAAATAGATGGTCCAGATCCACTACTTCATATGCCAGCTGTCAGGAATGAGAAAGATTACCATTTCAAGCCTTTTAAATTAAAAGGACCAGTTGTGGGGCCCACCTTCTTACTTGCGGTTGATGCATGGTGTCAGCCCAATCAAGCAAATGGCCCTCATTAAAGGCATGATCAATGAATGGGCCCAAACCCACCTCTCCAGAAACATGTAGCTTAAGGCCACATGCTGGCCCAACAAATCAAACCATACATTGGGTGGGGCCCGCTTGTAGATGAACTGGCCAAAATTTTAGGCAGGCCACTCGTGTATGTGGGATGTGGGCTTTTGGCTTTTTGTTTTGAACTGTTACACGTGGCCCAAATGATGATTTGGTTGGACTGATTTTGGGCCAGCTCATCTACATGGTGGACCCACCTAATGCACACCTTTGATGTGTCCCACCCATGTGCCAAGCATTAGGTGAAGAATTGTATACACTCAACTCGGCTCACCCATGTGTCAGGCATTAGGTGAAACCTTTTGCGTGAGAAATGTGTCAAAGACTGACCAAAACAACGAGTTAACTCATTTAACTCGCTCAACTCGGCTCAAAAAAGCTCGACTTGACTCAGCTTAAAACTAGGTTCCAGCCGAGTTGAGCTGATTTTTTGAGCTTGAAAAAATTTTGAGCCGAGTCCAAGTTAGACCGAGCTCAACTTGACTCAATTCGACTCATACTGGGCTCAGTTAATATAAATATTTAGTAAATATTTATATATATAAATAAATTATACTATATATTATATATATTAAAAACCCTAAAACCTAAATTCGAACTCAAACTTAGCTTGAAAGATCGAGCTTGAACTCGGCTCAAGCTGGCCCGAGTTGATGACCGAGCCAAGCTGAGCTGGCCAGTTAGGCTCGAGGACCAAGCCGAGCCTAAACACAAGTTCCACACATGCCAGGTCAGCCCAATCATGGTTTCTACCGTCCATAAATAGGCATGGACCTGTAAAATAGGAGATCGCCTCTTGCTTAATTCTGGATTGGTCAATTGTCTCCCCTCAGCTGCAAGATTTATCTCAACAATAGACCCTTTCCTAGCTCGATGTATGGCCATCTAGTGGAAGAACTTGGTATTGCGATCTCCCTCTGCTAGCCACCTGTTCCTTGATTTCTGTTTCCAAAAGACCTCTTTCAAGAATTCCAACTGCCCGAGGTGTTCTCTTGCTTCCTTCTCCTTGGCTATGGCTTGATGATCAGCAATGTCCTAGGCCTCGCTCTCGGCTCTGTGAAGCTCCTCCTCTGCACTTTTAATCTTTTGGAAAATGTTGCCAAACACCTCCCAATTCCACAATTTAAGTGCATTCTTGACATTTTTGAGCTTGTTCAGGAGGACAAACATTGGTTGGCCTGCAATGTTGGAAAGCCAAGCTGATTTGATAAGGTCATGGAAATTTCCATGATAAACCCACATTCTTTGGAATCTGAAGGACTTCGGGCTCCCCTGTAACTCTGTCAGAAATTGGAGGAGCGGGGCATGGTCAACATTGGTTCTGATATGTGATGGGTTTTTTGACCCGTCATCGACCGGTCGTGAGCCTCACTCGACTGGTCGAAGGCTGGTTTCGACCAATCGAAGGAGTCGAGTCGTGGCACGACTCAAAGTCCAGCGACTATGGGCTGTTTTTTCTCCGGGGTGCTCGACCAATCGAAGGAGGTGCTCGACCGGTCGAAGGTGACTCTCGACCGGTCGTGGACTCGGTTCGACCAGTTGAGGTTACACAGATTCGTTCTGCAATTTTGCACGAATTTCGTGTCTCAAGTCCTTTCGCAACTGGGATGCGGAAGGGAGTTTCCTAAAACTATAAATAGGAGTTCCTAGGGCTTTCTAGGCACAACAAGAGGGTTTCCTAAAGCTTTACAAGGGATTTGCTAAAGGGTTTAGGGCTTTCAAAGGTGAGAGAGAGAAGAAAAGGAGAGAGAGAGAGAGAGAGGAAGCTTATAGAAGGGAGGTTCTGCTCGTGGATGTTATCTACTATGTAATCTATATCTCAACGCTTCTATGTCCTCGTAATCGGTTAGATCTCTCTGTTTTCTCTATTTCTTTCATTGTTTATCCACTCCTGCGTGAGTGAAGAAGTTTGTAACGTTCTACTTCATAGTGGATTGTTAATCTGGACAAGGTCTCGTGGTTTTTACCTCTTTGAGGGTTTTCCACGTAAAAATCTCTTGTGTGGTGTGTGATTCATGCATTGATTGTTTTCATTACTTTATTATCCATAATTCTGGTTTGTTCTGGAGGGCTAGATCCTAAGGTTTTGTGTAAGGCCCCCAACAAAGTGGTATCAGAGCTAAGTTCATTGAACGGGTAGGATCGGTTTTGAATTATGGAAGGTGGCTCGTTAAGGATGATCAGCCTCAATGGTTCTAACTGGACCATATGGAAGGCTAAGATGGAGGACTTGCTTTACTGCAAGGACCTATATTCTCCAATTTTAGGCATATCAGCAAAATCCAAGGATATGACTGATGATGATTGGAAGAAGATGGACCAAAAGGTGGTGGGGTTTGTTAGACAATGGTTGGATGATTCAGTGCATTGTTATCAAATGCGATCGCATATGCACATATGCGATCGCATATGCACATACTTTTGATGAAATCGCATATGCCATGATGGCATATGCGATCCTAGCAAGTATGCCATGACATACTTTTGTATACGATCGCATATGCGAGTATGCGATCGCATACTGCATATGCGATCGCATATTTGCCAATGCCTGGCAAGATTTTTATTTTTATTTTTTATTTTTTCAAATTGGAGAAACTCATATCCCCTCCATTTTCACTATTCTTTACTCCAAAGCTCTAAATCTCTTACTCTTTCTCTCTTACACCTCTTTCTTTCTTACTCTAATCTCTCTACAATTATTTTAATCATGGTTATTTTTTGTATTTTATAAGTTGTGCTTACTTTTTGTAAATTGAGTTGTAAGTTATAACTTGTAAGTTGTTTCAAGTTATCCATTTATCATTAAAATTTCTTTCTTCGAAGTTTATAATAATTAGTTATCTTTTAATGTAGCTTGTTGATTGTTTTGTTAAAATTTATCTAATATAAGTAATTAAATATATCACTTAATGAAACACAAACTATAATGAAAGAAGTAAAATAACCCAATCCAATCATGTGTACTAATGTTTTTCCCTCTTTTTTTAAAAAAATTTTTAATTTTTAAATTTTTTTTTGAAAAAAAAAATATGCCATGGCATATGTGATTGTGCGATCGCATATGCGAACAGCATATACTGATCGCATGCAATCGCATATGTGATTTGACAACATTGATTCAGTGTTCCACCATGTGTCTACAGAAACCTCAGCCGCTAGCATATGACTGAAATTACAAGGGCTGTATGAGAGGAAAATAGTCAGTAATAAGATTTTTCTGATAAGGCGACTTGTGAATCTCAAGTTCAAGGATGGTGGTTCTATGGCCGAGCACATGAATGAGGTCAGCAATATAGTGAACCAACTCATCTCTATGAAGATGGTCCTGGATGATGAATTGCAGGCTTTACTATTGCTTAGTTCATTGCCTGACAGTTGGGAGACATTGGTGGTGTCTCTAAGTAACTCCGCGCTAGACGGAAAGATATCCATGGAACAGGTAACCAGTTGTCTCTTCAATGAGGAGACAAGGAGGAAGTCTCAGGGGTCTACTCAGCAAGAGGCCCTTGTGACACAGGGACGGGGGAGAGAAAAGAACAAGAAGGGCGGGAATGCCCAAGATACATCAAGAGGCAAGTCGAGTAACAGGAAAGATGTTGATTGCTGGAACTGTGGCAAGAAGGGCCACTACAAGCATGAATGTCATGGTAAGAAAAACGACAAGAAAGGAAAAGGGAAGGAAGATGAATCAGATTTCACTGTGGTCGTTTCAGATGGTGACGTTGTAGTTATTTTTTCTGCAGATCATGATGTATGTCTCACGGCTACGAGTCAGGACATCGACTGGGTGATAGACTCGGGAGCTTCTTTTCATGCGACTCTACACAGGGACTTCTTCACAAGCTACAAGTCAGGTGACTATAGGACTGTGAAGATGGAAAATTCTGACGTATAAAAAATCGTGAGAGTCGGTGATATTTGTGTGAAGACCGATGTGGGCTGCACATTGGTTCTCAGGGATGTGAGACATATCCCAGACCTTCGCATCAACTTGATGTCGACGGGAAGGTTGGATGATGATGGCTGTGAAATTTGGTTTGCTGGTGGGCGATGGAAGCTCATAAAGGGTTCATTAATCGTGGCCAGAGGGAAGAAGTGTTGCACCCTGTATAAGGCAAGTGTCAGTATGTGCAAGGGTGTATTGAACGCAGTAGAAGATTCAGCTATTGACATGTGACAGAGGCATCTAGGCTACATGAGTGAAAAAGGGCTTCAGCTACTAGCAAGGAAGCGGCTCCTTCCAGACGTGACAGGTAGACCTCTCAAAACCTGTCTTGATTGTTTATCAGGGAAACAACATAGAGTTTCATTCGTTAAAATTGTTTCTCATGTTAATAAAGTGCATGTATTAATTAGATTTAGTTTATTCTGATGTTTGTGATCCTATGAGGACAAAAACCTTGGGTGGGGCATTGTATTTTGTCACTTTTATAGATGATGTATCTAGGAGGGTTTGGGTTTATGCTTTAAAATCCAAGGACGAGGTCTTTGGTGTGTTTAAATTGTTTCATGCTATGGTCGAGAGAGAGACAGGTAGATCATTGAAGTGCATCCGCATGACAATGGTGGTGAATACATTGGCGACTTTCATGAGTACTGCAAGTCCCTGTGTATACGGTATGAACAGACGGTTCCCAAGACCCCCCAGCATAATGGTGTAGCTGAGAGAATGAATCGCACCATTGTTGAGAGAATCAGATGCATGTTATCCCATGTGAAATTGCCCAAGACGTTATGGGGAGAAGCAATGCACACGGTAGTGTATTTGATAAATAGGTCTCCATTAGCCCCATTGAATGGAGAAGTACTTGAGAAGGTGTGGACTGGATATGATCCATCATACAGTCATCTCAGGGTGTTTGGATGCAGGGCATCCGTTCACGTATCAAAGGACGAGAAGTCCAAGCTCGATATGAAGATCAGGCAGTGTGTGTTCTTAGGGTACGGTGAAAAAAAATTCGGTTACAGATTGTGGGATCCGACCGAGAGGAAGCTCGTCAGGAGCAGAGACATGATTTTCATTGAAGATCAGTGTATAAAAGACACTGGTAAGCCAGAGAAGAACCAGCCTAGTTCAGGTGAGCTAGGGGACATGGATCCGGTTACTCCTCCCGTGGTGCCTGATGACAGAGGAGTACAACAAGGTGCAGAGGACGAGGGAGTTCCTTCAGAAGATGGACCAGGGGAGCAGCCCCCACTTGATCCACATATTAAGCCACAGGTGAAGAGGTCATCTAGGGATAGACAGTCGTCCAAGAGGTACTCGCCACAGGAGTACATTATGTTGATTGATGGGGGAGAGTCAAAAGATTATTCTGAGGCACTAGCCGACGAGCATAAGGGAGAGTGGTTGAAAGCTATGCAAGAGGAGATGAAATCCTTGCATAAGAACTACACCTATGATATAGTGAAATTGCCTAGGGGTAAGAAAGCTTTGAGCAACAAGTGGGTATTCAGAAAGAAGGTTGAGCAGAAGAATTCACAGACGAGGTTCAAGGCCAGACTTGTGGTGAAAGGTTTTAGTCAGAAGAAAGGCATAGACTTCGAGGAGATATTCTCATCAGTGGTGAAGATGACATCCATACGGGTGTTGCTTAGGTTGGCGGCTAGCATGGATCGAGATAGAGCGGTTAGATGTTAAAACTGCCTTTCTCCATGGTGACCTTGAAGAAGAGATCTACATGCACCAACCGAGAGGGTTCAAGTCAAGGGCAATGAGCATATGGTGTGTGTAGGTGAAGAAGAGCTTGTATGGGAAACAAGCTCCGGGACAATGGTACAAGAAGTTCGACTCGTTTATGTTGAAACATGGGTATGACGGAACGTAGTCGAACCACTGTGTGTTCATGCGCAAGTTCTCAGATGGTGATTTCTTAGTTCTGCTATTATACGTTGATGACATGCTCATCATGGGAAAAGACATCAAGAAGATCGACATGCTGAAACAGGAGTTAGGCAAGTCTTTTGCGATGAACGACTTGGGCTCTGCTAGACAGATCCTAGGAATAGAGATAACCCGTGACAGAAGCAGCAGGAAGCTCTGACTGTCACGATAGCGGTATATTGAGAAAGTCCTAGAGTGGTTCAATATGAATGCAGTGAAGCCGGTCAGTACTTCACTGGATGGTCACTTCAAATTAAGCGATAGACAGTGTCCCAAGACGAAGGCAGAGGTGGAAGAAATGCAGAAGATACCCTACGCGTCAGCTGTAGGAAGTTTGATGTATGCTATGGTGTGTACACGCCCAGACATAGCATATACGGTTGGTGTTGTCAGCCGGTATCTTGTCAATCCTGGCAAAGAACATTGGGCAGTGGTTAAGTGGATACTGCGGTATCTAAGAGGCTCATCCAGGTTGAACCTATGCTATGGTGACGGTAAACCTATGTTAGAGGGCTACACAGATGCAGATATGACAGGTGACATAGACTCCAGAAAGTCTACATTGGGGTTCATGTTCACGTTTGCAGGGGGAGCGGTTTCCTGACAGAGTAAGCTACAGAAGGTCGTAGCGTTGTCGACGACAGAGGCTGAATACATTACAGTTACTGAGGCATGTAAAAAGATGCTTTGGATGAAGAGGTTCCTATAGGAACTTAGCCTGAAGCAGGAGGAGCACGTGGTCTATTGCGATAGTCAGAGCACTATACACTTGAGCAAGAATCAAAGTCAGCATTCCAAGTTAAAGCACATAGAGATACGGTATCACTAGATCAGGGATACTTTGGAACAGAAGGTGTTACAGCTTGAGAAGGTCCACACGGACGATAATGGGTCAGACATGATGACCAAGACTTTGCTCAAGGGCAAGTTTGAGGTTTGTAGAAACCTGGCGGCTTGAAGAAGGTGGATCCCTCCTGGGTCAAAAAGGGAGAGATGTGATGGGTTTTTTGACCCGTCGTCGACCGGTCGTGAGCCTCGCTCGACCGGTCGAAGGCTGGTTTCGACCAGTCGAAGGAGTCGAGTTGTGGGATGACTCAAAGTCCAACGACTGTGGATTATTTTTTCTCCGAGGTGCTCGACCAGTCGAAGGAGGTGCTCGACCGGTCGAAGGTGGCTCTCGATTGGTCGTGGACTCGGTTCGACCAGTCGAGGTTACGCAGATTCGTTCCGCAATTTTGCGCGAATTTCGTGTCGCAAGTCCTTTCGCAACTGGGATGTGGAAGGGAGTTTCCTAAAACTATAAATAAGACTTCCTAAGGCTTTGTAGGCACAACAAGAGGGTTTCCTAAAGCTTTACAAGGGATTTGCTAAAGGGTTTAGGGCTATCAAATGTGAGAGAGAAGAAAAGAGAGAGGAAGCTTATAGAAGGGAGGTTCTGCTTGTGGATATTATCTACTATGCAATCTATATCTCAGCGCTTCTATGTCCTCGTAATCGGTTAGATCTCTCCGTTTTCTCTATTTCTCTCATTGTTTATCCACTCTTGGATGAGTGAAGAAGTTGCAACGTTCTACTTCATAGTGGATTGTTGATCTGGACGAGGTCCCGTGGTTTTTACCTCTTTGAGGGTTTTCCACGTAAAAATCTCTTGTGTGGTTTGTGATTGATGCATTGATTGTTTTCATTGCTTTATTATCCATAATTCTGGTTTGTTATGGAGGGCTAGATCCTAAGGTTTTGTGCGAGGCCCCCAACAACAAGATGTTGGACTCTGAATGTTGAGAAACAGAGAAGCCAATCCGCATTACACAATACCCTGTCCATTCTTTCCCACATTCAAGATCTCCTTGAGTGATTGTTGCACCAAGTATACTTATTGCCGGTGAAGCCAGCATCTAACACTCTCGCCTGGCTAATAGCTTCAATGAAATCCAAGGAACCCCCAGGGTCTGGTGGACGGCCCCCCAGTCTCTCTGTAGGTTTTGTTATAGCATTAAAGTCACCCCCCACAGCCAAGGCACCCTATCTATTCGCCGCAATGTTTGCCAGATCCTGCCATAGCGAGCTACGTAGCACCTTGGAGTATTTGGCGTACACCACTGATAGAAGAACTTTTTCCACACTGCCCTGAAGACCAACTTCAAAGGATATGATCTGGTTAGATGTTGACACACCCCCCACTAGTAAGGGCAAATTGAAGAAGATCCAAATCTTCCCTCCCTCTTCTGCATTGGATAAGGAAGAATGGTCTCCAAGCGCAAAACTTGTTTTGACTCTTTTGTTCTCCCCCAACATGGGTTCGACCACGGCAACTATACCAGGTTTAAACTTGGCAATATGCCTCTTCGCTGATCTAATGGTCTACGTGTTGCCCGCTCCTCAGACATTCCAGATTAGGCACACTATCCATCAGTAACACACCTAGAGTCTACTGCCGGCATTTCAGCCTTCTCAGTCTAGTACTCCATCTTGGAAGAGGAAATTGGCTCTCTCCTCGGTCTGGTTCTGCTTCAACATGTCTTTTGGTGGATATAGAATTGACTTCTTGCTGGTCGAGTGCCGCTGCGTGTTGCTCCCCGAAGCTAGGCTCTCCTGTTCCCTTGTCTACGCTCAATGCGTTGTTACGTTGATTGTCAGGTTGGAATAAACTGATTGGTAGACTCAAGCCCCTTAGCTGTCCCATTGCCTCTACGTCCAGATTTCTTCCCTTCTAATCTACCTGGGACCCGGTTCGCTCCACAGGTTTCCCGAACTAAAAAAAGGGACAGATCAACAGCTAGTTGTAGTTCCCCCGAACCTCTTCCCTCAAATTCCAGCGAAGGAGAGCAGTTCTGGACATCATAGAAGGTAAGCCCCTGATGCACGTCAATAGGACCCAGTAACGCCTCAATAGGAGAGTCCCGATCGTTCAATCCAAGGGCATTATCCCCTGCTGAGAGGGATCTTGTGTCTGGCTCACAATCCGAACCTGGAGCAGAACATCTCCCCTGCTTGGTGATGTCCTTCAGTAACAGAGTTGCCGGGTTGCTCCCTCAGCAGTTCCACTCCTTCTCTGACTTGTTCATGCAAGGAACCTAGTTCCTCAGGAAAGAGTCTAGCCTGGTTATGGGTAGAAAGGGTGAGAGGTCCCCTATCATGAGTGATCAATGCGCCTTGGCTCTGCCAAGCTGCCGGTGGCGAGGCCTCTGCCCATTGCAGAAGAGTAATATCTAGGGGGAAGAATTTGTTCTCCGTTTGCAAGGGAACCTAGTGAGATCCCAGAGGCGGCACCAGCGTGATCAGACCAATGCAGGACTCCTCAGGGCCATTCTTTGGTTACAGGGCGATGCCCTCACCAAGGATATTGGTTTGCCCATTCGAGTGGAACCCTGAATTATTAGATGGCTGTTGCAGGATGTTCCCTCCCTTCTTCCTTTCTGGGATTTCATTTAGCAATCGGGTGTCCGCATAATATCGAACATCTGATATGCGTGACGGAGAGACCATATCACAAACACCTGTAGTGCACATTGACAACAAGATTCTCCAATTAAGCCATGGCTGTGCAGGTTCGGAGTTATGAAATGCAGGTCTTGTGGGTGCTATTGTGACTGAGAGCAGATAGTGGTACACGATCCGGTAGTAGTTGGCATTTCTGAGGAGAAAAAGAGAAGGCTTGCTACCCTCTTCTGAAGCTCTCTGGGCTTTCTACCTGGTGGCACTCTTCCATTTTGTTTGCACTGCCTCTTCTGGTCTGTTGCAGGTTTCTATTTGACGAGTGGGCATGATCTTGGTGCTATGTGCTGAAGATAATGTCGTTGGTGTTTGATGGTTGTTTGCTTCACCTGCTGATTGAGTCGAGCTTCATCCCTCGCAGTAGGAGGAAGGTGCTGGTTAGTGCAGGAGCTAAAAAATGCTGTTTGAGAGTGACTGGTTGCTTCCAGTCGTAGCTCAGATGGCTGTGCTCTTTTCAAGTGATGTTTTGGGTGGCAGCTGCGGTGAGTGTGGTGGTGTGTGTGCGTGTGTAAGAAATAAAAAAAAAAATAATAAAAAAAAAAAAAAAAAAAAAAAAAAAAAGCTGCGGCCTGTTTGCTACTCAGTCTTTTCAAGTTTTGCCCTGCTTCTGGACTGGAAGTACGCTGATGCCCTTCTTCAGTTACTTCGTTAGATGATGCTACCACGTTTCAAGGACACTCCAAATTTAGATTATTTTTTTTCCTCCTCTTCTCTTTTCTTGTTTAGCCACGTGTAGGAGTTGTATATGATAGGCGCGGTCCGAAACCTTCTTGTTGGAATCTGCCGCGTAGCCGTACATTCCAGTTTCACATAAATAGAGTTCAGGTGAAATGATTCAACCTTCCCCCTGAAGAAACAAAAAAAGGCTAGTAATGAGCCGGTCTGGCCTGCAATGTCCGGGACCAATGAAGGTTGGGCTAGAGGACCTATGATAGAGGTCCATGGATCAGGTATATAGGTAGACCAAGAGTACACGGGACGCAACAAACTGCATCAGGTGTAACACACCATAGACAGCAGCTTCTCTAATTCAAAATACAGGTGTGGCCTACTTAATGAGTAGATCAACCTGTTGTCTAAGATGTGGCCCACCTGATGCAACTTGTTGTGTCCCATGTAAGCTTTCGGTTGGCCTGGGCATGAGTTTCAAATGCTGATTAATAAATGGACCCAGCTAATCCAAGTTTGTCAATATTTCCCATTTAAACCCAGTGTAAGTTAGTGTGTATGATATTAATGTGTGGAGCTGGGCCCAAAATTAGAAGCCTAACTTCCAAGCAGGTAAGGCCTAGACCTGATTTCTAAGAACATAAATAATCGGGCATGCTCAGGGTGACCCAGACCTTCCACAGAATGGCCCATTTCTAACTGTTCACCTGATCAACAGACCTCTATCATAATAGGGCCACTAGACCAACCTTCATGGAGCTCAGAGCTGGCAGGCCAGAGCCAATATACGGTGAAGATTTAGGCCATGTTTCGTTGCCACTTAAAAATATATATGTTTCACATGTGATGGAACATTGCTCCACGTGAGTTTTGGATCAATATGATTTTAACTCTGTATTATAGGAAACGGATTTGCTACTCCCCTGCCACAGCCAATGGCTGGTGGTCTGTGCTATGTGGGCCCCACCATGATGTATGTGTTTCATCCACGCCGTCCATCTACTTTTCTAGATCATTTTATGGTAATGTACCAAAAATGAGGAATATCCCAATCTCAAGTGGACCACAACACAAGAAAATAGTGTTGATTGAACCTTGACCATTAAAAACTTTTTTCTGGCCATAATAGTTTTATATCAAGCTGATCTTCTTTTTTTTTTTTCCCTTCATCTGGGTCCTGTATGACCTAATCAACAGATTAGATGTCAAAAAACAGTACGGTGAGCCTTAGGATGATTTTAATGGTGGATATCCAATCACTATTGATTTCTTGTGGTGTGGTCCACCTGAGATTTATCTCCCTATAATATTTGGGTTCAAGGCCCAAAATGATGTGTAAAAATGGATGAACGGAATGGATGTAACACATACATTATGGTGAGACCCACAGAGCACCAACCACCAGCCACCGGGCTGGTGGCAGGGGAGTAGCCAATCCGTTCCCGTATTATAGTGCATGAGCAGGCACAACAGATATAAAATTTGGATTCGAGACATACAGATTACAAGTGGGGCCATACACCGTGGATTACAAACCTCCTAAAAGAGGGGATTGGAAACCCCCCGCATTTGAAACCCCGGTTACTTCACGCTGCCAAACAAGTAGGGAATTTGAAATCCCCTCCAATCCACGGTCCCAAACGACCCATACAGATTACAAATGGGCCCCATACAGCTCAAACAAACGGTAGTTAGTATGCGTGGAATGCATATGATCATTCTTCCTGTACTAATAACCTCTATTAAACCAGTTAAATTAGAGTGGTTGAGCAATTCCAGCCTCTGAAACGGAACACTTGCAGATTAAAATAATACCATCATATTTTATTTTATTTTTCATTTATAGCCACTCAATAATGTCCACCACCAATGAGATATCCAGATAATGAGATAAGCGTCAAATTTTTTGTGCATGACGTACCCGTAGACGGTTACTTTTATGCCACGTATGAGTCCATTATTCTTGTTCCTGTTGTGTGGCCCACTTGTATTGTTAATCCGGATGGTTTTTTGAGTAATCAAGTATATATCTAGTGGCTCACGTGATGGGCGGAGTAGATGTAACATGGTGGACCCAATGGTCAGGATGTTGTATCCCCCGTTTTCCAAGATTTGTTTACTACTATGTGGCCCGCCTGAGTATTGGGTCCGTTTGTTTTTTTGTTTTTTTCTTTTTTTGCCTCACGTCATTAATTTCTTGTACGGAATAACATGACAGACGGGGCAGATGTCTCGCAAACAACACAGTGCGCTGCAAGGCCAGTGTGGTCCACCTTGCGTACCAAGTGTACGATTCCACGGCCATCTATCGTCTCCGAGAGACAAGGTTTCTTTTGAGAATAAAATCTTATAAACCGTTTTGTTGTACGATGAGGTAGAATAGCCAATTCTTAGGCTCCACCGTGCTTACATATGACATCCATTCCATCCATCAGGTGAGCCCCTCAATATTAGCCTCAAAGATAAAATTTATCTGGATTTTCAACTCAAGTGGGCCACACAAACCAATAAGAAACATATGATTGGAGTTCATTGCTATTATTCTCTTTTGTGTGGTCCACTTGAGTTTTGGATCAGGTTGATATTTATTTTATTAGGTTGTCTATCTAAGGGCTCACCTGATGGGCGGAGTGGATGACGTTCATACAACATGGTAATCCACACGGCAATGGTGTTATATTGCATATGAAGGTGTTGGCTATACAACGTAGAGAAAGGTAAAATGAAGAAAACCCGGTTCCTTTCTTTGCGACGGGGATTAGATACTGGCAGAGTAACGAGATTGGCTGGTAAAGTGATGTCACCAAAGTTATGGGAGACCACCCTGATATATGTGTTGTATCCAAACCATCCTTTGGAGATATCAATTTATGGCACGGTATGAAGAATGAGTCAGATTAAAAAGTCAAATGCATCCCACCACAAAATAGTAGAGAGAGTAACACCCACCCTTGAAACCTTTCCAAGGTCCACTATAATGTTTATCTGAGATCTAATGTGTTCGTAAGTTAATACAGACATGAAATAAGGAAAAAAAGAAGTTTCAGCTTGATCGAAACTTTTGCAGCCTTTAGAAATTTTAATGGTGGGTGTCACTCTCTCCATTGTTTTCTGTGGTGGGGTCCGCGCGAGTTTTTGATCTAACTCATTCTTTGTATAAAACCATAAATTGATATCTCCAAATAAATGTACGGTGTGGATACAATGCATACATTATAATGGGTCTCACATAACTTGGTGGCGTCACTTCAGGGGCAATTCCTATATATTTTTTGTAATATACGGTGATAGACGGGGCAGATGTCTCGCAAACAACACGGTGCGCTGCAAGGCCAGTGTTGTCAACCTTCCGTACTGAGTGTCTTTGACGATTCCATGGTCATCTAATCTCCTCCAAGAGACAAGGTTTCTTTTGAGAATAAAATCTTATAAAACGTCTGGTTGTACGCATGAGGTAGGATAGCCAATTCTCAGGCTCCACCATGTTTACATATGACATCCATTCCATCCATCAGGTGAGCCCCACAATATTAGACTCAAGGATAAAATTCATCCCGATTTTCAACTCAAGTGGGTCAACAAACTAATAAGAAACTTATGATTCTAATTCATTACTATTGTTCTCTTTTGGGTGGCCCACCTGAGTTTTGAATCAGGTTGATGTTTTCTTAGTAGATCACATATCTAAGGGCTCACCTGATGGACAGAGTGGATGGCGTTCATTCAACATGGTGATCCACACAGGAATGGTGTTATATTGCCCATGAAGGTGTTGGCTATTTAATCTAGAGAAAGGCAGGAGGGAGAACCCAGTACCTTTCTTTGTGACGGAGATTAGACAGTGGCGGAGCAACGAGATTCGCTAGTAAAGTGACGTCTCCAAGTTATGTGGACCACCATGATATATGTGTTGTATCCAAACCATCCTTTCAATTGGAGATATCAACTTACGGCATGATACTAAGAATGAGTTAGATTAAAAAGTCAAATGCATCCCACCATAAAATAGTAGAGAGAGTAACACCTACCATTGAAACCTTTCCAAGGTCCACTATGATGTTTATCTGAGATCCAATGTGTTCATAAGTTAAGAAAGACACGAAATAAGGAAAAAAAGAAGTTTCGGTGTGATCGAAACTTTTGCAGCCCTTAGAAAATTTTAATGGTGGGTGTCACCCTCTCCACTGTTTTCTGTGGTGGGGTCCGCTCGAGTTTTTGATCTAACTCATTCTTTATATCATGCCATAAATTGATATCTCCAAATGAATGTAGAGTGTAGATACAATACATACATTATGGTGGGTCTCACATAACTTGGTGACGTCACTTCAGTAGCTAAGTCCTATATATATTTTTTTATAATATACGGTGATAGGCAGGGCAAATGTCTCACAAACAACACAGTACGATGCAAGGCTAGAGTGGTCAACCTTGCGTACCGAATGTCTTTGACGATTCCATGGTCATCTAATCTTCTCCGAGAGACAAGGTTTCCTTTGAAAATAAAATCTTATAAAACGCCTTGTTGTACGCATGAGGTAGGATAGCCAATTCCTAGGCTCCACCATGTTTACATATGACATCGTCCATCAGGTGAGCCCCTCAATATTAGACTCAAGGATAAAATTTATCCCGATTTTCAACTCAAGTGGGTCACACGAACTAATAAGAAACTTATGATTCTAATTCATTACTATTGTTCTCTTTTGGGTGGCCCACCTGAGTTTTGAATCAGGTTGATGTTTTCTTAGTAGGTTGTATATCTAAGGGCTCACCTGATGGACGGAGTGGATGGTGTTCATACAACATGGTGATCCACACAGGAATAGTGTTATACTGCATATGAAGGTGTTAGCTATTTAACGTAGAGAAAGGCAGAAAGGGGGAGAACCCGGTTCTTTCCTTGGGTGGCCGATTAGGCACTACCCCCTCCTGTTCCAAGCTCGGGACAGGCAGAGGCGCAACTGAGAGGTTACTATGATGTATGAAATTTATCTACACCGTTTATCCACTTTTACATATCATTTTAGATTATGAAGCCAAAAATAACGAATGTCTAATACTTAAATGGACCACACAGTGAGAATTAAATTCCTACCATTGAAAATTTCTTAGGAGCTAGAGAGGTTTTGGATAAGTTGATATTTATTTCAGTAGGTTGTATATCTAAGGGCTCACCTGATGGACGGAGTGGATGATGTTCATAGAACATGGTGATCCACATGGAAGTGGTACAACATGGTGATCCACAGGGAAACGGTGTTATATTGCTTATGAAGGTGTTGGCTATTTAACGTAGTGGAAGGCAGAAATAGGGAGAACCCGGTTCTTTTCTTTGGAGCGCCGGTTAGGTACTACCCCACCTGTTCCAAGCTTCGACATGCGTTGGCGCAACTAAGAGGCCACTGTGATGTATGAAATTTATCCACACCATTCATCCATTTTTACTTATCATTTTAGGTTATGAAGCCAAAAATAACAAATGTCCAATGCCCAAATGGACCACATAGTGGGAATTAAATTCCTACCGTTGAAAATTTCTTAGGAGCTACAGAGATATTTATTTTAGTAGGTTGTATATCTAAGGGCTCACCTGATGGACATAGTGGATGATGTTCATACAACACAGTGATCCACACAAAAATAGTGTTATATTGCGTATGAAGGTGTTGGCTATTTAATGTAGAGAAAGGCAGAAAGAGGGAGAACCCGGCTCCTTTCTTTGATCTCTATACGTATCCATACTATATATTTTTTGTAAATAAAAAATTAAAAAATTTGCCGTATTTTAGAGTTGAACACAAGCCATGGAAAATTTTCTTTCAAGTAGCGTTAAATTCATCCGCAGATAGTAACTACATGGAAACATCTGTTCAGGGTAAGTCTCTCACGGTAGTGCATAAAGCATAGATTCCACAACCTGGGACAGTTCCCTAGTTGGACAACTCAGCATGTGGGCACTGGTCAATGGCCACATTCGCTGTATTCTATGTAGGTATGGCCGAAATGGGTTGCATTCCTAGCATCAGTGATCCTGACTAGAGATGGAAGTGACCGTTAAAATAATAATAATAATAATAAAAAACTTTTGGACAGTCCTTGCTTATCTCTAAATAGCGCCCAAATGATGGACAGTTTCGATTATCTGTTCATCTCAACAAGTGGCCAATGTTGAGAGCCATGACGAATGGATTTGGCACTTTCAGCACAGGCCCATTCCCCTGCGAGGTTACTATAAAATATAGAGCTCCTAGGTACATCTATTACTTGAACAGTTTAATTAATCGATCTAACAGGCCTGAATGTCCATGCTGATTGTATAGTTTGACTCGGATGATATGGAAGTGCTTTGTTAAAAAAAAAAAAAGAAAAAAGAAAAAAGAAAAACAGTCCATAGCATACTTTACGAGAGCGACCATGCACAATCACAACTATTGGATGATCCGATGCACTCCTGACTTGTCTTTGTTTTTATTTATTTATTTTTTTTCTATGCTTTTATGAACCATGGATGGGATGGATTTTCAGAAAAAAAAAGTGACTTGTTATAATCATTAGCAATCTATAATGGCCCCCAATAAGTAGGTTGATCAAATTGTTAGTTGGATCTATTTTTGTGCTACTGATTTGGACTTTCCAAATTAAGGGCCAATGATCAGATAAGTGCAATTGTCATGTTATAAAGATATTTGCATTATAGCACATAAATTTGTGTCGGGCCTTATGTATGTTGGGATACTGCAGAAGCACATGGAGAACCAAATTTAACATGGAAAAACCCTTACAGGAAAAAACCATGGCACAAAACGACACTAATGCACTATGAAAGCAGAAATTACAAGAGATAGAGAGAATACCTGATTCGAACAAGCCTCAAATCACCCTTACAAACCCTTGAAAACCTTAGGAACAAATTAGAAAGCTATAAGATACACCCTAGTCCTAATTACACCCATATATATATCCTCTACGACAATCACAATCGAAATAGGAAACAAATCTTATAAATACGCAACTCTGGTAACTCTATATATGTCGATGGCATCAAACTTCTTCGATGTCGTTGAACTAAACACCAAAATGTTTCAGCGATAACCATGGATTTTTCAGATTTTTACGGTGGCATTGAGCAAGCCTTCGATGTCATTAAACAGCCTTCGATGGTATCGAACCTCTTTCAATGGCATTAAGCAGAACATCTAAAGTGTCCAGTAACAACATGAGAAAATCTTGATTTTTACGATGGCATCAAGCAGGATTTTGATGGCATCCAAGTCTACTCGATGGCATATCGAACTGTCATCGACAAATTTGCTGATTTACAGATTTGAGACATCAACCAACAATCTCTACCACATTTTTAATCGTCATTCTTCATAGCTCATTTTTCTTCATTTTTAATTCTGTCTTGCATCATAGTTCTACCATTGCTTCTCGTGCACACTTTGTCTTTAATTTATGCATTCACCAAGCCTAGAGAAGTTACATAGAACTTGAACTTCTTTATGGGAACCAATTTAATGAGCATGTCCGCTGCATTTACACTCGTGTGAATCTTCTCTAGAGTCACACCTCCTTCCTCAAGCACATTTTGGATAAAATGATGATGAACATCAATGTTGTTAGTACATGAGTGATAAACATAATTTTTAACCAAATTGATCGCACTCTGGATGTCACAATTAACCAGCACGGCCTCCTGCTAAAGCCTCAACTAATTTATCATCCCACTTAACCAAACACCTTCCTTGAATGCTTACATCACTGCCATATACTTGGCTTCTGTCGTGGAATGAGTCACTACAAACTGAAGCTTCGACATCCTATTGATCACTTCACTTGCTAGTACAAACGAGTAACTAAAAGTCGACTTTTTAGAATCCATACTTCTCACGTAATCAAAATCCACATACCCAACTAGCTTGACCCCTGATTTCTCAAATGTCAAGATGTAGTCCTGTGTACCCGAATGTATTGAAGTAGCCATGTCATTACTTCTCAGTGTTGCTTTATGGGATTAGATATGTATATGCCGACAACACCTACCGCACGTAAAATATCTGGTATCATATAGACCATGAAATACATCAAACTGCGAACCACATTCGAACAAAGCATACGAGACATCTCCTGCTTTTCTTTATCGGTTTTAGGACACAATTCAAAAAGTACCTTGAAGAAATCTTAAAATGAACCACGTGAGGAATGTTAACTCAAGCTTTTCCTGTCCATTACATATTTTACTCATACCTTCTCAAGATACTCCTTCTAAGATAACTAAAGCCCGATCATTTCCCTATCTCTCTCATATAAGTGTTCGACCAGTATATCTATGCCGACAACCCTCTTTTCAATCCCTAGATCTTTTTTCTCGAATGTCCTTTGATTATAACTCTTCATCCACCACTTTTGTTTCTCACGCCTTTCCGGGCTTGTCAGTTGATAATAGGAGTTACAAGGGCCGCCAATGCACAACAATGTGAAAAGAGCTTAGAATAATTAGGAGAATGGTTTGGTGAAGTCATCTAAATAGACACTTACTATTTTTGGTGGATAAAAACTCATTGACAAGAATGACAGCACTATCTCACAATCTGGAATGAGTTACTTGACACAGCGAGCTACTTTCACTGACCGTCTTAACCAACGGTCGTTTCACCTTTGTTTTAATTTATTTTATAGTAAGTCGTGATTGAAAAGCTTAGATATAATTTAAAGTAGGTCATTGCAGTTTGATTATGAGATTTTTTCCTATTACTTGGTATCCATATTTAAAGGGTTGTGAACTCGTTTTTATTCATCAATTAATCGGTTTGAAATTTATTAGAATTTATTTCTATTTTTCGCTTTCTTTCTTTCCTAGTGGATTTGAGAAGTCTCAAAACTTGTGGATTTGAGGAGTCCAGCGAAGATTCCACCTGGAAGCCATGGATTCTGAGATTATTTATCCTCATCACGTTCATCCCCGTGTCGATTGAATGGTGCTCACCCTTAGCGAGGATTCCCTCCGTGGTTGTTGGTAAAACAATGAAGGTATGAATCAAGATCCTGTGGACGCTTTTTTATCATTCTTATTCCATTCATCATCTATCGATCATAGTTTCATAGCAGAAAGACAACTATCATTGCGAACTTTCTCGTTTCAATGAATGCATCATCTAATCCATGTCAACTAGAGATATTTTGATTATATGGACGTGTCGAGATCATGGATCATCGTTTAAATTCGAATTGCCCTTGAACATTATTTCTCAACATTGATCTTTGGATTAGACGCCATTGATACTCTTTTTTCATATTCAATATGTTCCCTGAAAGGAAATCAAGCGTTAGAAATTACGATACTGGGATATCACTTGTCGGTACGAGGTCCGGATCCCGGTGCGGCGAGGAAAAGATTAAGGGGACGGTTATAGGTGGGTGATATGGCGAAGCGGCTCGGGTCCCGATAACGGCGAACTGGGAAATCACAAATGCACCGAGCAATCGGGCCGGTCAGCCGGTGGATGAAGCAATTTGGTGGCGGTGAGGCATAAACACAACTTGTGAAGAGATGAATTACGAGGAAAGCTAGTAGGAGAAAGTACTATAATCGCAACAACTAAGCTCATCCAATCACAAACAAACCAAATTTAACATGGCCAAAAATCTGTCATCATTGAACCGACTATAAAAAAACTAATGAGGGTCGAATATTGATAAATTAGACCTCGAAGACTATTACCTCAGTTTTTACCAACATGATAATGAAGAAATTATAACGACATGATATTTTAATTGTGTCAACGGAAAAACTGTGATTTCATAGGCCGAGCGGTAGTAAGCGAAAATATCGTCATGGTGGAGTGTAATTACTCAATAGTGGTCCGGATATAAAGAGCGTTAATTAAAAAAGTATAAAAAAGCGTTGAATTTGATGCTCCAAAGTCATCGTGAGCGAAGGGATGGACTCGAGGAGAGAAGTAAGATCAACAGATTTATACGGAAGGTATACGCCATAGTGGGATCTGAGAAAATCAAGTCGTCGTTCACGTTAAAGAGGCCCGAAATTGGTCTAGAATGCAAGATCACATGGTTTCCGCCATCCGATCATATGGTTCAAAACTTCATACATGTGATGAAGGCCATAAATTAACCGTATATCATGCCCTTCACTACTCGACAGCACCATATACTTTTCAGCCCTCTGATCACTATGGAAGTGCGGATGAGGCGAAACGGAGAAAATGATAGATCTCAACTTGAAGTCCATAAACCATCGGACCTGATCTCGGAATACGGGCCGAGCCCACATACAAGGATTTAAAATGGATATGCCTCAAACTTGGTCTCAATCGTTTCCCCTTAAATGGGGAGCGAAAAAATGAATGGATGGATTAGATTTTTTAGAAACATCGTAGTGGACCTCACATGTACAGCTTTGTGTACATAGAGTATACACAAAATCGAAGCGGTGAGATTTGGTGCCTCGACAGTTCGCATTCAGACATGGTGAACCGCTTGCACCATCGGACGGATGGAGAAACCCGATCAAAGTCGGTGTTGGTCCTCGGACCGACGTGTACAGGGCTTCCATACGCAAAATGGCACGGGATGTACAACAAGTTGAAAAATACAAAAAATTGGACTAATCCCAATCATTCGAAAGATCAATGACAAACGCTTATGTTGTTGATCTTCTTGATGACATGGGCGATGTCGACTGACACGAGCAGTATTATGAACCCGGAAGCGGGATGAGAAGTCGAGACGGAGAGTTCTTTGATGTAGAGGAAGATGTAGAGTGAGATCGCCCAGATGGATCGAGAAAAGGCCCGGTCGGATCGTCGAAGTGCAGGACCATCGGACCTTAAATGTGGGCCCCACCCATTGTCCACATGGATAATCCAAACCATCTATCGAATCTGGATCGACCGTACGGTCCATATTACCATCACCTAGGTGGCGTATTTCAAATGATAATAATTAGGAGAACAGTTTGGTGAAGCCAAGGACACTTACTATATCGCTTTACGTACTAGTAGACATCATCCAAGTTATAAACGCAGGACGGATCCCTATTTAAAGGGTTGTGAACTCGCGGACAAGAAATCGTGGACCGCATCACGGCATGTAATTTTCTCACTCACATTGTAGATGATCTTAAACTATTCCCTCCTTTTTATCCGATAGTTTCAGGCATTTCTGAGAGGAATCCAATGTACATCTTAAAGATTATTTCCTCAAACATTGATCTTTGGATTCTTCAATATGATCGATAAAACAACATCGAAGTGGGCCCCACCATGCTTTTACCAACATGATAATGCTTAACGAGGATATTTTAATTGTGTTTTTTGTTCGACGAGTGTAATTGATTAATTGAAAAAAAAAGCATTAAAAGCGGGGAAGTGATGCTCCAAAGTCATCGAGCAAGGGATTGAACAAGGAAGAGATCCGCATCCTCGTTTAAAGAGGCGTGTCCTGCAAGAAATCGACCAGTAGAAAACTTTGCGGCGTACATATTGATCACTATGAAAGTGGTCCACCATCTTTGATTTGGGATGGAAGATCGACGATCCGTCCATCGTAAAGATCAATCAAAACATCGCGTGGACCCCCATGAGACGTTGTTTTTACGATGGAGACATCGTGCAAGACGCCCGTTGAAATGGGAGTTCTGGGATATTCCGAATTTATTACCATCGCCTAGGTGGCAGTATTTCGTAAAGTGTTACGCTGACGGACATGATCGTCCCTTATGAATTTCTAACACAATCTTTGCGAAGCCCGCATCGTCAATTCCCTGTTCCCAACTCCTCCACCGACTCAAAGAAATTTATAAAAGGAGCTTGGAGAGCTTGAAAGGAGGGGGATCCTGGGGCGTAAAGGAGAGACGTCTTGGAGATCTACAGCGAAGTGTCAGGCCCACCGAGAGGGAGGCAAGAAGAATTCCAAATCGCCCGAGGAAATCGAGCAAGGGAGAGAAGAAAGAGAAGAAAGAGTCCATCGTAAAGAGAGAGAGAGAGAGAGAGAGAAGGATGTTTTTCTTTATAGTTCATTTAACCTTCTTTTTATTTGAATTCATGGCTTGACGGCTATAATCTCTTGAACTAGGGTCGAGATGAAACCCCTAATTTGAATATCCATTGTTATATGTTGAATTTACTTTAATTTTTTATTTGATTGGCTTGTTTCTTTCTCTCTGGTGAGATGTGCTTTATTGGGTTAGATTGGCTTGTTTCTTTCTCCATCTATTAACTTGACATCAGAGTCTATATATGGATGTTGTTTGATGCTTATTCTAGGTGCTTGTGTCTGATCATGAGCATGTGTTTCCTATAGAGGAAGGAACAGGTGGTGCTTTAATGAATAATACATTTTATGTGCCCGACTAAGGACATGGGATGTGTTATTCATTGCATTGCTTTAGGAGATTAGACATTCTCGTATGCCCGACCAAGGACACAGATTGTGCTTTCTTTATATAAGTTGTATCAATCTAGATTAGGGTAAATCAAATGAGATAAAACAAGGGATATGATAATTAGGGGTGGATTAGAAAGTCCTAAGGCTCTCCGATTGAATTTTCTTCCTGTTCTCAATTGTTTTTCATAAAATTGTGCTTAGTAGTTCACTCCATTATTTGTTGGATTAGTTAAGGAGAATTATAGATTTGAATTGTGATAACCAGTCCTCGTGGGAACGATCTCGTAATACATACCATATCTACATTTGATTCATATACTTGCGAGTTTAAAAATCATTTAAATCATGTTGGTTTAAATAAAACATCAAAAACTATGGCATAAAGCAACAGTAATGCACTATGAAAGCAAAATTACAAGAGATAGAGAGAATACCCAATTCGAACAAACCTCGAATCACCCTTACAAGCCCTTGAAAACCCTATGAATGAATTAGAAAGGTTTAAGATACACTCTAATCCCGATTACAAGCGCGCGCGCGCGCACACACACACATATATATAGCCTCCATGAGAATCACAATCGAAATAGGAAATAAATCCCGTAAATATGTAACTTTGCATAACTTTGAGTAATACTTCGATGGCACCTTCAATGGGACTTTGATGGCATCGATAGACTATCAATGGCATTGAACCCTTTCGATAACAGTGAACTAAACACCAAAACGTTTCAGCAATAAATCATGAATTTTTTCAGATTTTTACGATGTCCATCGAACAGCCTTCAATGACATCGAACCTCTTTTGATGGCATTGAGAACGACACCTAAAGTGTCTAGCAACTATCATGAGGAAATCTGGATTTTTACGATGGCATCAAGCAGGATATCTAAAGTATCTAACAACCAACATGAGAAAATGGTTGGGCCAAACTCAACATTCATGGGTCTACTCGAGGGAACCCTGGTCTTTCGAGGGGCGGGGGCATTTGGAGAGGTTGTGATGGCAACTTTCTGTTTGCATTTTCGATGGGATATGGGCGAGGATCAATTGTCAGTGCAAACAGCGGCAGCGTGCGGAATGGGCTCTCTCTTTGTTTGGCTTATGGGCTGTCAAGGGTGGAAGTGGAATCCGATTCCAGGCTAGTGGTGGGCCTCCTTAGCAGGATTTCGCTTCCTGCTTGGCGTTGGAAGCCTTGGGTTAATAGGATTGATAATCTAAAGAGGCAGATGGAGTTTTCTGTTCATCACATTTTCAGAGAAGGTAACTCTCCGGCAGATGGGCTAGCCCGCCTTGGTAGTGAGAACCAGTCCTTTTCTCTCTTCAGGAAGTTCTTGGACCTCCCGACGGAGATTAGGGGCTTGTGCTTCCTGGACAAAGTGGGGCTAGGGTCCTTTAGGGTAGTTAGGAAGGCACCTGTGGCCGATACTTGTGTATAGGCTGCTGTAGCCGTTATGATAGGCTCCTCGAGGTGATCCCTCATGAAGCCCGAATTGTTTAGGTCTTGTAATGTTTTTTCAAAGGAATGAAATCAGATTTTAAAAAACAACAACAACAACAACAACAACAACAACAACAACAACAATAATAATAATAATAATAATTAATAATAATAAAACAAAAAAAAAAACAACCAACTTGAGAAAATTTGGATTAATTTTTACTATGGCATTGAGCAAGACTTCGATGGCATCGAAGTCTGCTCGATGTCATCAAATTGTCATCGACAAACCTATTGATTTACATATTTAAGACATCAATGAATATTGTACAACCTAGATATAGTGTTTTAGCCGTAGAGGTGTTCCAATGCAACTAGGAGTGCTATAGCCTGGTGCTATGTGACATGAGGAAAATTTGTCACAAAACGAATCATTTCCTTCCCCATGCTTCCACGAATTGAAAGATTCCAAACTTGATTAGTAAAAATGCGGACAAAAGCATTTTGCTTTAATGAAAGTGTTTCCTTGCAAATTTAATAAAGAGACTCCGTTGTTTTCAATAAGAGGAATGCTTTCTTCAGCCACGCAATCTGCATCCGCCAAACCCAAGCGTTCACATGTGTAGACATGGCACACATTCAGTTGATCCTAACATTCGAATAGGGGCCGGATTGAATGGAAGCTAGCCCAAACATCTGGACAAGAGTTGCCTGCGTCCCCCCTCAAAGGAAATTTTTATTGCCGGAGGCTATGTGAGCCTCACCAAAATGTCCGAGAAAAATCCATCCAACCCTTTCACAAGGTAACTGAGTTGGGATGAAGGGGAAAACGCAAATATCAGCCTGATTTAAAACTTACGTGGCCCTCAAGAACTTCTCAACGGTAGGTGTTTTCATTCCTACTTTTTATTTGTGGTGTACCTCTTCTTGAGTTTCAATATGCCTCATATTTAGGCTTACGTCCTAAAATGATTTGACAACACAGATGGATGGAGTTGATATAGCCCCAAGTTTCAAGGAAGTATATGAATAGAAAAAGTAAAGCGTTTTCATCTTTCAATTCATCCCCTCAGCCAACTATTTTGTCATTCCTTTTCTTTTTTCTTGTCAGAATTTGAGTGCTGTGAAATTATCATTTGATGAGCTGAAAATTGAGAATTCTCCTGCAAGATTTTTATTTTTATTTTTAATTATTATTATTATTATATATATATATATATATATATATATATGTAGTCCCTATCGGTGCCTGTTAGTAATTTTATGTATGGTTCTCTCTCTACTACCTGTTGAGTTCGTTTTTACCGTGCACTAAGGCTCACCACCATTTGCCTTCCCATGCAGCCCACAATGGTAGGTACAGCTATAGGATAGTATCCTACTTGTATTAATACATTATTATGAATGAAATATAATATAGAAAACTCTCCAGCACGTGGCCCCGAAGTAAACAATGGTGATCATTTTAATACTGTACATTCATAAACCCATCCCCCTTTTCAATGCATGGGTTGCATATCACCCATATCTTCCATGCTAGCAGATATGGTAGCATGTGCATTAGCTGACTCATATGACTTCATGCGTGTGTGCATATATATAAATGCATGTTTCACTAAAAATAAAACAGATGCTATTTTCCCAAACTTCAACCCAATCTATGACTCAGGCGAGCCACACAAGCAGGGAGATTGAGAGGAAATGCTCGCTCTTGATTCTTATAGAGGGCCCACTTTGATTTACATATACCATTCAGTCCGTTTATAAAACATTTGCACTAGATGATAGCATACCTCAATAACTAGGCCATTCTGAAACTTGGATGGGAGCCAATGTAAATTAACAGAGCGTCTCCTTCAAAATATCTGTGCTTGTGTTCACCTGAGTCATTGGCTCGCCTAATTCTTTGGAAACATTTCCGAATAAGGGTTGGCATGTAAGAATGTGTGGCGACCTCTGTTTGGAAGTAAGGGCTACCTGGCAATAGATGGCGAGGGTTCTGGTCCTCAATGCCCATTTGTTCATGGTGTTTGGCAGATGTGAGTTGTGGAATTCTTTTAATTATCTTCTTTATCTTCTTGGGAATCGCCCTGCTGTTTGCTAATCAGATTCTTCTTGGTGTGTCTTATATCCAGCACCTGCTTTAAGTAGAAGAGGACTCATTGGCCTTGGAATTTCCTGACATTAGTGGTAATCTTCATCTGGCCGTTTAGTTGGCTGTGAGGTAAGTGTTGTTTTATTTTGTTTCATAAATTGTTATACAGTGTGATTGATGGTAGGAGGACCGTTGGTTTTTGTTGTCATCCAGCCTTATTCGGAAAAAATAAATTTAAAAAAAAAAAAAAAAAAAAAGAGAAGAAGTTAGCATTTAAGGAGGTCGGAATGAATATCATGTCGGCCCACTGCAATGTGTAAGTGAATGTTCTTTGCAAGCCATGGCAGTTTGTTCATGCCAGCAAAGTAGTGGGGCCCACCGTGATATGTATGTGAAATCAACTTTGTCCATAGGGTGCATCAACCCAGGTAAGGCCTGGGCAAAAAATCAAGCGAACCCATAATTTATGTATGTTCTAAGGAAAATAGTTGAGAGGGGATGCATGATACCCACTCAGCCCATTAGATTGTACAATAACTTCTGTAAGTAGTAAATAATAATGTTAGTATGATAAGAAATGAGAGAATAACTGAAGGGAAGGAAAAAGGGTCAACAGCTCACATAGGTCTTACCAGGGTGTTTACATGAAATGTACGCGATGGTTATATATATATATATATATATATATATATATATATATATATATATATATAAGAAAAGCTCACCCGTGAACCAGTTCATACGTACTATGTATGAACTTTTTTGAGAACCCATCATACGTGATTTGGACCCAAAATCTGAACCGTTCATGTAAGCAGCACCTCGTGAAACCCCACGGCCCAAGTTTTACATTGATCTAAAACTTTGATGGGCCATGAAAAATGAAAATAGTTTCCTCCCTTGATTTGCATTTCTTTTGTTGTGGCCCACCAGAATTTTAGATCGGGGTGAAAATTTGCCACATGAGGTTCATGGGATTCCTCATCACATGGACTGTTCAGATTACACACCCATGGCACGTGTGTAAAGGTGCACACGTGCGTAGGTGTGCAAGGGAGCATGACTCATATATATATATATATATATATATATATATATATATATATATATATATATATATATATATATATATATATATATATGGAAATGGTACATGCGGTCGAGTGCATGAAACCTTAATATAAGGTCGAGAAGGTCGAGACGTGTCTTATATTTCACCGGTCTAAGCGCTTTAGAAATAGGCAAAATATATGATCCCATTACCAAGTTCTGTGAGCTCCAACAAAATGTATGTGTTGTATCTATACCGTCAATCCATTTGGAAATATCATTTTAGGACATGAGCGAAAACCCTTAGGTACATCCACAACTTAAATGAATGGGACAATGATGCCCACTATTGAAACATTCTGACAGCCTACAATGATGTTTTTTTTTTTCTTCCATCCAACCTGTTCATAATGTCACATAGATCTTTAAAAAGGGCTAAAAGAAATATCAGCCTGATCCAAAACTTTTGTGGGCCCCAAAAAGTTCTCAATGATAAGCATTCAATCCCCACTGCTTTCTATGTTGTGGTCCACTTCATATTTGAGTCTATCTAATTTTAAGGCTAATGTCTAAAATGATCTCACCAAATGAATGGAAGGTGTGGATTTAACACTTACATCATGGTATGGCCCACGGAACTTGATAACGGTAACACACTACCATAGTTGGTGGTTGTGGCACACCAGCCATTCAGCTTCCAAAGAAGATCATTTTAAGAGATCGTTTTAGTACATGAGCCCAAAAATGATGAAGAGCTAAAGCTCAGGTGGACCATATTATCGGAAATAGTGGTGATTAAATGCTTTACCATTAAAAACTTTCTATGATGCTTGTGAGAAATTCGCTCCATCCATCCTCCTTCTCTTCTAGTTAAGGGGTTGAGACTGAAATTGAAGCACATTCAGAGATCAGGTGGGCGGCAAATCGATGATTCTTGGGCTGATCTACTCGTTGGGCCACTACCACAGGGATCCAATGGCTGAATTTCGACGTGTACGGTTAATTTAGGATCCTCAGGCCAGATATAGAGTTTCGAGCCAAACAAATGGTGAAAACCCTGTGATCTTGCATTCAGGACGACTTTCAGGTCTCTTTATCGTTGATCACTTGATTTTCGCGGATCTCTAACATGTAAATTCTTCAATCTCGGTCCCCTGGGGTCCGTCCCCTGCCTTGGTGATTTCTAAGTGTTAAATTCATGCTTTTAGTACCATTTTTCAATTTAGGCTCCTAAATTCACCTTGCAACACAAACACGATTAAAATATAACGTTAAACATTATTATGTTCGTAAAATCATTCAATAATTGGGGTCTAATATACAATATTTGACCCTCAACAACATCCATTTTGGATAGGTTCCGGTGGTGACCCCACCCCCAGCCAGCTAACTTGTGTCAAAGCTTGGTAGTCCCCACCATGATGTATATGTTTTATCCATGATGTCCATTTATTTTGACAGCTTTTTTTTTTTTTTTTTTTTGGGTTAGCTTGTTAGTACACACACTCCATGTTAGCCACCCCCGCTAGGGATCGTTACCAAGACCTCAAGTGTTGAAATGAGGCATCTCCACTTAGTTTGCCAGTTGAGCTATGGTTCTGGGTGTATCTATTTTGACAGCTTATTTTAGGGTTTGAGCCCAAAAATGAGGCAGGTCTAATCTCAGGTGGACCACACTAGCTGAAAACAATGGTGATTGAACTCCCACCATTAAGAACTTCCTCCTGTTCATTAAACCAATAACTCTGAATAAAGGGAAAACACAAATATTAGCCTCATCCTAAACAGAACTTCTGTGGCTGTCAAGAAAACTTCAACGTTAAGAATTCAACTCCCACTGTTTCCTGCGGTATGTGGTCTACTCGAGCTTTATATCATTTTTGGGCTAAACGAGTAGGAGAAAAAAAAAATAAAAAATTAAGACGGAGGGTATGGTAAAACACCTACACCATGAAAGGCCTACATATTTTATGACACGAGGTCACAGGCAAAATTTTTGGTGGTGCGAGGATTCTATGGTATCCACTGTGGAGAAAGGATTATGTGGGACCAACCTTTGCTAGGAACATAATTTCTTGTTCGATGCAATGTGAATGAGCCACCTTGGCCACGTTTAATGCTGCAGTGTCCCCAATCTCAGTAATGATGTAGACCACTCACAATTGAAGGAAACACGGAATGGCTTTTCCTGTTAAGGATAGTATAGGGACTAAGGTACGTAGTGTAAAGGACCCACAGTGGCATATGCATTTCATACACGCTGTCCCTCCGTTTTATCAACTCATTTTAAGAAATGCTCTCAAAATTGAATGATATCCAAAGCTCAAGTGGACCATACTTCAGTAAGTAGCGGGGATTTAATACCTGGCATTGAAAACTTCTTACGTTCAGAAGTTTTGGATCAAATGATATTTATGTTTCCCTTCATCCATGTCTTTATGACGTTATTTGATGATTAAAAAAAAACCATGATGGTTGGCCGTAGGAAGGTTTCTACCGTCGGTGTCATTGTCCCACTGCTTTCTTTGAGGTGGTCCACTTGAGCTTTGGATCTTCTTAGATTTTGGGCTCATTGGCTAAAATGATCCTGTAAAATGGATGGACGGTGTGGATATCACACATATATCATAGTAGGGCTCACAGAAGTTTCCCACGTCCGTACTTCTGTTGCTATGTTAAGCCTTTCGCACTAAATTCCTGCACTGGGAACCCAGTTGGGGCCCACCGTGATGTTTGTACGGAATCCACCCTGTCCATCGGTTTTGTGAGCTCATTTTAGACTATGAGAGTAAAATTTAGCAGGATCCACGACTCAAATGGGCCGTACTAAAGGAAAAGGTGGTTAGGGAAATTCATACCGTTGAAACTTTCCTGGGTTCTACAGTGATGTTTACATGCTATCCATACCGCTAATAACGTCATTCATACTGGGATGAACTGAAAAAACAAACATTAGAATGATTCAAAACTTCTGTGGCTCACGAGTATTTCAACTGTCGAAATTCAATTCTCACATTTTCAGCACACTTGAGAATTAGGTACGGTTCATTTTTGTCCTCATGCTCTAAAATGAATTCACAAAATGGATGGAGTGAGAGGATTTCTTAAAATCATTCACAGTGGGCCCCACCTGCTTCCCAGCGTAGGAACTTCATGCGAAAGGCTTTCGAAGGAAATCCGCGTCCGCACAGGAATATGTTATGCCTTGGGAGCGGATTGCGTACTCAGTAACTCAGTACCATTATTTATTTATTTATTTTATCCACTCCGTTAATACATTTTAACAGATAATTTTAAGTCTTAGAATCCAAAACGGAAGCATATGAAAATCTCATTGGACCACACCACGGGAAACAGTGTGATTGAACCTATACCATTGAAAAATTCATGGAGGCCACAGAACATTTGGATCAAGCTGATGTTTGTGTTTTCTCTTCATCCATGTCTTTTTTATCTTAAGAACAGGTTGGATGACAAATAAACATAACTGTGGGTCCTAGGAAGGTTTCAACCGTGGAAATCATTATTCCACACTGTTTCCTGTGTTATGGTCCTCTCTAGCTTTGAATTTACTTAAAATTTTGGATCAACCCCTAAAATTAGTAGGAAAAATGGATGGATAGTGTGGATAAACCAAATACATTCACAGTGGGCCCATCTGAGTTTACTCAATACGATAAAAGAGTACTAAGTAACACGGTACGCAATCCGATTTCCCTTCAACATAGAAGATCTGCACTCATATATTTGATATTGGTTGCCTTCATTTCTTATTTTACAGAAATTCCGATGGCGGACAGTAT